>CM034150.1:274182789-274592789 GCA_019776745.2 Taxus chinensis
AAAAATACATGAGCTTGATTAGCCAGGCGTGGTGGCATATTGCGCCCCAGCTATTTATTACTCACTGCTACTGAGTTATAAGGAGAATTTTAATATTTGGGATGTGAGTATTGCATGTGTTTGAGATATACTATAGGAGCCACTGAAACAGAATAGTGGCCTAAAATAGGGCAACATAGCAGACTGTGAATTTCAAAAATGTGGAAAAAAAAAGAGATTGGCTTCCAATTGCCTTAAACCTCTAAGTTTAAAATTTAGATAGACTATTTTGACATGGATAGTCAAGTGATAGATGTCTATCTGATGTAACTTAAATATAGCATGTGTGAATTTCAATAAAGATATGGAGTTCAGATATAATTGACCATTCTCCATTTTGGTGGATAGATTGATTTTTTTGATTATACCCCAGATTCAGGCGCATTGTAAAGATGTGACCATAGGGGTCCCTTTGAGATGTTTCATGGACAAATGGCTGATCAGATGCATGGTATTTGGCTAGATGTATTTTTATTTTGCCATGTAATATTCCACGATAGATGTTATATACAGGGGATGAACAGGAATTTTGAGCAGAAATGAATTTCATAGTAGACTTATCATGTGATAGTCAATTACATCTGCTTGGAAATGAGTTTTGGATGAAATGATGCTTCACACTTTTAGCTACTCTAGCCTGGGAATACCACTAGGGCTGAAAGAAGAAATGACATCCAGTCGGACTTCCAACCGACCATAGAATCATTTGGTTGTGATAGGAAACCTAAATTCCAAGCATACAAGGCTCTTGTATATAAGTTAAATATAAACCTGACACTGTTAACTAGTAATTCGAAACCAGATCCCAGGATAGATTCTTGGAAAGAACTAGTAAGTTGGTATCTATGTCCTGTGACTTTGCTTTACAAGGGACAGGATACATCCCACCAGCAAAAATAGGTTCTCCATATGATTGACAAAGGGTCTTCAGCATCAGTTCCTAGCTTCATGATTTTGGACAGCAAACTCAGCAGAACTGAAATGCGGGAAGTTTGCTTGATATGGAAAGACTGATCCTTTTGCGAGAAGTCTTTCAGTCATGTAAAAGTCCTATAAAATGACTGGTCAAGGGCTTAAATTCAGATGTACAAGAAGCTTTTTGAATTACAGAATTGCTTTGGTAGCTGTCCCAATTGAGCTCTATGTACGCACATTACCAATTTTAAAAGCTCATGACTTTGAGGGCAATGGTCTATGTTACTAAGTAACTTTGATTCACTTGCATAACTTTGTATGAGATAGCTGTCCTTCGGAAATGGGATTTAAGTAACACGTATTAGCTTAAAATTTTGATATCCTGTATGCTCAAGATATGAGATCTTTTCTTTTTTTTTTTTTTTTTTTTTTTTTTTTTTTGAACATCCTTTTGAAAGAAGCTGAGTTTAGACCTAGATAGATTAGATAGAGGGAAAGAAAACAAAAAAGAACATGCACGCATGCCCCGAGTAGATCTGATTAAGATAAGAACTTGGGACAGATGAAACGGTGATTAAGGTATTCCTACCATGAGGAGGAACATATCCAAAAGAAAAATGAAATGAGTAGAGCCGCGATACTCATATTTAAGGAAAAAGAGGCAATAGGCGGAGAACCACATAGTTCTCAAATCACCACAAAAGTATATGACTAGTTAATAGGATGGATGAAAGATCTGTCTTGCGACTAAATTTGTGTAAGATAGATTTTAATAGTAGAAGGGCCATAGATGCAAGGCATTAAGATGTTCCACCTCAGGTATACCATCCATGGAAGATAAACGGTAAGCCCCAGACCCATATTTATGAGTGATAATGTACGGGCCCATCCAGTTGGGAGCAAACTTGCCACGTTGACTTCTTTCGAGCGTAATGACATTTTGGTTTTCTTTAAGAACAAGATCACCCATTTTGAAGTCACGGTGCTGCAAATGCTTGTTATAAGCACGTTTGACTCGCTCAAGATAGATTTGATGATGTTCAAGAGCGTTGAGATGCCGCTCATCTAATAATTTAAGTTGTGCTAGACGATTTTGACGATAGTCCTCATCAGAGACGAATTCTCTGAGAGAAACATGAAGAGATGGGATTTGGACTTCTAAAGGAAGAACAGCTTCAGACCCATAGATGAGAGAGAAGGGAGTAGCACCCGTAGGAGTACAAATACTAGTCCGATAAGCCCAGAGAGCAAAAGGGATATGTAAATGCCAATCCCTACCAGCTCGACTAGTTACATTTCCAAGGATATTACACAAAGTTTTATTGGAAGCTTTGGCCTGGCCATTAGCTTGCAGGATAGTATGGAGAAGAAAAATTGAGTTTGATATTGAAAGCGTTCGCAGAGGTTCTGTAAATCAACGTTCTTGAAATACTTACCGTTATCTGTGATGAGTTTGTGTGGAACGCTAAAGCGACAAATGATGTGTTGATAGACAAAATCAACTATGGGTTTAGCCTTTGTTGAAGAAATAGGGATAGCCTCCACCCACTTAGTAAAGTATTCCAGTGACAGTAATGATAGAATGATGACGCTGTGAAGAACGGGGATTGATGAGACCAATGAGATCAAGACTCCATTGCGAAAAAGGCCACAAATCCGTTGCAGGTTGTAAAGCTTGACTAGGGGATATGTGTAAGATTAGAATGTTGTTGACACTTGACACATTTCTTAGTGTATTCATAGCAATCTCGATTAACAGAAGGCCAATAATATCCCAAACGTAAGATGCGTTTAGCCACAGCCAAGCCACTAAAATGTCGACCACAGATACCGTCATGGACCTCCTAGATATCTTTAGATGATTCACGGGTTTTGAGGCATCGAAGCAAAAGACCCTCGAAGTTGCGCTTGTAGAGGATCCCGCCTAAAATAGTATAGCGATTAGCGCGTTGGATAAAATACCTTCTGCCATTGGTAGTCAGATCTGGAGGCAGGACCGAATGAGACAGATAATCAACGATCTGTTGATACCACTCATCCTGAGTATCGGTTGTGACAACATGGATTAAAGTTAGTTGCTGAAGATAAGATGGTTGATCTAATCGTTGCACAACCACATAAAGATGCGTGAGTCATCGGTGAAAGGTGGGATAAGTGAAGCTAACAAAGCCATTGTATCCGCGAATCGATTCGCAGTGTGAGGAATGGCTTGGATAGTGAATTTATCAAAAGATTGGAGTTGAACAAGAATGATATCATGATATTTTTGAAGGATATCATTCCTGCATTGATAGACACCCGTGACTTGATTAACGATGAGTTCAAAATCACCAAATATGTCAATATGACGAGCACCGAGATTAATGGCATTTTAAAGACCCAAAACATGAGCTTCATATTCATCCATATTATTGGTACACTCAAAGTTTAATTTGTGTACGACAGGAATAGGCGTACCCCAAGGAGGAATCATCATGAAACCTGCACCTCCCCCTTGCTGACATTTGGATCCATCAAAGAAGAGCTTTACTTTAAATGGAGATAAACCAAAATCAATTTGTTGGATATATTCATTGGGGAATTGAGCAAGGGGGTCTTGAGTGTCCTGAAAGAGGAGCATCAGCTAATTGATCTGTAATAACTTGACCCTTGATATACTTTTGTGGGATAAACTCGAGGTCAAATTCTGTCATAAGCATGAGCCAACGAGTGATACGATCATTATGATAAGGCTTCACATGAATTTTCTTGAGTGGATTGACACTTGTGATGATGTAAGTTTTATGATTAAGGAGGTAATGACGAATCTTAGAAGTTGCGAAGAAGAGATCACAACACAGCTTTTCAGCTTCAGAATAACGTGTTTCATAATCATGGAGGGTGCGACTGATGTAATAGACAGCTTGTTCTCTACCAGAAGTGTCCCGATGCGAGATCATGGCTCCTAGAGCATGGTCAGTTACAGAGATATAAAGATAGAAAGGCTCCCCCTCGCGTGGAGGTGTAAGCACAGGTGGAGAAAGAAGATAAGCTTTGAGATCATCAAAGGCCTTTTGGCAATGCTCATCCCATTCAAAATGTACATTCTTACGGAGGAGATGGTGAAAAGGTTGACAACAGTCTGACAATTGTGAAATAAAGCGACGCACTGATTGAAAACGTCCTTGGAGACTGCGGAGTTGCTTTAAGTTAGAAGGGGAAGGCATCTCAAGGATAGCTTTTATTTTTTCGGGGTCCACTTCAATACCTCTAATGGAAATGATAAAGCCTAAAAGTTTACTAGTGAGAACGCCAAACACACACTTAGATGGATTTAGATGAAGACAAAAGTGAATAAGCCTCTCAAAGAGAGGTGCAAGGGTGAAAAGATGATCTTGACGACGTTTTGACTTTACTGAGGAGATTGTCGACATATTCTTCCACAGTTTTGTGTAAGAGATCATGGAAGATGTAGGTCATTTCTCTTTGATAGGTTGCTCCTGCGTTCTTAAGACCGAAGGGCATGACACGATAACAAAAGGTCCCCCAAGGAGTTATGAAAGAAGTCTTATGCTGTTCTTCTCGTGCGATGAGAATTTGATTATACCCAGAGAAACCATCCATAAGAGAAAGCATCTCATGACCCGCAGTTAAATCCACGAGTTGGTCGATATTAGGTAAGAGGAAAATCATCTTTTGGACAAGCAAGATTGAGATCCCGGAAGTCGGTACAAATTCAAATTTTCCCAGTGGCTTTAGTTACTGGTACTACATTGGGACACCCATTGTGGATAATCGATGGGTTGGATGAAGCTAGCCGAGAGCAAGCGTTGTAATTCTTCTTTAACAAGAAGGGCTACTCTAGGGTGCATTTTACGCAATTTTTGCTTGACTGGTATGAAACACTTAGTTCAAGATGTACACATGTTATGAACTTACATATATTTTTAGAGACGTGCGTCTGGAGCACACTTTGTTTGATTCTTATATATCCATGTGTGTTGGTTTTCATAACGATATTACTGAAGTATATGTTTGATTTGATTTCAATACATGTATGATATCCTTCTATGTATGTTTTCATAACCATTTAAATTAGTTCTAGATATGTATGTTTGATTTAAAATTAAAAAACCATGTCCCAGAGCACTACATGGTTCAATTGTTAAGCAAACCTATTCCATTAAGCAAAACCATGCTAGGTGAACTATAAAAGGACAATACGTACAATTACTTTTTTTAAAGCTAACACTCAATTTGTTACATATCAACTAATGAAAACATTGATAGAAATAAGTGAGGTAGAGCTCATCTTGAACTATATGAATATTTAATGTTACTTATGGTGCAACATTGAATATTTTACAATTTTCTCGATTTTCAAGTTTTACAATTTTCATATGTCTAGAATTGAAGATTACACAGAGGTTTCAAATTTTTTTCTTTGTTATCAAAAATTATTATTTTTAGTAAGGCTCATATGCCAATTTAATAATAAATATTTAATCATGTCTTCTTATATTTGGATTGAGATGAAATTTTTTCATTAGATTAGGTATTTTCATATGGTTTCCTGCTTCAAATTTCAAGTGTTTTCGATCTCCAGAATTGCAAGGATCTAAAAAGGTAAGTTTTTTCTCTAAAATTTTAAATGGGATGCTATAAAAATTTAAGGTACCAATGGAAAATATTTTTAGATCATCTTCAAGGAGTTCATGAGTAGAAGTTACGGGAAAAATTACAGGGGAAATGGAGAAAAAATGAGGGAGATATGAGCAAAAATTTGATTTTTGCAATACGGTTTCTTGAAAATTTAGTAGCATAACTAAATAATAGTAGTAATGAAGGAAAAGGAAATATTAAAAAGGGATTAAAAAATGGCTAATAGTATGTTTATACTCACCTCTTAACATTAACCTAACTAACTCACCTTCTAACTCATCCTTGACCATTCTGGATTAACTCGGGTTACATGGCATGACATGGTAGGGTTACAAGCCTTAAGTGACAAAGGGACTTAAAGTTGTGATAATGTGTGAAGGGGTTAAGTATGCATGAGAGGGGGCAACATAATCAAGTTAGGTTGCTGAGGAATCATACCTAGTGAGAATGTTACAAGCCTTAAGTGACGAAAGGGAGAGATTTCATGTGGTGGTGAATTCTGATGTCCCAAGTTAAAAAGGGTTAAAATTTGACAGTAAGCCCTTATTAGTATTCTTAGGTTCCACCCATCACATGAAGAATCCTCCTCTAATGAATAATCAACTCATGTATTCCTCCGTGGAAGATCTTGAATGATGAGGCTTTTCGATAGACCATCTTGTTGAATCTGGAAACTACAAATGAAACTTTCTCATCTTCCAAGATGTTCACATGCTCCAATGTGTTGATTCAATTCTCAGGAATGGCATTGATATTTCCACATTGACTAAAATATTTTTCATAACTATTCATAGGATTCTAAAGATATAACCTATGATCTCTACAAGGGCTTCTATTTAGTATCACTATTGAATGAAAGGGTCACAAATATTTTCCTGAACCAATTCTTAAAATTTGAATCTTAAAGATTCTTCATGTGGAATTATTCTCCCTGAGAGGAGTACCAAGCTCATGCATTCTTGTGCCAAGATCTTCCAAAAAATTTGATACATTCTCCTCATGGGATTCAAAATCAGAAATGGCTTCTTTTAGAGCATCAAACCTCTAGGTGATGGTATGGGAAAAAATGTCATACAAGTTCTTTGAGTTAGATGAAAACACACTTGAGCTCACCAAGGAATGAGAATCAAAATTATTCATCTCACTCGCAAATGGGAGATTATTTTCCCAATGGAATTTCTCTTTCTTGATCTCAACTCTATTCCTATTTATTTTCAAATATATGACCAAGAACATTATAAAAAAAGAGATGATCTCAAGAAATAGATCATTCCCTTTTTCAAGGATCATGCTCACCCAATGGTCACATGTCCTTCTTTGCAATATGAATGCTTGATCTTACTTGATGGACTGGGGGGTTAAAGTTTCATATGGGAGACCTTGCTTCAATTTGAGGTAGAGATGATAAATCTCATGCAATCAATGATGGCACTTATGAATAAAAGGTCCTCACATGTGTTCCCTTAATTGTTTGATGATTTACTTATACTCCTAATTCTGTGTAGTGATCTGTGATGAAGAATCCTATTACAATGCAAAAATAATGAGCATGTAAGCACATAGCTGGGGTAGCAAAGGATGGAGAGAGATCACCACAACAACATAGCTCAAGAGAGAAAAGCAAGGACAATGATGAATCACCCAAGAGGAAAAAGGCAAGTCCAAAGAGAACAAGAGAGATGGAAGGTAAATAAGTGACATTGAATGTTTTGAGTCCTAGGAAATAAACAGAGGCGAGGAGTGAGAATTCATGGCTCGGGATGTCGTGGCACCAAACCAACTGCACCGACACATCTGGGTGGCCAGGTGAACACTATAGGAGGCATTGTTTTGGTGCGTGACAAGGTCATTGCTTCCGGGCTACTTCATTCAGGCATAGTCCCTTAAGAGCCCTGAGACTAAAATATCGTTCAACTTCGACGGGTGACTACTCAGACTCCATGGCACCTAGAGATGCCTCATCTGATCCAATATCTCAGTGTAGGGACCCTCTACAATAGCCTCTCTTAGTTTTTTCCTTCTCATATCGGTGCTCTTGTTGCCCTATTGTTTGTAAACGCGTAAAATAGTGCAGTTGGAGCCAGTGTAAGGTTGTCAAACGCTATATTTTGCAAACGGTGGGTCATGGCACCAAACTGAATGCACTGACACATCCGGGTGGCTAGGTGAACACTATAGGAGGTGGTTTTTTGGTGCGTGACAAGGTCGTTGCTTCCGGGCTACTTCGTTTGAGCGTAGTCCCTTAAGAGCCCTGAGACCAAAATATCGTTCAACTTCGACGGGTGACTACTCAGACTCCATGGCACCTAGAAACACCTTGTTTGATCCAACACCTTCGTGTAGGGACCCTATACAAAAGACTCTCTCAGTTTTTTCCTTCTTATTTCGGTGCTCTTGCTGCCCTGTTGTTTGCAAACATGTGAAATAGTGCAGTTGGAGCTAGTGTAAGGTTGTCAAACGCTATATTTTACAAATGGTGGGTCGTGGCACATAAATGACTACACCAACACATCCAAGTGGCTAGGTGAACACTAGAGGAGGTGGTGTTTTGGTGCATGACAAGGTCGTTGCTTCTGGGCTACTTCATTTAGGCGTAGTCCCTTAAGAGCCCTGAGACCAAAATATCATTCAACTTCGACGGGTGACTACTCGAACTCCATGGCACCTAGACATACCTCATCTAATCTAACACCTCGGTGTAGGGACCCTCTACAATAGCCTCTCTTGGTTTTTTCCTTCTCATTTTGGTGCTCTCGTTGCCCTATTGTTTGCAAACGCATGAAATAGTGCAGTTTGAGCCAGTGTAAAGTTGTCAAATGCTATATTTTACAAACGGTGGTTCATGGCACTGAATCAAATGTGCTAACACATTTGAGTGGAAAGTTGAAAACTAGAGGAGGTGGTGTTTTTGTGCGTGATAAGGTCGTTGCTTCCAGGCTACTTCATTCGGGCATAGTCCCTTAAGAGCCCTGATACCAAAATATCGTTCAACTTCGATGGGTGACTACTAAGACTCTGTGGCACCTAGAGATGCCTCGTCTGATCTGAAACCTCGACGTAGGGACCCTCTAAAATAGTCTCTCTCAGTTTTTTCCTTCTCATATCGGTGCTCTCGCTGCCCTATTGTTTGCAAACGCATGAAATAATGCAGTTTGAGCTAGTGTAAGGTTGTCAAATGCTATATTTTACAAACGGTGGGTCGTGGCACCTAACCAACTATGCTGACACATTTGGGTGGCCAGGTGAACGCTAGAGGAGGTGGTGTTTCGGTGCACGACAAGGTTGTTGCTTCTGGGATACTTCATTTAGGCGTAGTCCCTTAAGAGCCCTGAGGCCAAAATATCGTTCAACTTCAATGGGTGACTATTCAGACTCCGTGGCACCTAGAGACATCTCATCTGATCTGACACCTCACTGTAGGGACCCTCTATAATAGCCTCTCTCAATTTTTTCCTTCCTAGATTGGTGCACACACGTAGGTATGGTCTTGTAAACACTTTGGGAGGAGTCATTTTCAAATTTTACAACATTTTCAAATTTTACAACATTTTCAAAATTTACAACTTTTTCAAAATTTTAAACTTTGTCAAAATTTATAACATTTTCAAAATTTACAACATTTTCAAAATTTACAACTTTGTCAAAATTTATAACTTTGTCAAAATTTACAACTTTTTCAAACAATGAAAGCTTCTCTTAGCTTCAAGAATTTAAAATTCTCTACTAACAATGCCAACCATGTGAAGGTGGAAGCTTTTCTTGCACCACTAACCTAAACATAAAAGTGTTAGTCAAAGAAATTTAAGTTTCAAATCAAAACCATATACTATCTATATATACAAAATACACAAATTTAAAATAAAATAAATTCAAACTTAAATCTAGATCTTTAAACTAACAAATTTATATATATATATCAAAGAAATTATATATATCAGACATGAGCATTGTAAATTCATTCCAATGAACCATCAAGATCGGATCTACTCTGAATAGCAGAAAAGATTGCTTCATGATCTGACTCTCGAACCTTCCAAAGAATCTTTTTATTAGGTCTTTGTCGATATCTATACAGCTGAATATTTGTCACTAGAACTAGATGCGAATATAAGAGTATTTTCTTATGTGTCTCAAAGTCTTCAAACACCCAAACAAATGAGTTTTTTAATGGATACCGTCGAAGCCAAGTTTCAGTAACTACCACTGACCCTGTAGGATACTCAATATCTTCTCCATCTATAATAGAAGTCAAATTCTTTCTTTCCTCGATGCAACGACATAAGAAATAGTCTATTCTTTTTTCATTGTCTTCTATTGCAATTACTGCAAACACATGTCCCACAAAAAAACAAAGGTTGAAAAACTCAAATTTAAATTACATATTAAAATTTCAATGGACATAACTCAATACAAACATTAAATAAATAACCATAAATACCTTGTCACACAAAAATTGAAATTTCGTCAAAGTCCTTGGATGTTGAAACTTCATCTGTAGAAACAAGTCGTAATGCTTGTGGAGGTTGATAACTAGGAAGTGGAGTTAGAGGCCTACAAATCCATCCATCACCCATTCTTTTGAATCACACTCAACAATGACAAATTCAATACAAGATGCACAAAAACAAGTCAACTTTCTTGTCCATATGGCCCAGGAAGTAGCGTCTGAGCTACAAAATGAGTGCATATCACTGGACCGAGTGAGTGTCATACAATCCTCGTAGTTAGAAATTTTTTGTTCCTCTATCAACCAAAAATATTTGTGAACTTTGAAATTTTCTTGAGAACCTCGGGCCATGTTGTCAATACACCATTCCACTATGCTCTTTGCATCTTTTAATTTAGCACCATCTTTGTACTTCAACTCTTCTCTTGCAAGAGATCTTTTCACACATGCCCCTGCACCGCCATGCTTTCCTTTTCCATGTCCAGCCTCAGTGAAACTCCAAATATGTTGCACACCCATCTTGACGTGCATTCTACTCATCCAATAAAACATTTGTGCATTCTTAAACTGAGACGTGCAATTAACTGACCATATATAATGTTGTTTGAAGTGGATGTCCCTATTAGACAAGTTTCCATAAAATAACTGGAAACACCCTTGCACAAATTCAATAGAATGAGTACGATCATCACTAATATAAAAGGGGTACTCTATTAAAAAAATTTGATCATTCTCTGTACTTTCAAGAGAATGTAGAAATGCTATATGCACAAAAAAGACAACTTGTACTGAGTTGAAATATTACGATTGAACCTCCATTTGTGGTTGCAATGTGTAATTCTCTACAAAATCGACCACTGAAACAATAGTACCAATAGGAAATGTGTCCTTACATAGCTTGAACTATTCATCCAACCATCAAGTTCTATGTGTATGCCTAACATACTCATAAACAATTTCATCCTTAAATTTTCTCAAAAATTTGAAAACAGGCATTTGTTTTGTAACTAGCTCACACCGTTTAGACTCTTTTCCATCTTTCAATTGGTATGTAATTGATTTATATTTATCAAACTCAACTAAATTATGTCCTATTGTACCTTTAATTTTCTCATGGATGCAACTTTCCAATTTAGGTAATTTACCGCATGTACTACAACTTCCATCTAAACAATCTTGACTATAAAAAATTGTCCAACTTCTTTTTCACAAAATATAGTAGGAATGAAAACCTTGGAAGATATTGGTGGAACTTGAACACCACATTCCGATAACATAGTTTCAGAATGAAATCTAGATCGAATACGTAAAAATTTAGCATAATGCATCGCAAATTCAACATTTTACCTACAATAACAAGTGGTGCGAGCATGGTTGATTTTCACATAGAATGGTTTCAACATTTCAAAAAAATGTTGACTAATTTTAATTTCCAAATTCTCTTGTTCAAACTTATGAAAAAATTGAGTTTGAGTCATATCTAAGAAATGCTTTGGATGTGGTTCATGATTAGTAGAACCAACTCTCTGTTTTTATAACATCTCTTATATTAGGTGAAACTCTAGTGTTATCATGCCAAAATTTAATAACAACTTCTCTTATAGCATCAGAATTATTTTTGTCCTTACACGGTGCTCTAGCAGAAAATGCCCAAAAATCAGTGTTATTTAGCGATTGAAGGATATTACGTCTTTCAATTTCTTTCATTAGATTTTTTTATTAACTTGCAACATTTGACTTGTTTACATAACAAACGTTGTTTTTTTATTGATTCGCTTATAACACTAGTAGCAAGCACGCGACACACAATATTACTATCCCTAGTGCGTCTCTTGACACCAACAGTGTGATATGCATCATGAAGGTTTTCAACAATTGTAGAGGTTTGACCACATATATTAGATGTTGTCAATCCTAAGGTGTTTAATGTAGGTCTCATTCTAATCAATTTCATCAAACTAACCAACAACTGACATCTTTGGGAATCATTTAAAATTTCAAAATGATTATCCCAAATTTCAATGGCTTTTCTTCTGATTTGTCATTTAGAAAGTTTGTCAGACATTGGTTTCAAAATGTTTTCATCAATTTCAATAAAAAATTAGGTTTCTTACATAAAATCCTAGGAGGTGTTTTTGTCAAATTTTGCCTGTCTACAGTTTCAACATGAATTTCCTTATACACATTTTCATTGTCTCCTTTAATTTCAACATTTGTTACATCATGAGTATTTAATTCTTCTTCAACATTGACAGTAAAAATATCTTCATCACGAGTATTTAATTCAACTTCAAAATTGACAGTAGAAACATTACCTTGTTCTTCATTGCTTACAATAATTGGGGTTGAAGATGAACCTCTTCTTGATTCACGAAATTTCCGCATTCGCTCAGCATTTTGAATTTTGTTGGCCTCTAATTCATTTGGTTTTTTTTACTTAATGACTTCCTTTTTTGACTTTGTTTCTTGTCTCCCATGATGTTTTGCTTCTGGTGATAAGAAAAACGTGTAGAAAAAGACACAATTTCGCAGTAATTCATACAGTAAGGTCAGAGAGTAAAAATCACATGGTAATTCAGACATTGGGATGTGTGTAAATATGATTTATGAACTACGAGTGCACTTTATAAACCACTATCACGATTTATAAAGCACGCTCGCGGTTTTTGTTAAAAAAACCACGATCGCGCTTTATAAACCATGATCATAGATCTATCTGCCAAACCTAAGCCTCGGGAAATCTTTGTTTTTCCCCAACCAAAGCTATGGAAGGTCATTATGAAGTGTAAAAAGTCAAAAAACCTCAAATATGCTCTTTCAAAGACTTGAACCATGCTAAAAAACTGAAAACATTTCACAAAAATGGTGCCATCGCGTAGGGGAGACTGTTAGCTTCATAGAAATATTGATTTTAAAGTGAATAGAATAAGATAAATATCATTTTATAATTTTTTACTAACAATAGGTCTTTAAGACATTTTTTCCCATGAATGTTCATGTCTACGTTTAAGACTGTAACTTTTGTTTCGCTTATCAAAATGTGATAAAACTTATACCATCCCAAGTGTGGACAAATTCTATACATGTTAAAAAATATATATATTTGATTTCAATATTTTTTGATATAGTTATGGCGGGCAAACGGAAAGTGATCCGTTTTCTAAATATTTTCAGACCACTTTCACGGAAAAAATCATTAAAAAAATATTGCTCAAAAAAATACAAAATAAAATCCATCCCAAGATAGACAACTACATCTAACGTTTCACCAAAGGAAAAAATAAATAAAAAGATTTGGTCATCCAAAATGCGGGCAAACGGACTACAATCTTATAAGTTTTTTCAAAATAAAAAACTAAGTCATATAATTTTAAGTGTTTAATATAGCTAAACTTTTCCGTTTTTAAAAAAAAAATAGTATTTTAGAAACTAGATTCTGAATGCTACGATTCATATTTATATAAATTTTTCGAATTTTGAGTGCACGTATTGCTAATAATCCCTACAAGCTGATATTTTGATGTTTTTTGCAACATGACGTCCACGAATGACCCTATATTTGTCCATCAACTTCCTACACTTACCCCTCTCCAGTATTTACAAGCACAGTCTAAATCACAGCAGGAAAGGAACTACAAATGGATGGGGTTCCTTCATCAGTTCCATCTAGTGATCAAATACAATAAGGGTAGTACAAAATTGGTGGAAGACATGTTATCTAGGTTACCCACACATTAGAAGATCTTATACTTGGCCACTATCTCTTAGATCGAGCCCTTCACGAAGGAAGCTTGCAGAGAGGCATATGCCCAAGACATAGACTTTGGGGTGACATTTCAGCAGTTACATTCCCAAGGGGTTAAAAGGATGGGGATTGAAGATTTTTATCTCAACGATGGGTTTCTCTACTGATGGGGGAAGCTTTTTGTGCCTAAAGAAGAAATACTTCTATTGATGAGGGAAGAAAATACTTCAAAAGTAGTGGGACATTTTAGTGTTGGCAAGACTCTAGCCCACTTACAAAGGTACATGTATTGGTCCAATATGTAAGAAGAATAAAAATTTATACGTGGATGTAAAATTTGTTGTACTAGCAAGCCTAAGACTAGGAAGGAGGGTTTGTATATGCCTTTTCCAGTACCTACTCATCCATGGGAGGACATTTCTATGGATTTTTTAGGAGGATTATATATGTTGAAACATGGACATGACTATCTCTATGTTGTTGTTAATAGATTCAGTAAGATGTGTATTCTTATGGAATGTAAAAAGAAAGTAAAAGCGTATGAGGTAGCAAGATCTTTTCTTTGCTAATGTATGGGTGCATTTTGGTTTTCCAAATTCTATTGTTTCTAACCAGGAATTCCAAGTTCTTAGGGAAGTTTTAGACTACTTTTTGGGACAATATGGATACCAGGTTACCGAGGAGGAACATGACTTTCGCATCCATGGATAGATGGAAATACAAAGGTGGTGAACATGAATTTTGTATAGTTGATCAGAGGGTATAATAGAAAATACCGAAGGACTTGGGATGAGTCCTTAGCATACATTCAACATTCCTATAACTGAGTAATACACACATCCACTATGAAGTCATCATTTGAAGCATGCTTAGGATATCTACCTACAAATCTATTGGAAATGGCATTTGGGAAACATGATGAGGAGGAGACATGAGACATAGAGGTAAATAGAGGAAAACAAATTCATTGAGAGGATTCAAAAAATCCATCTCAAAGTCAAATAACAGTTAGAGAAATCTCAATCCAAGTACAAGGTTAGGCACGATCAGCAAAGGAGAGAACATAAGCTTCATGTTGGAGATAGAGTGTGGCTTTACTTGAACAAGGAGAGACTACAAGGTCAAGCATGGAAGCTCAAGCCACTACGATATGAACCCTTCACCATATTGGAGAAGGTTGGAGAAAATGCCTTTTGACTTGATTTTCTGTCATTTATGACGATGTACTCACTAGTAAATTGTTATAACTTTCACCTATATAAGCCTTGCCATGCTAGATGAAGATGAAAGACTACAGTTGCTACCTTCCATTGAGGATTACCTCTTGGACTCATGAGGTGAATTAGAGGAGGATGCAGTGTTACAACAGAAGGATAAAGAGACTAGGAGAGGTCTGCATGAGTCTTGGCAGGTTGGACTAAAATGAAAGACACCAAAGTAGACCCGGTGATACTCGAAGGAGAAAGTGAGGGAATTAGTTCCTCATCTACTCCCCCACTAAGCTTTTGTGGGATCAAAATCCTCCTAAGTAGGGGAGGTGTGATCCATAGGGATATAAAATGACTCTACTTCATCAGATCAGCCAACAACGAAGAAGGAAAATGAATAAATGGAGGTTATATCTTTATGTTAATAGAACCACTGCTCTGTGTAGAGCATCGGCTGCATAGAACCTCTACCCAACCCCAGTGGCTGTTAAAGAACTATCTTTATGTTAACAGAACCGCCACTTTATGCAGAGTGGTGGTTATAGAACTTTCGTCCAACCTGGGTGGCAGTCCTGTAACCGCCGCATAGATAGGGCGGCGGTCCTGTGACCGCTATGTCTACATTAGGAGGTGGTCCTGGCTCTTTCGGATAGAAAAATAAAATTTTAAACGAACAGTCCCAGAATTAGAAAGGTTGTCTATGTCTCTTCTCCACTATGACCTTTCCCATCCTCCAGTGCATGGGAGGACATGATAAGGGCTATAAATACATGTAGGAAGGAGATTTTTTGGATTATCAAAGCATGAGAGCAAATGAGAAAAAAATTCTTATTGCGGGAATTGTGTTTGTATAAGAAAGGAGTGTTGAGGTAGAGAAAGCAAGTAATTGGGAGGAAGTGTGAGATATTATCTACTTCTCTTTCATACTTATTGTAAATTTTGTACTTCTTAGTTGAATTGGCTAATAAAAAGTGGGAAGAAAGAGCATTTTCCCTTCCCGACTAGTTTTCCTCCTCTAGAGGTTTCCAGGATAAAACTTGTTAGTGTTCATGAGTTTATATTCTTTCCTTTCCTACAATTGTTGATTCTAAGCATAAGAAAAATTCATTCACTAGCTATCTCTGTCATCTTCTAATTGAAAGTAGAACAACAACGTTTAACTGTCATTTTGTGAACAATTCCAAAGTAGAGAGTTTATAGATCAATGATAAATACCTTATTGGATGCTAAGGTTTTTTCATACAATTTACCCAATTTTTCCATAAGATATATCGTTGTATTTTCCGTAGAAATATTGAAAGCTACCATAGCTTCTAGGCACAACCATATCATTCCCAATGCCTTCTGATCAAGAACATCCCATTCTTCATCTTTCATAGCTGACGACTTCAAATCTTCCCCTTTCAATGGTAGATAAAGATCCTTTTGATATAGGTAGTCCTCCACTTACATCTTCCACAACTGAAATTTCTAGTCGTTAAACTTCTTAACCCTGAACTTGTTATCTTCTGCCATTACTCCCACTCAAACATGAAACCCTCTTGTGATATTTTTCTACCAAAACAAAATCCTTCTCTCATACCATTTGTTAGGATCAAAACATAGATGAACAATAAAACATAATTAAAACAGAAATAAAAGAAGCATGTAATCAAAAAATAAACTCAATATTTAACGTGGATCACCCAATGTGGGATACATCCACCAGAAACAAGTAAGACTTCTTCTTTATTCAGTCCTAAGGAATACGATAAAATTATCTCTCTCTTTTTCATATTCCAAAGAGTAAATCCATGCACATATATATAACTTGTGCACCTCTTTCTCAAAAAAATTCTTCAACCACAAGCAACATAAATATAACATGCTTATAAATAAGACATGCATATAAATAAGATAAACATAAAAATAACAACTCCCATCTATTAATAAGACAATAATATTTTTATCCATGGCCAGGCATTCCTCTCATAATCAAGGAAAAAGAAAACTACCACTTCAACTTGTAGTTAGACTCCACATCTTCAATAATTATTTTTCAGAGAGGAGACCTCCCTAGTTACATGTACAATAGCAGGATGTGTGTCATTGTTGGAATTGGTAGCCGTAGTTAGTAATATGGAGATTTTGATGGCGAGTCCTTCTTGGGCTCTCAAAGATGGGAATGACTTCATTCTCTTGGGGAGAAGAGCCCCATTACCATGATTTTGCGCATGAATTTCCAGTATGGCCCATGTGGAGAAAATGCAACTTTTTGGGGGCTTAGACTATAGTTATCATCTCCCATTACAGGATGAATTGCAAATATGTGGTCGTTAGTTTTGAGGATTTTTTCAGCCATATCAGAAGATGAAATTACAATGGATGGGAGATAACCCATGTACAAGGTCATAATTGGGCCATATCTTTGGGCAACGCTAGAGAAAGATCCGTGAGGGAGTTTGGAGATGAGGTGAAGGTTGCCTAAGATAGGAAAAGGAGTTGTACCAGGTGGAAGTCTGTATGTATTCTTGGATTTTTGTAAAATGAGTAGGACAATAACCATAAAAATCCATGGAAAGTACAAAATCTCCATGTAAGGTTTGGAAAAATACAGTGACAATGTAATATGGCCTTATGGATTTCTTTGATCTATGGAAAACAGAAATAAACCTTATACCTAGGTGATTTCCAGACCTCGCTAGAAACCATGGAAATTTGCACCTTCCTTGTTTACCTAGATTTGAATGTAATGGGGATGAAAGTTTATAAATAATCTTTGTTGACATTATTAGTCCTGGCCTTCGATAGAGTAAGTTAGGTGTGTAATCAATTTTTGATTAGTTAGTTTTTTCCCTCCAATCAAAAAGTAATTATTTATATCTCATGAATATGTTTTTAATGTCTAGGGGTATATTTCACATTGTGAGAATTATTACCACAATATAAATTGATTTTTTTTAATGTTTTTATTGGTTATTGATCCTGATTTGACAAATTTATCATATTATTTGAGTTTTTATAATTTTTTACTTAAAAAATGTTTTGACATGTATAAATGTATTTTGACTTTATACCTATGTACTTACAAATAAATTTAATGATTTTGTATAATTTTTCAATGAAATCATTAATTACATGAATGAGTCACCACATCTTTTACTTAATGTCATTGTCAATTGTTTCTAATCCATAGAAATAAGTATTTAACAACCTTCTCATTTGCTACTCAATATTGAAAAAATTTGAGACCTTATTACAATATTGATTTCCTTGATTTTTCTAAAATTTAAATTCTAGCAAGGACATGTGTGCCATATTTAATGTTAGATCTGACATTGAAAGGGAAAAATACAAGACTGATTTAATCAATATAAATAGCAGAAGAGTCTCTATGGAGTATTCTAGAGTTATTGTAATTATTTGAAAATTTATAAACTAACAATCACACTCGAGTGAAGCAATGGGGACATCGAAAGGGAGGCGTTAAATAAGTTGTGAAGTACACACCTAGATGCTACAAAAGGGGCTTGATTGGGGGAAGGTGTGCTTAGCCTAGATTTGGCATGAGATGTGGTTTCATTGTGCATGATTCAGAGTTTGAACCATGGTTCCTATGTGTAAGCTCTCGATATTGGATTCACCCATGAAGAAGACAAGTATGGGGTGATATTTGGTGTATGAGGTGTTAGTTCATTAGAGTGGTGTGAATGTAATTTGACTGAAGTAGATAATCTTAGAATGGGTTCTTGACGATGGTAAAAGGATTCAAATGGTATATTATGTCGAAGGGCTGCTAAGTAGTTGAATTGAGGCATCAATAGGAGCTGAGGGAAAATTCAAAGTTGAAGTAGGGGACATGAAACATTATATAGGAGGATGAGTGGTGATGAAATTGTAGGGACTCTATTGGAGGGAGTGTAGGTGTGGTACATAATTTTAATTGCAAAATTGTTTGATAGGCCAAGATAATCGTCGCCAAATATGAAACAATTTCCATAAGTTTACAATATGAGATGAAAAAGATTTAAAAAGATAAGGGGACTCATACCTCTTCTCCAAAATAGGAAATTAATTTTCCATATGGAGGAAAAAACAAGGAGAGATTATTTCGGGGGTGGATATGAGGAAATAAGTATAGATTAACATGTGTCCACATAATCAAAAATATTGGCAAGTACAAGTAGAATGTTGTACTTGATTTTTTTGGGTCAACCAATGTTGTTAACTTGTCTGTGAGTTCAAGGGTGTCGACAATTGGCCCATACACAACATTAGGAAATGGTTTTTTGAGAAACTATGGGAAAAAGGGTTTTTCTATTTTTAAAAAAACATTACGACGTTATGTTTTATGATTGGACCAGATGGTGCCAAGAGAAAAGTGTGAAGGGATAAAACTAATAAAAACATGGCATGGGGTTCGTTGCAACCATGTTGAAGTGGCAGACAGATGACTCACCAAATGTGTAGATGAAATCGACATAGAAATGTGGACATCCATCAAGCAAGGCCCTCAGATAGTCAACGAAAAGATATATCTGGTAGCTACCACCCATTCACTATAAAAGAATTCCTTCTATGTAGTAAAGATTAAACATGGTGATTTCTAAGCATATGTACATGTAACAATTGAAAAATAAATTATAAATATAATTTTAGTTTTGAATCTTTAAAGTTACATATTCTAAGCTATCTCTTCGTTGGGACCCCTAACAATGACTACATAAATTGGTATCAAATAAAAGTTATAGTATATGCATATTTATTATTTCTTTCCACATTTATGAGTGTTGGGAAAAAATCATTGGAGACATCTTCTAGTGAAATTTGGATATAATGTGTAGGAGGCCATCATCAATTGGTATCAAGAGATAAGTTTAGACATATTCTAATTTGAATGAGTTGGATAGATGGTGTGTGGGAAATTGTTTCAAGGGAACTCTTCAATTTGCAGGTAATGAAAAATATAGTAGATAACAATGCATAAAATAAAATGTCACCTACTCAAGGACATGGAGGAGCACCTAGAAGTGTAAAGTTGGAAGGTTAGATGAGAGATATACAAATTCATCTAGTATCTATGGACACAATACAATGCAAAGTTGTTGTATCTCTAGATGATGCAAGTGATATTGCAACAACTAGAGAAGTGCATGAAATCATTTAAGGGAAACCAAAAATTTAAGAACTTGAGGAATTTTTTTCTAAAATTTATCACAATAATGACATAAAAACCTAAGATGTATCCACCTAGACACTCTGGAGATTTCAATCTTGATGAACTCATTGAATATATTATTGAGTTGGAGATATATTTCAAGTAAAAAATAGGAAAGATCCCATACAAGTCAAGTTTTTTGGCACAAAATTGAAAGGTCACACATATTTTTAAGGGATCATGTAGAAGTTTAAATATTATAAAAGGGAAAGTAAAAGATCAAGGTTTTTAATATTTGTGCTACAATACTAAAGGTAAAGTTCATTTCATTGGATTATCACATGAGTTTTCTCAAGAAGTTCCAAATTTTTTGATAAAGGGATATTAGTGCTAGTACATGGAAGAATTATACAAGATAACCATTGAATTTATTGAGATTGAGGATGACACAACAAATATCATATTATATGAATATATTGTGCATGGAAATTGAAGATGAATTTTAAATGATTAGAATACATTCAATTGAGGAATCCTATTAGTATGGGTTGAAGGAGGAATTGTATTTCCACACACCATTGCACCCAATTCGTGTTGGTGTGGGATTACATTTACAAGTTGATTGGCATAATATTATAGTCCCATTGGAAAATTATTTATTTAGGAAAGGTGATATTAAAATTTCACTTGAGATAGGCTTCGTTAAGTAGATTTGTAAGTGTCGTGCCAATCACCCTGGTTTTTGTTTTTGTGCAAGTTTACTTTTGTAAGTTGAGAAAACTAAGCTAAATGGTTAAATATGTGTGTGCGTACATGTGTGCGTATGTGCATGTGTTTGTGTGTGTAAATAAAATGAAGATATTCCAAGATTAAAATTAATGTTCCCCCATTTTGTGTGTTTGTGTCTTGGAACTTGTAGTCAATTTTAGAAGTTACACTAAGAATTGCACACTCTAGTTAGTGTTGTGGTTAAAAATTGTAAATTTGATCCTTAAATACATTACCTTTGTTGTCTTTGCATAATGATACCAATATCGATTAATATGAGTAAAGTAACAAGGTGACACAAAGAGTAGTTGTTAGAAGAGGAAGAAGGGGGATGTGCAATAATAGGCACACTAATTGATGTTGATGATATTGTAGATGCTTTGGGATCCCCTCTTAACATGGGAGTTTTGGAAAAAAAAATGTTTGAAAAATGAATAATAATAATGAAATAATACACAAACACAATAATAATAAATTAAAAAAATAAATTTGAATTTTTAAAATTAAACTAAAATAGTGAATTAACATGAGCATGGTGGTATGAGGAGGAGGACATTAGAATTGAGTCAATGAGGTAGATGGACGAGTGATTTTGGGTGGAAGTTATGAGGCATGGGAGGACATAATAACATGAAGCAAACACAACTAACATGAGTAAAGTTATGAGGCATGAGAGAACATGAGAACTTGAAGAAAATACAACTTACATGAGTAAAGTTGTGAGGCATGGGAGAAAGGGAACTTGAATCAAACCCAACTAATGAGAGTAAGTCCCACACCATTCCTTTTCCAACATCAATATAAGGTGCCTACATTAGGTGCCTATATAATGCCCTACTTTGATGTTTATGCTTACATACATGTAAAATTAAAATATCAATAATGATGATATATAATGAATATAGTCGAATTGTCTCATTCATACTACTATGTATTGGAATTTTTCATCCCTACAAGTAAACTGATACAAAGAGCATCTCAGATCACTTGTAATATTGCATGAATGCGGGATATTTAGTACTAGTTCACTAATCTAAGCATTAATGAGGGAATTTGGTCAACATTCTGGCACACCCATTGGACCCACCCTTCTTTGTTGAGTCTTTTATTTTTTGTCTTTCATTTTCATTTTCATTTATATTTCTTCTACTAACTTCATGGGTAGGAGCGTTACTTGCTCACTTTCTTACATTGGATAGCATTTCTTGGATTGGCTTTTGCTTGCTTTCTTGTTGAATGCTGAAATACTGAAAAATACCTATGTATTGACTAGATTAGAATATGAGAAATTATCTTTTAGACCATGATTGACGGAGCTATGAGACTAGTTCCATAAGGTGTAGAGTGACCGTAATTTCTTATATTTACTAAAATAAATTAAATTTAAAGTATAAAATAATAAAGTATAAAGATTAATAAATGAAAAACTTATACTTCTTAGTAAATATATCCCTTCCACAAGCACACATACTACATTGTAAATAGGAGTGCGAGCGCGTTATAACACGAGTTTAGGCTTGGTAATTACCAATCATAATAATTCATCACATGATCACTCTTTTCCAAAATGCACTCAAGTGTTTCTTTAAATCAAAAATTTGTCCACTTTTTGGTCCCCCCATCTCCGTGCACTTACCCATTCATAGACAATAATTATCAGGATTTGAATGTTAGGTTGTGGAGCTTATTTTCATGTGAGAAAGTGATGAAGACTGTACACTTTCCTTAGTTGTCTCGCCAGGGTACTCTAAATTTTTTGGCCTTAAAACATGTCTGATATATCAGGAAATGTGATTTTCTCATATGGGTGGGATTTTTGACCCATAGGTTTATGGGACAGTTTTGGCCCATGGTTTTAATACCCATGGTTTTGTAAAATTGCTTAAGCAGTTGTCTACTTATATGGTTTTATGCATATGGTAGGCATAATGTAACATTATAGATGTGTTTTGAATTTGGGTGTGAATTCTATAGAGTTTGTTGAGCATAGCTCCAAACAGATTTGGGTATTGTATTGAGAGAGTGGTGGCTTGAAATAAAATCTGAGCAAATGATTGCTGGTGGACATAGCCCAAATTGGGTGAACCATGTTAAATATTATCTCTTTGCGTTGTGTTATTTTATTCTACAATTTTATTTGAGATCTATAATATTTTCTGCATATTAGTTTCTACTGTTACGATTTTGTGAGGGATTATTCTGCATATTTTATTCCTTATTTCCTAATAATTGGTATCAAAGACTGGTTTGGTTTGCTAAAGTTTTGAATTGTAGGGAAATTTTTATCTTGAGTGGGAGCTATAGCAGATGATGGCATATGATGGAAGATCTAAGGTTGATAAATTCAATGGGTAGAATTTCAGTATTTGGAAGATGTGTAAATGGAAGATTACCTTTATCAAAACAATCTTTATATTCTTTTGTCTGAGAAGGTGAGCAAACCCTCGAGCATGACAAATGCAGAATGAGATTTGCTGGATAGGAAGGAACTTCAAACAATCCAGCTGTGTCTTGCATCTTTGGTATTATTCAATGGTTTAAAGGAAAAGACTACAAAAGAACTAATGGATGCATTAAGGAAGTTGTATGAAAAACCCTCTGCCTCTAATAAGATATTTTTAATGAAAATTTTGTTTAATATGAAGATGTTTGAGAATGGTTAAGTAAAAAATCATTTAAATGATTTTAATATGGTTGTAAATATGCTAGTTTCAGTTACAATAGAATTTGATGAAGAAGTCAGGGCTTTATTAATTTTGTGCTCTTTACCTGAGAGTTAGAATAACCCGGTAATGGTGGTAAGCAACTCGGTTCCAGATAACTAAAAGTTGAAGTGTGAGGATGTTGTAGGGGTGATTCTAAGCGAGGAAATGTGAAGAAAAAGCTCTGGTGAATCTTCTACTTTAGGGAATGCTTTGATAGTGGAAGCTAGAGGGAGATAGAAGAATAGAGGAAGCTGTGGAAAATCAAAGGATCGGACAAGGTCAAAATCCAAAAGAAAGATAGTATGTTGGCATTGTGGAAAGTCTGGGAATGCAAAGAAGGAATGTTGGGAGCTTCGAAGCAAGAAGAAACAATAGGAAGAAAACAAGGAAGAAAATGTGGCAACGGGTAATGTATGTCTGGATTTTTTTATTCTTTCTTTGCACAATATTACTGAATCTTACGTTTTAGATTCAAGGCCTTCTTTCCATGCTACTCCACATAGGCATTATTTTTTTGATTATGTTCAAGGAGATTTTGGGCATGTTTTTCTTGGTGATGATGAGCCTTGCAGCATAGTTGGAAAATGTTTTGTTCAGGTTAAGATGTAGAATGGGAATACTTGGCTATTGAAGGATGTCAAACATGTGCCTACATTAAGATGAAATTTGATATCGGCAAGGTAGTTGGGAAGTAATGGTTGTACTATGATATTTACAACGAACTCTTGGAAGGTTACCAAGGGTGCTCTTGTGGTGGGAAGAGGTAATAAGGTTGGAACCTTATATTTAACCACTTATAGCACTAATGTTTGTAATCTTGTGGCTTCAGAAGTAGATACAACATTGTGGCACTATAGGCTCGATCATATGAGCCATAAGGGCATGGAGATCATAAAGAAGGATTTTCCCAGATATATAGAAACATGTTTGGAGTTCTGTGAGGATTGCATATATGGGAAACAAAAGTGAGTAAGGTTTCTCAAGGTTGGGCCTACAAAGAAAGAGAGTAAGTTAGATTTGGTGCAATATGATGTGTGGGGGTGAGCTCAGGTATCATCTCTTGGGGGTTCAAGTTATTGATGTTACTTTTATTGATGATACAACAAGGAAATTTTGGGTTTATTGTATTAGAAACAAATATGATGTATTTGATACTTTTGTTAAATGGAAAGCCTTGGTAGAGAATGAAATAGGTCTTAAGTTAAAATGTCTCAGGTCAGATAATGGAGGGGAGTATTGTAGCAATGAATTTGATGATTATTGTTCTAAGAATGGAATCCACAGGAAAAAGAAGGTTCCAGGAACTCCACGTATCAGAATGGGGTGTCAAAAAGGATGAACAAAACAATAATGGAGCGTGCTAGGAGCATGAGGTTACATGCAGGACTGCCTCTTTCTTTTTGGTCATAAGCAGCGAGCACAATTGTGTACTTGATAAATAGAGGACCCTTAAGTGCCTTGGATGGAGGCATACTTGAGGAGGCTTGGTATGGTAAGAAAATTGATTATTCATTTCTTAGAGTCTTAGGATGTGAGGTGTTTGTTCATATAGACAAGGATGATAGGACCAAGCTAGAGGCTAAATCAGAAAAATGTACTTTCATTGGTTATGGTGGTAATGACTTTGGATATAAATGTTGGAATATTAAGGACAAGAAAATCATTCGATCTAGGGATGTGGTCTTTAATGAGAAAGTCATGTATAAGCAGAATTTGTAGGAAAACAGGGAAGAATCCAAGAAAGAATATACAACGGTAGAGGATCTTCCAGATGGAAAAGTGACACATGAATTAGTTCAGAAACCTCCTCAACAAGAACCCCAAACTCCTATATTGAGGAGGTCTTCTAGGGTAAGAAGAGAACCTGAATTTTTTTCTCCTTGTCTTTATTATTTATTACTCACTGATAGTGGAGAGCCAGATAGCTTTGATGAAGCAATGCAGGTAGATGCCAGGAAGGAGTGGGAGAGAGCCATTGATGAGGAGCATCAGGCTCTCATGGAAAACTAGACATGGGATTTGGTGAAGCTACCTGAAGGAAAAAGAGCATTACAGAACAAGTGGGTGTTTAGAGTCAAAGAGGAAGAAGGAGGCAAGAAAAGATACAAGGCCCGGTTTGTGGTCATGGGGTTTACACCAAAAAAAGGTATAGATTTTTATGAGATTTTTTCTCCTGTAGTAAAAATGACTTTTATTAGTGTAGACACCCTAATTTCACATCTATCATAAATCAATTAATTCCCCTTCCTCATTTCCCACAAAAATACACTTCGAATTAATTAAATATAATTTGATTAATTATCCATTTGAAAATCTAAAAAAATAACCCAATCCTCACCACATGTCATTATTCTCCATGTTTTTCTACTATTGAACTAAAAATTCAAATTCAAATCCTCACCCATTCTTCGTGGTCCCCACTGACCTAAAATCCTCCACTTATGAATTAAAAATATAATTCAAATCCTCACCCATTCTCCGTGGCCCCCACTCATCTAATCTTGCCCACATTTTCAAACCACTCACCTAATCTTGCCCACATTTTCAAACCACTCACTTAATCTTGCCCACATTTTAAAACCATGATTATTAAATTACTCTAAGTTGATCACTCCCCCAAGTTATAAAAACAACCTTGCCCCTCCCCTCTAAGGACACGGAGAATAAACTTGAATGCCCTATCTAAGTTCTTACATCCTTTGAGTAAATAACATCCTTCTACCTCATCCTAATGCCCAAATAGCATCATAATTATTTTTCCCATCTAGTGCAAAGTAAGAGAATCATTGTTATAGGAAAGTATTGCTTCGTTTGAAGAAAAGAACCTACATATCACACAATCAGGGCTCAATCCAAGTTTACTAGCCCATTGTGAGGTTTTCTACAGAACGCGAAGGAGGAGGTATGATTATTAGTATTTTACTTCCTTATTAGTATTGTATTTTTCCTAGCTTACATTATGGCATGCCCGATTACTTTCGATCTGTTACCATTAATTTCCCAATTAGTGGTTTTATTTGTTATTTGTTTATTATTATTCATTATTATTTCCTTTTATGTTCCTTATGGCATTCTTTGGTTAACCTTCATGATTTTGGTAGTTTTTTTGTTGTACGGTGTCTTGTGGTGTATCTGCAGGTTATAACAATAATGAAACTATGATGCTTATCCTGTCTTTGATCTCCTTAGTGCTTGGTGTTTAGTTCTCAGTTTTGATTCTGCTATTCACCTGTAATCTATAGAAACACATGAACTAGCCATTAGTTTATCATCTTACTATCATAGGACAACCAATCCAGAAAATGTATTTATTTATTTACTTTTGCTAAAATAACTGCTTTGTAGGAAGTTTATTATTATTATTTTCCTTTCATTTTAGTTAATCATTTTGTGATCTAACTCTTTATTTCTATTTATTGTTTTTTTTTAACCTTGCTATCAAAATTTTAGCTTCTTAGGTGAAGTACAGAAGTCAAAAAATTAAAAAAAAATAGCTCCCGGGATGTTTTTCTCATGTTCAAAATTTTCATTCAGAATGCTACCATAGCCCATCTTTCGGAAGCCATAAATTTTTCTCTTGAACTTAGAATGACTTCAGTTTTTTTAACAGAAAGGTAATTAAAAGATATATGCAATGGAAAAATAGTTTTTTGATTTAGACTTACAGAAAAAATTTGGTTTCATTTCTTCTAACACCTGTCTTTTTAACAAAAAATAACAAAATTATATTTTTTAAAAAATTTAAATTTTATTTTATTTAACGTAACAACCTCACGTGTATGATATTTCCTCACACTTCAGAATTGATCTTATAAATCAGAAATGTGAGGCCACCTAGGCTCCGCAAAACAATTTTTAATTTTGTTTTTTAATTTTTTTAATTTTTTGCCTTACATTTCAATTTTCCACGACAACACTTCTAGGTAACATTTTCACACTCTTATTTCGTCATTTTTATTTTTTGTGAAAACAATCATTATCCCTATTTCACAATCATGATTAATTGTAATAATTATTAACATTTTTAAAAAAAATAAAACAAAATCTATTCCAATTGTATCCGCGTATGTTATTTTCTTTCGCCTTCGAGTGATCTGGAAAATCAGAAACAGTCACAATTTTTTTAAGTTTCTTGTTCTAAAATTACAAGATCCTCTAGCTTTGTTTTCCAACTGTCATTTCAATCATTATTTTCCTTTTTCATATTATTAATATTTGTTTTGTCGTTGGTTGTGTATGCTCTTTTCCTGCGCCTTCAAGCGATCAGGAAAATAAAAAACAACCACGATCACTTTTCTAACATTTCGTTTGCAGGATAACTACTAATTTGTTTTCTGTAGAACCACATCACTAGAATATTATTTAAAAAAAACAACAAAAATCCCGTAAAAATACCACCATTCAAAGAAAATTACTGAAACTAAAAAAAAGTACGCTCAGGTACATAATTATTTTCTGCTAGTGATTTATTTCAAGTTGGAAAGAACCCTATGTTTAATCACTTTATCATTTTGTTTTTGCATGTAGACGAGGTGGATTTCATCACCACCAAAGCTACATCGGTGACGTGGACTTGACTACCATGCATCAACAATATTTACATCTGCATTGCACTTTGAGACCTAGTCTCATCACAGTGTTTGGTATTTACCTCCCCCCTGCTCTTCACTTACAAGTAATTTTTCCATGTAGTGCATGTGATTCATGCTTAAATAGATGTGGAGTTATAAGAACACCATACACATTCATCCATCCATCACCTTCCAAATTTTCACAAAACCTATTCTGGGTGTGGTGATTCACTCCAAAATAGGCAAGTAAGAATCGGTGAGTCTCCTCTAATGCTCTAAGGGCTCCCCATACCAATTTTGTCCCCATACAGAATTAGGTATATCAAGACTAGGGTATATCAGAGGACACATCTCTTTTTTGGAGTAATAAGAGCCTGCATCCATCAGTCCACAACATACTTGTACGATTACATGAAACAATGATCATTCCTAAAGAATTTACCTTATAAGCCAAAATAATTGGATCCACATGATTGCTTGCTGTTTGAAAACAAAATATTTTTGCATTGTTTTATCATAAAACTTGGCTGATATCTATGTGTTCATTGTAAAAGTTCATACCCTAGTTGTGTTCCACAAAAAATCAATTCTCGACCAATTCAATACCAAGTGAAAACATCCAAACAATCCAACAACGCAGACCAAAACATCACACTAATTTCATTAGCTTGCTTCATCCAACAATACATCTTTCATTGCTTGTCTTCAGCTATATCTAGCTGATATTGAGTGACTATCATTCACTCCCCATATCGTCAATTATCAAAACATCCTTCATAGCTTATTTCCAGCTATATCAAACTAATATTGGGTGACTTGTTTGAGTTCACTCATTATTTTGTCCACCATTACGTTTATCCAAATCACAACCAACACAAATCCTTTCATAACTCATTTTGAGTTATATCACAAGCATATCATGATTAACATGTTCAGATTACTCTCCCCATCAATAGACCAAAGTTTGTTTAAGCCAAATCTACACAACGTGTAAAAAATCCTCAAATAACTCATCTCGAGTTACATCATCATCATATTGAGATAACTTGTTTGAGTTATTCTCCTTATCGGTCATCATGAGCTTATTCGAGCTAAATCCAAAGTAATCAAGTTCTCATTTCCTCACACCTGTTCAAAATTCCTAACCACTTTTCAACTTAATCAGACACATTTCATCATGGTATTCACTCGCAGTCACAATCATGAAAATGACGATGAAGAAGTTGCACAACCAGAACTCACTAATGAAGAACAAGAACAAATCAATAGGGTGATAGAACAAAACAAAAATGAAAATCTATTACGCATCCTAGCCATGGGGGCAAAACTACCCCCTGACTTTGGGACAAAAAATTTAAACAAACTCATTGACAACGGTGAATCAAGTTATCACAATGAAATACCAAACAATCTAAATGGTACTTCGTCCATAGAGTTATTCACTAAAATCCAAGACCTAACAAAGAAACTTGAGGAAGCAACGACTAGAGTTGAAAGATTAAAAGACCTCAATCTAGATTCCAATACTCACGACATGTTTGATAAACCGTCACCCACTTCTCCATTCACACAAGAATGGAAACTTATGAAAGACACAATTCAGGGACTACAAAAACAATCAAAACAACTCAACTTTGAAAAATTGTGTCCTTATCTATTTGATACAGAGATATCACGATTACCATTTCCATCATCCTTTGAAATCCTTAAGTTTGATAAATACAAAAGAAAAGGTGACCCCTGTGAGCATGTCAAGGAATTTTACATGCAATGTCAGGAAGTTTCCTATCGAGACATGTACCTTTTATGATTATTTCCCCAAATTTTAGGAGGACAAGCTTTAGACTGGTTTTTCCATCTTTCCAAAGGGTCGGTGACAACATTTGTAGACTTATCAGAGAAATTTGTCAAACATTATTCCTATAACCTAGACTCAAAAATAACCATGCTTGATCTCTGTAACACTAGGCAAAGGCCAAATGAAAATTTTACCTCCTTTTTACAACGATGGCATGGAATTGCAAGTCGATTTCCCTACTCAGTACCCAAGAGACAAATAGTTATCATTTTTGTCCCCAATCTCAATGCCGAATTATCATTCCACATACAAATGCATTGTCTGAATAGTTTTGAAGAAGTCATTGAAAAGGGCACACAAATTGAAAAATCCCTCATTTCTAAGGGCTTACTTAAAGCACCCTTTAGGGACCAACCTTATCAAGACACTCCTCATAACCAGGACAAATCTAAATTCTTTAACTAGAATCAAAATATTGTCAATGATGGCATTACTGATTCCCACCATGTCCAAAATGTCTAAAACCATCCCATCAACACATTAAAATATAAACAACAAATCATTATAACTAGAAAGGAAGTTCCTTCTCGAGATCGACAATCAGAGTTCACACCTCTCAGAGAAAGTCTATCTAGTGTCTTTCTTCATTTAGCAAATGCTAATATGATTACATATCCCATCGTTAGACCCTTCAAAGAAGGGAAACCCAAACCAAATTGGTATAAGGACAATAAATATTGTGATTACCATCGCATAAAAGGGCACTCCACAAATCGATGCATGTAACTCTGCCATTACGTCCAAGACCTAATTTAACGTGGAGACATAGAAGTTGAAAATACTTCTGAGATAAAAACACCTAATGAAAAAATTCACATGTTCAAAAATCTCTTCCCTAACCACGATAACAATTCAAAAGATAAGGGTCAATCATCAAGAAATGTCGAGTATGACTCAATCATCTCGACCATAGATTATGACCAAGACTTAGTGGAAACTATAAAGATCAGAACTGACTATGCGATCACCACTAGACAGAAAAAAATGTGGGTCCTTACAAAAAAAAATCTTCCACTTCGTCCATGGCATCAGCTCCTAATCCACCTTCTAATTCCACCGCTAATTCCTCTCCACAACCTACGCCATCATTTTATATTGAAAATAATTAGAGAAGACTGTTGCACAAATTTCAATCATGGAACTACTTAATTCTTCTCCTGCACTACAATGCATCCTTATGAAAACATTGAATAATGCTCATGTCCCTAAGGACATCAATTCACAACAATTCTAGGCTTTAATTGCACATCTTACATTCCCCAATCCTATTTTATCTTTTGGTCCCAATGACTTTCTTAATCCCAACATCGCTAATAATCATTCTTTAGATGTCGAGGGTTATGTAACTCATCGTAAGACAAAGCGTGTCTTAATCGACAATGGATCAGCATTAAATATATGTTCCATGAAACTTTTACGTTGTCTAGGTTACACTGAAAATAATTTACAAAACAATATCATAACCATTCGTGGGTATGATAATAGCGAAAGAAATTTTGAAGGCACAATCATGTTGCCTCTCCAAGTTGGACCCATCACCTTAGACATGGTTTATCATATAGTGGATGTAGAAGTTACAAATAACATTCTTGTCGGCCGACCATGGATTCATGCCATGAAAGCTATCCCATCAACATTCCACCAATGTATTAATTTTCCTCATTTTGACAAGGAATTTACTTACGTGCAGATCCCAAACCTTTTTAGTATTGTAGATTCCTCGAAGGATGGTATCAACATGATCACTATTGTCCATCAACAGATAAAAATGATCCACCTCACATAATCCCTAATGAAACATGCATTAATCCTAATACACTCCCTAACAATGATCCAAAACCACCATCTCCTAACCAAAACATATTTTCCAATCCATTATCTTCTGCTAGTCAACCATGTTCCACCAGTCCTCCTCCCACTAATCAATCATCTTCTTCCACTAATCAAGCTTCTTCTTCTAACAACAATTATTCTTCCACCACACCATCTTCTTCCTCACCTAGCCAATCTTCTTCATCCAACCACACCTCTTCTATTAAGATACCTCCTCCTGTGAATAACCAACCTTTATCCTTCAATCCACCCCCTTCTTCTTATAACCCATTCTCTTCATATTTTAAGACTACCAAACTAACTTCCCCACCACATGAGGTACCTATTTGTCCCCCATCTCACATATTTAAAATCATTGACATGGGATGCGGTGAATATCAATTTAAAAAGATGGCATACTCCTTTTATATTACCAAATCCTCACATAGCTATGGAAAACCTAACACTCCACATCTAAGAATCCATCCCACTTACCAAATGGGATAGTCAGTTTGGAAAAAGTTTACTTATCTTGACAATGAACATATTCCAAGCTCTATAGGATCTTGGTTATATAATGATGATATTACTCCATGTTATGAGTCCCCTCAATTTACCAAATCTCACCAAATAATGAAAAACATGCGATGGAAGGGTAAAGGACTCAGTCCAACTGAACAAGGTCGTTTAGACCCAATAAATTACACACAACATTACGGTAAACATGGTCTAGTTTTCAAGGTGTTCGATGTTGCTCCCATAATAATTTCAAGTGATAATGATGACACCAGTTCTGATAATGACATCAGGTCTCCATGTAGTCTTTTTTAGGACCTCACTGAAACACATCTTTAATTTGAACATTTATCTATTAATTTCATCAATTTTGAGCCTACACATCTGAGTCTCATAGACCATGGCCAACCACATCATGCGTCCATGGACATGTTCCAAAATGATGAAGCCATCGAAGAATTCCTTAGAACTCATGACCAAATCCCTACTTCTAACCATAGAAAAGGATTTGAAATCAATCTAAATGAATCATCCTATTTTGGTGAAGAGATAAAATATTCAGATCCTTCACCCTCAGAAAATTTGGATCAAAAGCACAAACAGAGGATTTCCCATAGTCAAAACCTCGCCACCATATCCGAAAAACATGTCAACAAAAAGTTCCAACAAATACCCGACACCAATGACCTACATCAACCATTAGCATCATTCTCCAAAAAGGATACATCTAAAATGCTTGTAGAAGAAACAAAAGACATAAACATTGGCACCACCAAACAGCCAAATATTTTACAACTTGGCATTAGTCTGTCTGACCAAGAATGCATGGAATTCACAAAACTTCTTATTTAATTCCAAGATATATTTGCATGGACATATAAGGACATGCCAGGCTTGGACCCATCTCTTATAGTACATCATCTTGTGGTAAATCTGGATGTAAAACCTGTAAAGCAAAAACTATGCAAAATGCATCCCCAAGTTGCATTGCTTGTCAGAGCCAAACTTGAGAAACTCTTGGAAGACGACTTTATCAAACCTATTAATTATTTGGCATGGATATCTAACATAGTTCCCATCACCAAGAAAACTCCCAGCATTAGAATATGCACAGACTTCTGCAACATCAACAAGGATTGTCCCAAAGATGACTTTTCCTCGCCAAATATAGACATGATTGTTGATTCTACGGTAGGCCATGAAATTCTCTCCTTAATGGATGGATTCTCTGGTTATAATCAAATACGTATTGTTGAAGGGGATCAACATAAAATGACATTTACTACACCATGGGGCACTTTTTTTTATAAGGTCATGCCTTTCGGCTTGAAAATTTTTGGTGCCACCTATCAAGGGGCAATGACTGTCATCTTCCATGACATATTACATGATATCATGGAAGATTATGTTGATGATATATTAGAAAAATACAAAACATGAATAGGGCATCCAAGTGTTTTGAGACGCATTTTCTATAGATTACGCGAGTATAAGGTTCGTCTTAACCCAAATAAATGTGTGTTCAGAGTAACCTCTGGTAAATTATTAGGGTTTATTGTCTCACGAAGAGGCATAGAAGTGTATCTTGCCAAATTCAAATCCATTATGGAAATGCCTCCTCCTCAAAACCTAAAACAATTATGCAGTCTTCAGGGAAAGATATAATCTATTCAGCATTTCATATCATATTTGGATGACAAGTGCCATCACTTTAATCAGTTACTCAAGAAATGTGTACACTTTCACTAGAACCATGATTGCTAAAACTCTTTTGCTAAGTTAAAAGAATACCTCTATATTCCACTTGTTATTATGTCACCAGTTGCCGATAAACACATGTTGCTTTATACATCTGCCACTAAACATGCCATAGGAGCTCTACTAGCACAACATAACGATCAAGCAAAAGAACAGGTTGCATATTACCTTAGCTGAACACTTATTGAGCACGAAGTACGTTATTCCCAAATCAAAAAAATATGCTTAGCGGTCACCTTTGCATTCCATAAGTTACATAATTACTTGCTCAAGCACACAACTAAGTTGGTTACTAAAATTGATCCTCTCAAGTATTTGTTATCCAGACCCATTCTCATGAGAAGAATGTCTAGTTGAGTCGTATTACTTAGTGAATTCAATGTCGAATTTGTTCCGCAAAAAGTAATTAAAGGACAAGCCCTTGCAGACTAACTTGCCGAGGCACCCCTTCCTGGCACAGAACCACTTTAGTTCTCTTTTCCTGATGAAGATATTCTACACATAGTCATCGCGCCAGCTTGGACTCTATTTTTTTATGGATCTTGTAATCTCCATGGCTTAGGGGCTGGTATTTTGCTTATCACACCCAGCGGACATGTTATCCGCAAATCATTTCGCTTAGCATTCCCATGTACCAATAATATCACAGAATATGAAGCTCTCATCGCAGGATTAAAACTACCTATATCTTGGAATCTTACAGAATTAGTTGTATTTGGTGATTCTTTACTTATCATCAAGCAAGTTATTGATGAATACCAGGTCAAGGATGAAAAACTTATCCCATATAAACACATGGTGGATAGTCTTCGAAGCTATTTTCAATTAATTAGCTTTGATCAAATCCCTAGAATTTGTAATAAATCTACTGACGCTATGGCAACCATCGGATCCCTATTAGAAATTGCATCTAGTCAACCCTAGGCACATTTTCTCATCAAAAATCTCTTAATGCCTGCCTATGATCTTCTTGAAAACACTATGGTATGTGAGATCGTGGGTCCGAATAATCCTTGGTACCATGATATTTATACCTTCATTCATCATAAAACATTTCCTGCCAACATGAAACCAATGCATAAACGTGCTTTAGCACAACGTGCTTTAGCACAAAGTGCTTCAAATTACACCATTTTAGTAGAAACTCTTTACAAATGAGGATATGATGGCAGCCTACTTCGATGTCTTAATCTGGAATAATCATCGAGTGTCTTAGCTGAAGTCCATTCTGGTATCTGTGGAGCACACATGAATGGTATCGCCTTAGCCAAGAAAATACTGTGAGCTGGATATTATTGGCCTACCATGGAAAGTGACACATGTCATTTTGTCAAACATTGTCAAGCATGTCAAAAGCATGGAAATCTGATCCACGCACCTTCCCAACCATTACAATCGATAACCACACCATGTCCCTTCTCTCAATGAGGACTTGACCTCATTGGTAAAATCAGACCAACATCGTCTGATGGACATAAGTTCATCATTGCCACTACCGATTACTTCACTAAATGGGTAGAAGTTATTCCTCTCACTTATGTTACCGGTAGCCAAATATCAAAATTCATTTTTAATAATCTCATCTATCGATTTGGTATTCCATCCACTCTAGTTGCAAATAATAGCAAATCATTTAAAAACCAGGATGTAATAGACCTAGCCAAACGTTTTCACATCAAACTTAAATGGTCCACTCCATACTACCCTCAGGGTAATGGTCAAGCGGAAGCAACCAATAAGACCTTAAAATCCATCATGGAAAATATTGTCAACACCCATGGATGTAATTGGCATACTCAAATTTACCCCGCTCTTTGGGCTCACCGTACATCTTACCGCACGCCTATCGGAGCCACCTCATTTTCCCTTGTTTATGGTTGCGAAGCCATTTTACCTATTGAGATAGAACTCTCATCCTTAAGGATCTCCCTTAAAGATGTAATTAATGAGGATGAATACTGACAGTCATGGCTTCAAGAGCTTGAGATTCTCGATGAAAAACGACTTAATGCTCTCAATCATCTTTAAGTCTATCAAAATCGACTGCAAAGCAGTTATCATAAAAAGGTAATACCCAAAGAAATAGAAATCTGTGACCTCGTTTTAACAGAAAATCAAAATAATACCACTAAAGAACGAGAAAAAAAAGGAAAATTTGAGCCTAATTGGTTAGGACCCTATATAATCACAGCTAAATTTGGCTATAGAGCCTATAAATTGGCCACTGAAGATGGTCAAGATCTTGATGAACCAATGAATGCAGTTCATTTAAAGAAATTGTATCCTTGAGATGTTCACTATTCTGAGTAACAACATGTACATTGTTCCTTCTATATTTCTTATCTCCGAATAATTTAAATTCATTCATTTCCATTAGCAGATATTTTCTTTATCAAAATCACATCTTCATATTTATCATCATGAGACAAGTGCTGATATAAATCCTATTAAGTTTTTTAGCATCATACTTCTTATCATATCTCCCATTTTCAGTCGCTTTCACCTATAGTCATACCTAGAAGCTTACTGATGGTAATATATTCCCTTCAAAGACATTCTCTCTTTCATAACAAAGCTCTAAACTTCTTTACCCAATTCATTTGGTCATCCATCTCAGTCTTCGGTGTTGAATCCTCGCGTCCTACTAGTCATGTGGGGTTGAGATTGGGGGCAGACCTTCCTTCCCAAATACAAAGCGCTATTGTAAAAATCCATCAATTCAATACCTTATGAATAATTCATCGTCACATCTTTCATCCTTCATTGTCTTTGGTGTTGAGTCCACACTTCTTCCTAGTAGTGCGAGATTGGGAATGGAGGAAGGTGCCCTTACTTGTCTACATCTTGTCTTCAGTGATAAACCCTTGCCTCTTACAAGTGGTATGGGGCAAAGCGTAGAGGGTCATTCTCATAAAAGCATAAAAACATCACAAAATATTTTTAAAAAAAATAAAACAAAACAAAAAAAAAGACAAAAAGGGAATTCACTCACCTATATTTTGCCTTCGATGATGAGCCCTTGCTTCTCACTAGTAGCATGGGGCAAGGCATAGGGAGTCATTTCAAAAATACAAAATCTTATAGTGCTTGCAAATTATAGATTCCCCAAACAAGTAATTTATATGCCTAAGTGAAGAGAGAACTATCCCTTAACTTCATATCTTACCAATTAGCAGGCCACATAATTGTCTAAGTCTAGCACGTGACTCATAAAGTGAAAGCCATTTTTGAAACTGGTTCAATATTGCGTTATGAAGAATGGAGTCACAATTTTCTAAAGGGATTGTTAGTATTTGTCTCTATATTCATTATCTACCTCCTACGTCCTTCTTGATTCTCGGTGATGAGCCCACACATCTTACTAGTTGTGTGGAGTCAAGAATGGAGCTAGACTTCTTTTCATCATATCATCACCACCATATCCTGCTAATGGAAATAGAATTTGTGTTATTCTGAGCATAATTTATCACACGGAACACGGTACATACGGATAATATCTTGGTTTATCACCTCTCAAAACTAAGTCTGCACCCTGGTCCATAAATTGCCAATCACAGTGTAAAAATCAACAAACAGTTTGAAACTCGTCAAAAATCCAAAAATAATGTAAAAATCTAAAAATCCAAAAACAGAATATCGTCAATATACCAAATACATTAGAAACAATCGTCCAAAATATAGAACTCGTCATATATATACACATTACAAGAATCGTACAAAATAAAAAACATTTGAAAATATCAAATATACACATACATTAGAATATATATATATACATATACAATATATATATACATATACAATAAACAAAAATAAAAATATTGTAAACTCCACAAAATCACAAAACTCTAAAATAACCAACACAATTCAACCTTTGAATTATTATTCCCAATGAATGATCCAATCACCTTATGACTACCAAATTCAAACCACATCTCCTCGCGTGAATCCTCGCTTGGGGCAAATCTGGCTCTCATTATTTCCTTGTTTCATGACAATGACCCAATACTTTACTATGTCCTCGTACCCCTGCTTGGGGGCACATCCAATCAATCATCACTATGGAACACGTTAGGGACATGTTTATTGGTTCTTATGTTGCATTATTAGTTATAAATTATTAATTGATTTCTTGTATCTTGATATATCATAGGGGGCATCTTGATTTTATGTATCCTGGTGTTCTCTGTAATATTCTTATGTTATCTGATTGCATGTCGTACTGGGGCATCATACTTTCTTGATGACTCTCTGTCTATGCTCTCTTCCATTTGTATATCATATTGGGGAATAAAACCTTTTTGAAGGCCCCTGTCTATGCTATCATGCATATTATAGTCTAGTCATCTTGATATTTTATATTACGATGCATCATGTTATGTGCTATATTAAAATTAAGATGCTTTTCATCACGTGAGTATCTTCCTACATGATCAATGTATTACTTTACATCCCACCCATTCACCCATACTAATACATTCCCTAGTTTGGGAATCCTACTTAATCACCGTTGCAGTTTGCAAATCCTACTTGATGATCTTTCTCAAGTAGCATTCACTATCTAGCATCTCCTTCTCCCCCACCATGATCACCATGTATTTGATCCATTCATCCTCGCTCCTCATTTTTACTCCTCCACCACTTATCCCCATATTACCCTTCTCACCATTCCTGTCCCCTCTCACCCATTTGTATTCTTTCCTTTCCCCCTTCTGCTTCCCGATTGATAATCTTACTTAATAACCCCTTCTATATGGGGTCCTTGGTGGAGGTTTACTCTCTCCCTAAGATCTTCCCACTGTAGAATCTTCTTCACCACCTCCCCTCTCATCATACAACAATCACCACCAAACACATCTTCCCATTCCACCTCTTCTACTTCTCATTCTTGCATCATTACTCTCACCACACGAGGCATCCCAATTAAGGATTCCCATCACACTCTTCGCCCTCCACTACATATATTCCTTCATCCATTCATGTTACCCTCCTTTGTTTCCTTTCTTTCTTGTTATCACCTCATCTCATATCATATACCACTCAGGCATACCTCACTCACTCTTTCCTCATCCTTCCCCAAATCCATGTCTTATGCCTAGTCATCCTCCTTACATGCTCTCGTAGTATGGAAAATTCACTTGAGGGTTCCCCTTCAGTCCATTTTGTCATACCCTATTCCCACCAACTCTATCATCATCCTTCTTCTTCAGCTTGGTGATCTTACTTAACCATTCTGGCTGCATGACAATCTTACTTAAGATTTCCACTTAAGGTCGATCTACCCTATGGTCTTCCCCCATCCCATCATATTTCCCCCATCTTATTTCTCCCACCTCTAATCGTGATCATCATCTTCAACCTAATAGTCCACCCCTGTCCCCAATATCATTTTGTCTTTCTCCTTGCATATCATCCCTATCAGTTAGGTGATCTTACGAAACCTCTCCAACAGCATGGCGATCTTACTTAACAGATTCTCTTAAGTATGACATGTCATCTTACACTCGCCCATCGCTCTACAATATCACCATCCATATTTCCTTTTCATTATCCATCATCACATCTTTTTACCACCACTATCACCCTCCTCTGCTTGGCAATCTTACTTAACCACTCACCCAGCATGGCGATCTCACTTAAGAGTCCCTCTTAAGGATGATCTGTCTCCTTGCCTTTTCCCATCACTACACACTCTTCACCCTTCATTTTTTCTCGGCCTTCCCCATTATCACATCCTTTCAACTCTTTTTCCATTCTCGCAAACACCACTTATCACTTGCCCACTTGTCATCTCTAGTTTCGCTCGCTTGGAAATCTTACTTAACCACTTCCGTCACATGACAATCTCATGTTAGGGTCCTCCCTACACTTAACTTGTCATCATGAACTTCTTACCTGCCTCATTCTTCATTTACTTTTTTGATCGCTTCTTCCACTTGGTATCTCCTACTACCCACTTTTTCCTCCTACTATTATCCTTTCTCCACATATCCTCTTACAACATACATCTAATCTCTTTTGCCTACAATCACGTTCCTTTTCCCCCATTTTCCCCTTCTCAATCCATCATCCTTCATACCATTTCTTTCCATTCTTTTTATGTCTTGGTTTTTCATCCTCATCTCATTCATCCTCATCCCCCGCATCCTCTCCTCACTTTCACCTAGTCCCAACTCATCCCTCCCATTTTCTTTACTCTTTCCACTTCATCTTCTCAAATCCCCCCCATATTTCTACTCACACATGCATTCGCCATTATTGTTAACATTCCTATATCATTCTTTCATCATCATCTTCTATTCCCACGCTAATAATTGTAAGTGGGATTTCCCTAAAAATCATCAATCCTCATTCCACACGATCTCATTCACTCCCTTGGACCTTCTAGAGTTTCCCTTCATTCCTTCCCTCCTCTAAGCCCACCACTCATTATAAGGGGGATTTCCCTAACGTCCCTTTATTGGCGTTACCCTTTCCAATCCTCATTAGCTTTCTCCTTTTCTTCATTTTTTCTTTTACCCTTCCCCACCACTCATTACAAGGGGGATTTCCCTAACGTCTCCTCATTGGCATTGCCTCTTCTATCCCCCATTTTATTTTCTCTCCTATTCGTTTCCCTCAATCCCACCCTTTCTTGTCACTTCTTACCCATCTCTCCATCTTCTATTCGCCCTCTTCAATATCTTTGTTGTCTTCATCATACATCATTTTTCTATTTTCTCATCATCCTAGTATCCTCATTTCATGCATCTCCGCATATTTTCCAATCGATGTCATTCCTCCCCTCTTTCTTCTCTGAACATTCCTTATACTGTTCCCTTTCCACTTATTACCCCCTTTCTATATTTCCTTCTTTCTACATCATTTTCTTTGTTATCCTCTTCTCTCTCCCACCCCTCGTCTTATTTCCCTTCCCCTGTATCATCTTCTTCCCATTTTTCCATCACATTTCCTCCTTATTTCCCCATCTATATCCTGGATCTTCAGTGTTGTGCTATCTTTTTTATCGTACCACCCTCCACATGCATCTCCATACGGTCTGTTCCATATTCTTTGCCTTGGTTTTCCTCGCAATGACACGATTCCTTCCATCTTCTCCCTATATTTTCTCTATCTTCCTTTCCTCTCCCCTAATTTTCATGTTTCTTCTGACTACTTCTCCTTTTCTCTACCAACCCTACCTTTTCGTTCATTCTGTATCTGTTTCTCTTCTTTTCTCTCCTCTTTTCACACTTTTCTCACCCCTCATAGTTTCTTTTTTTATCCGTTCTACTTCTTCTTTCGTCCTCTTTCCATTTTCATCCATTTCACCCCCTACTCCCACCTCATTTTCTCCTTCTTATTTATCCTTTCCCATTTCCTACTTTTCTCAGCTCTATCATTTATTTCACTTTCACGTATCCCTTTTTACTATCTTTGTTGCTTCCTTCATTTTACCCATCTCTCTATTTCATCCCTTCATCCTCTCCTATGTCATTTTCTTGTTTTTGCCTTGTTTGTCCTTCATCATTCCCTTCTTCCCCTATCATCCCTCTCTCTCATTTCTACCTCTTCCATTTTTTCCCCTCCCCTATCTCCCTTACTCTTCTCATAATCAACCCCCAATCCTATCCATTCCCTTTTCTCTTTCCCACACACCCTCACACCTAGCATTCAAGGCCGATTGAATCCTTTCTCCATTTGCATCGTGCGGTCATTCCAGTCTCTTCCACTCCATTATCGTCCTCTTCTCCACAGAATTCATTTCTCTTCTTTTAAAGAGTTCTGTCGTATATTCCATTCTCGCCAGTCCTCTCGAGGGGGCATCACCACATCTACCTATAATCACATCTTCTCATGACATTTTTGTCTTGGAGGATACTATCACATCCGTCACTCACCACTTTCTATTCTCCCTAAAAAACATTCGCTCTACCTTTTTCTTAAGAAAAGTAGATTGAATTCTTCCCCCATCCCATCTACTTTCTTTGAAAGGACACTACTTTCATAGTACCCTTCCAAAGAGGGGAAAATGTAGACACCCTAATTTCACATATCTCCTAAATCTATTAATTCCCCTTCCTCATTTCCCACAAAAATACACTTTGAATTAATCAAATATAAATTATCCATTTCAAAATCTAAAAAAAAACCCAATCCTCACCACTTGTCATTATTCTCCATGTTTTTCTACTATTGAATTAAAAATTTAAATTCAAATCCTCACCCATTCTTTGTGGTCCCCACTCACCTAAAATCCTCCACTTATGAATTAAAAATATAATTCAAATCCTCACCCATTCTTCATGGCCCCCACTCATCTAATCTTGCCCACATTTTCAAACCACTCACCTAATCTTGCCCACATTTTCAAACCACTCACTTAATCTTGCTCACATTTTCAAACCATGATTACTTAAATTACTATAAGTTAATCACTCCCCCAAGCTATAAATACAACCTTATCCCTCCCCTCTAAGGACACAGAGAATAGGCTTGAATGCCCTATCTAATTTTTTGCATCCTTTGAGCAAAGAACATCCTTCTGCCTTGTCCTAATGCCCAAATAGCCTCATAATCATTTTTTCCATCTGGTGCAAAGTAAGAGGATCGTTGTTACAGGAAGGCCTTACTCCGTCTTGAAGAAAAGCACCTACATATCACACAATCAGGGCTCAATCCAAGTTTCCTAGCCCATTCTGAGGTTTGCTACGGAACACAAAGGAGGAGGTATGATTATTGGTATTTTACTTCCTTCTTAGTAGTGTATTTTTCCTAGCTTACAATTATAATTGTTCTTGGAATAGTTGTAGCAGAAGACTTGCACTTAGAGCAGCTTGATGTAAAAACTACATTTCTCCATGGTGATTTGGAGGAGGAACTATATATGCAACAAACAGAGGGCTATGAGGTCACAGGTAAAGAGGAGATGGTGTGCAAATTGAAGAAGAGATTGTATAGCTTGAAATAAGCTCCACATCAATGGTATAAGAAATTTGATAGCTTCATGATGGAGCAAGGTTATATTAGATGTCATTCCAACCATTGCATGTATACAAAGAAATTTGAGGATGGCAGTTATATTATCCTATGTCTGTATGTGGATGACATGTTGGTTGCAGGTAAAAACATGTAGGAAATAAAAGTACTCAAGAAGCAGCTAAGTGAATCCTTTGCTATGAAGGATTTGGGGGCAGCCAAACAAATCCTTGGTATGAAGATATCTCGGGATAGGAATAAATGGAAGCTAACTTTATCTCAGGAAGAGTACATTAAGAAGGTCTTGGAGAGGTTTAATATGCAAGATGATAAACTGGTTAGGACTCCTTTGGCATGTCATTTCAAGTTATCAAAGGAGCAATGTCCCAAGATAGATCAGGAGTGAAACTAGATGTCCCAGGTACCTTACTCATCAGCGGTTGGCAGTTTGATGTATGCCATGGTGTGCACTAGGCCTGATATTGCCCATGCAGTGGGAGCATTGATTATATTTATGAGTGATCCAGGTAGAGATCACTGGCAGGCAATAAAGTGGATCCTTCGGTATTTGAGAGGGACCATGGGGACAGTTTTTTTCTACAATGGATCAGACACCACTTTGTGTCGTTATGTAGATTCAGATATGGCTAGAGATGTCGACAGTAGGAGGAGCATGACAGGTTATGTTTACACTGTAGGTGGGACAACAGTGAGCTGGAATTCACGACTACAGAAGCTGGTGGCTTTTTCAACCACAGAGGCTGAGTATGTTGCTACCACAGAGGCAAGCAAAGAAATGATTTGGTTACAACAATTTCTTAAGGAGTTGGGGCATAAGCATGAGGAAGGAAAGCTACATAGTGATAGTCAGAGTGCTATACACCTAGCTAAGAAATTTGCTTCCCACTCTAGGACAAAGCATATACAGTTAAGGTACCATTTCATCAGGACAACTTTGGAGGAAGAGAAGTTGAAGCTGGAGAAGATCCATACCAGTCAGAATCCTGCATACATGATGACCAAGGTGGTCACAATGGAAAAACTGAAGCTGTGTTCAGCTTTGGTTGGTCTTCAGAATGAAACTAGTGAAGGGTTGAGAAGCTTTCTCAGAGGAAAACTAGTCTCCAAGTGGGAGATTGTTAGGTTGTGGAGCTTGTTTTCACACTACATAATAAAGTGTTGAAAACTATACACTAAGAGTACTATACACTTTCCATAGTTGTTTCGTCGGGGTACTGTAAATTTTTTGGCCTTAAAATGTGCCTGATATATCAGGAAACGTGCTTTTCTCATATAGGAGGGATTTTTGACCCATAGGTTTATGGGACGGTTTTGGCCCATGGTTTTAGTACCCACGGTTTTGTAAAATTGCTTAAGTAGTTGTCTACTTATATGGTTTTATGCATATGGTAGGCATAATGTAACATTACATATGTGTTTTGAATTCAGGTGTGAATTCTGTAGAGTTTGTTGAGCATAGCTCCAAATAGATCTGGGTATTGTATTGAGAGATCGATGGCTTATAGTAAAATCTGAGCATGTGATTCTTAGTGGATGTAGCCCAAATTGGGTGAACCATGTTAAATACTATCTCTTTGTGTTGTGTTATTTTATTCTATAATTTTTTTTTGAGATCTATAATATTTTCTGCATATTAGTTTCTACTGTTGTGATTCTGTGAGGGATTATTCCACATATTTTATCCGTTATTTCCTAACACTGAATACCAATCAACCCATGTTCAGACATAATGATCTTGGCAACCCATACACAATTTTCCATTACAAACATAGTTCATCACATATATAATTTGAATACACTACAAACCATTACATCAATGCGCTAGACCTTGCATGCTCTCATACAAACTCCATACTAGCACTTAGAAACCACACTAATTCTCTATCTCCAAAACTAGAACTAGTCACTTGGATTTGTCTTACAATGAGGAATCGTCTATATTTATAGGGTGGGGACTTTCCCTTCACCGCCTACATGCACTTTCCTATTAATAGGCGTGTTTCCAAATAGATTATATGCTTTCCTACAAATCAAGCTAACATTAGATTAGGCTATAATTAGATCATATCTTACATACTTTAACCCTATTATTAGCTCATTCATGTGTTGCCTTTTTCCTTGAAGTGTATGTTCTTTCTTATTCTTCGCTTGGCCGCTAAGTCATCTTGCTTTTTTCTATTTATGGACCTTTCTTGAGTGGTACTCCATCTTCTGCTTTTCTATTTTTAGCCATGTCTAGAAAATCAGCTAAGTCATCAATGTTGTATGTATGTATGCAGCCTTGTGCACTAATATGTTCCTTCATAGCACCACACACATCTGCGCATAACTCCTAGCTCTCGCACATGGCTAGTACTTAGCCATTTCCTTAGACCAATAATAATTCTTTACTTGGAATTGAAGAATGACTACACCTTCATTACATATGATAATCCAAGCAACGATGGGAATAGGAAAATTGTATCTTATTGGAGGGATTAAGTTGGCATTTCTAGATTTATCATGACTATAACATAGCCCCCTTCTACTACTTGCTCTAATTGGAGTTGCAACATTTAACATTGGTGCATCAACAATACATACAACATTGTGAATGCCTATTCCAGATTTTGAAAAATCAGAAAGATCAAGGTTAACGAGATTTCAAGTAGAAATACGACATGTTAAGTATATTTTGATTAATGAGATGAGTTTTATAGGTAACTCTTTGCTCAAAATATAGATTCTCAACTACGCCAAGCATTTCCAAAAAAATCTTATATGTGCTTTGGTGGAAGGTCTATGATTTTTATTAGTTATGTGGGACAATTGCCTCCGATATTAGATACACCTCCATATGCAAACACGACATAAGAAAAATTGTTATGCAAAAAATTCATAATTGTTGTCACATTTGATAAGGTTTTCAGACAACAAGGTGAATGTGAAGAACAAAAAAGGTTTCAAAAATTTCTAACAGATCAAAGAGATGCAAATCCAACAATTGAAGATTGGAAATTGTTGATGACAAGAATCAATGCTTCTCTTCAAACAATTGAAAAAGAGGATTTTAATGAACAAATACATTTGTTTGCAACAAAGGAAAATGTGCATCAACATAACAAGATAAAAATGTATGCATTGAATGAACCTGTTGTAGAAAGCATTGCAAATAGAGGAGGAAATAATGTTGTCTCTAGATTGGATGATGAACAATTAAAAGTGGAATTATGGATTGTTAAAGGTGCGAAGGTGATGCTTACTACAAACTTATAGACAGAAGCAGGTCTTATCAATGGTGTTCTTGGGTATGTTCAAAGCATTGTTTACAAACAAGGAGTAGCACCCCCTGAACCTCCTACATATGTAATGGTTCAATTTGATAACTACACAGGAATTTCTTTTGTTGATGTAGATCCAACAACAATTCCAATCGCCCCTATAGAAAGGGATTGCGCATGTCAATTGCCTTTGAGATTGGCATGGGGATTAATAATCCACAAATCACAGGGTTTAACATTTAATAAAGCCATAATTGATATATGAATTATAGAAAGACAAGGTCTGACATTTGTTGTTGTATCACATGTAAAGTCATTACATGGACTAGAGATCTCACCTCCATTCACATATGACCGGATTGAGAAGTTGAAGAGTGGAAAGGGAGTAGAGAGAAGAAAGCATGAAGAAAAAAATGCTTCAATCATTAGAGTAAAAAATGTATAGATGATGATTTATTCATCAAATAAAAATATATCATATATGCATATGAATGTTTAACTATATTCATGTATTAATATAATTTTTATTTAAAATGTATATTTTTAATATGAAATATTTTTAGAAAAAATTCATTTATTGTGATGTATATTATTTTGCATTTAAATTAAAATTTAATGCTACAAATTTTGATTATTTTAAAAAATCAATGTTTTACGTTTTACATGCAACAACAATGGGTGTTACTAGCATAGATTTCTTAAATACACCGAGAGATATCAATCTAAAGGTTCTAAATAAAAGACACGAGAGATATGTTTTACATTTTATATGCTAGTAAATATCAATTTTATGTTTTATATGCTAGTAAAATATCAATTTTACGTTATAATGTTTTACGTTTTAGATGCTAGTAAGATATTGATTTTACATTTTATATGCTAGTAAGATATCAATCTCTCGGTGTCTTTTGCTCGAAACCTCGAGATTGATATCTCTCAGTATCTTTTAGATAGAAGCATTTAAGATATCTGTGCTAGTAAAATAAGGAAAATAGTAGTTTGAAAATGTAGGCTGAAATGGAGAGGTTGATTCTATATTTGTTAAAAATTAAACTACTAATAAACTTCAATTCTCATTATTACAAAATGTAATTGGCTATCTAATCCATTAAAAAAAATTTACAGTCGATGAAAACCCCTGTAGTGAACCAAACAATTTTTCAGTTCAGTTGGAAGAAGCGAATGACAGGTCAGGAGTACACCCTCTTGTACACTGAATTACTTGTTTTGGGTGATAGAGATCAATTGGAAGGTGGATAAGTGGAATGGCATGAAGATGGACTGCCCTAGGCATGGTAAAACCAAAAAATCTAGAAAAATTCAAAGTCTCGGGAGTGACCCCTTGAGGAAGATACCAATTGTAGCAATGTAACAAGTGTGCAAGTCCAAGCTGGATCATTCACAAAGCTAAATTGATTCCTAGGCATCCTCTCCTACCAGAACCAAATGGTATGACCTCAAAATCTTGACCTTGCACATCAATTTGGCTTCCCAAAAATCTTTTAGGATTGAACTCATTGGCTTCTTCCCAAGTAACAGGGTCTCTTCCAATAGCCCAAGCATTTACCAAAATTTGAGTCGTGTCTGGTATTTCATACCCACCTATTGTGGAATGCTCCATAGACTGGTGTGAAAGGACTAGAGGATCAGAGGGGTAAAGTTTTAGTGTTTCTTTCACCACTACTTGCAAATATAGAAGATGAAGTAAGTCTGATTCTCGTACCAGTCAATTCTTCCCTACAAAATAATCAAGTTCTTCTTGAGATCTCTTCATTGCACAAGGATTTCTCAGCAATTCTAACATTGCCGACTCCAATGTAGCTCCCAAGGTATTTGTTCCTGCAACCAGTAGGTCCTGAAAAGGGTTCTGAATCAAATTCTTAAGCGGTTACATGGAATATTCAAAGGAGTTACAGACATGGAATTACCAGAACTCCATTAACACCCAATATTTGTAGAGTAGTAAGAAAGAGTAAAAACTTTACCATCGAGTAAAAATTGCATGATCTATCACTTGTTTTTACCAATATTTGGGAGGCATGCAAATAGTTTGATTAAGCTATACAAATCATTTTCAATTACCAGCCAATGAGGTGGGGGTTTGTTCATTGGGTCATTTGCATGTCACCTAGTCCACCAAATTTAGACTTCCACTGAGGCATTGGAAATCTGGGGCGCCCAATCTGATCTCAAGCTGGTTAATGCTCCAGTAATTGAAAAGTAAACCAAAGGGAAAATGGAACCTTCAACCCTTGTTTACCAATCAAAAAATCATTTGTTTCCAACTCTAAACAATTATTACATAAGTGCCCCCTGCCTGGCAAAAGGTTTCACCCAAACTTAATTGAAATTGACTTAATGGATCTTGGAAAACTATGGAATCTAACCTCTATATGAATGGTAGGTTCTAACCTCTTGACCAGATGGTGTATGAATGGAAGGGTGTATTTTTGTAACTCCTAGAATAATTAATAAGTCTTACATCACTAGAGTAATAAAAAAACACCCAAAACAAAAGAAATAATGAAAGGAGTTTAGTATGCTTACAAAAATGGCATTCTTGATATGGTTTTGATTAATTTTGAACTCCATGGATTCATCTTCAGACAAGGAAAGCAACACATCTACAAAGTCCTCACTCTCCAAATTATTGTAATTTTTCCTTCTTTGTACATGCTCATCCACAATTCTCTCCAGAAACACATGAAAAATCTTAGTAAGCTTAGTCTGTTTTCACCCAAGGCCTTTTAAATCAAGCCTACCCAATAGAGGAATACAATCCCTGTAGTTAAACCCGCCTGATAGAGCAATCAATTCACCCAAAACTTCCTTGAATACTCTTCCACCAAGTTCAGCTTCATTGCACTTCTTCCCAAATGACATTCTGCAGACAATATTATTTGTGAGAAAGGAGACCTCCCTGGATACATCTACAGTAGCAGGATGTGTGCCACTATTGGAATTGGTATCCGCAGTTAGTAGTATGGAGTGTTTCATGGCGAGGACTTCTTGGGCCCTCATAGATGTGAAGGACTTCGTTCTCTTGGGGGAGAAGAGCTCCATTACCATGATTTTGCGCATTAATTTCCAGTATGGCCCATGCGGAGAAAATGCAAATTTTTGGGGGCTTAGAAGATGGTTATCATCTCCCATTAGAGGATGGCTTGCAAATATGTGGTCATGGGTTTTGAGGATTTTTTCAGCCGTTTCAGAAGATGAAATTAAAATGGCTGGGAGAGAACCCATGTATAGGATCATAATTGGGCCATATATTTGGGCAAGGTTAGAGAAAGATCTGTGAGGGAGTTCAGAGATGAGGTGAAGGTTGCTTACGATAGGCAAGGGGGTTGGACCAGGTGGAAGTCTGGATGTTTTCTTGGATTTTTAGAAAATGAGTATGACAATAACCATAAAAATCCATGTCAAGTACAGAAGCTCCATGTAGGGTTTGGAAAAATACAGTACCTTATACCTACGTGATTTCCAAATTCTAGGACTCACTAGAAACCATGGAAATTTACACCTTCCCTGTTTACCCATATTTGAATGTAATGGGGATGAAAGTTTATAAATAATCTTTGTTGTCGACAGTTTATAATCTTGGTTGTCAACAAAGTAAGTTTTTTTTATTAGAGGTAAAATTTAGGGTTGAGGGGACCCTACCCCCTTACAAGGAGTTACAGTATACTTCTATATTGTCCAAAGTATTAAACTTAAAAGGCCATACTTGTTCCAAAATTCAAAAATAGAGATGACAGTATATGATATCCGTTATATAGCATTTACAATATGTAACAGTTCGAAGGATTAAACTAACAGCATAAAGATAAACAAATAGCAAAATCCAAACCATTGGAATTCATTAATCTTTGACCAAACCTTCCACTATCTCCATGCAGTCGTTCCATTCTTTGACTAGAGTTGCTATAGTCTCCTTCCAGTACTTGTTGTTAGGTTCTTTGATCACCACCTTCAGCCCTATACGATCCTTTTCCTTTTCTTTTGCCAACTCCATGGACTGGATCATTTTGGCCAGTAGTTTAAGATGGTAGATAGTAATTTTCACATTGAGGATATGTGCATCTCTGATTTGCATAATAATACCTTTCATTTTCAGCAGCTCATTTTCCATTTCCATGCTTCTGGCACTGGTATTTTTGGGGTTTTCGCTGAGGATAAGGGAAGACATTTTATCCACTTTGTCATGCAGCTCCTTAAGGTCCATAGTGATCAGGCTGATTATGTGCCTATTGATATTAGTGTTCAGTTTGTAATTTTCAAAATCTCTCATGAAGGCATTTTTAATCAATTTGTCCACAAAGTAAGTTAGGTATGTAATCAATTTTTGATTAGTTATTTTTTTTCCTGCCAATCAAAAAGTAATTATTTTTACCTCATGAATATTTTTTAATGCCTAGGGTGTGAATTTCAAATTTTGAGAATTATTAATACAATACAAAATTGATTTTCTTAATGTTTCTATTGGTTATTGATATTGATTTGACAAATTTATCATCTTATTTTTTACAAAATAAAAAATAAAAAAATTGACATGTATAAAAGGTTTTTTTGACTTTTTGTCCATTTGTAAATAAATTTAATGAGTTTGTATAATTTTTCAATGAAATCATTAACTACAAGAATGAGTTACCATATCTTTTACTTTATGTCATTGTCAATTATTTCCTAAAAAAAATATTTAGCAACCTTATCATTGACTACTCAATATTGATTCCACAAATTTGAGACCTTATTGCAATATTGCTTTCTTTGAGTTTTTTAAAATTTAAATTTCTAGCAATGACATGTGTATCTTTGATGTTAGATCAGACATTAAAAGGGAAAAAATCAAGATTGATTTGATTGATATAAATAGTATAAGAGTGTATGTGGAGTATTATAGAGTTATTGTATTTATTTGAAAATTTATAAACTATCAATCACACTCGAGTGGAGCAATGGGGGCATCGAAAGGGAGACGTTAAAGAAGTCATAGTAGGAAGTCCGCACCTGGATGCCACAAAGGGGGCTTGATTGGGGGAAGGTGTACTTAGTCTGGATTTGGCATTAGATGTTGTGCCATTGTGCAGGATTTAGATTTTGAACCATGGTTCCTATGTGTAAGCTCTCGATATTGGATTCACCTTTGAAGAAGACAAGTATGGGGTGATATTTGATGTATGAGATGTTGGTGGATCAAAGTGGTGTGAATGTTGTTTGGTGGAAATAGATAATCTTAGAGCAGGTTATTGGTGATGGTTAAAGGATTCAAATGATATGCTATGTCATAGGGCTGCTAAGTAGTTGAATGGTGACGTCGATGGGAGCCGAGGGAAAATTCAAAGTTGAAGCAAGGGACGTGAAACATTATATAGGAGGATGAGAGGTGATGAATTTTTAGGGACTCTATTGGAGGGAGTGTAGGTGTGGTACATAATTTTAATTGCAAAATTGTTTGATAGACCAAGATAATCATCACCAAATAGGAAACAATTTCCATAAGTTTACAATATGAGATGACAAAGATTAAAAAAGATAAGAGGACTCATACCTTTTCTCCAAAATAGGAAATTAATTTTCCATATGGAGGACAAAACAAGGACAGAATATTTTGGGGGTGGATATGATGAAATAAGTATAGATTAATATGTGTCCAAATAATAAAAAATACCATCAAGTACAAGTAAAATGTTGTACTCAATTTTTTTGGGTCAACCAATGTCGTTATATTGTCCGTGAGTTCAAGGGTGTCGACAATTGGCCCATACACAACATGGGGAAATGGTTTTTTGAGAAACTATGGGAAAAAGGGTTTTCCTATTTTTCAAAAACATTATGGCGTTAAGTTTTATGATTGGATTGGATGGCACCAAGAGAAAAGTATGAAGGGAGAAAACTAATACAAACATGGCATGGGGGTCGTTGCAACCATGATGAAGTGGAAGACAGATAGCTCACCAAGTGTGTAGATGAAATCGGCATAGAAATGTGGATGTCTACCAAGCAAGATCTTTGGATAGTCAACGAAAAGATATATATGGTAGTTGCCACACATTCACTATAAAAGAATGCCTTCTACGTAGTAAAGATTAAACATGGTGCTTTCTAAGCATATGTACATGTAACAATAGAAAAATAAATTATAAATATAATTTCAGTTTTAAATCTTTCAAGTTGTATTGTAAAAATACAAATTTAAAAAGGACAAGCGAAGAAGACACAAACCCATTAAATCAAAAGAAGTATATTGATAATAAATTAATGTATGTGTCAACAAACCAACAATAAAATATCAATTGAAGCATATGTTGGACCAAACAATGACCTATCTTATCATCAATATATTACAATTTTTTTTTGAAGTTGTAACAACTCATGTTACACATGGGCTATAAAATTAGTTTAGTTTAAGTTGTGGAAGAACGTATTAATCATTGCGGCACCAATTTTTTTTAAGAATTGTCTTAATTTTATTACACATTTTGAAATTTAATAATAATATAATTTTAGAAATAATAAAATTTGCGCTTAAAAGACGTTAAAAAACATAGGAGAATCCAATAGGTTCCATCTTCAAAACCCAACTGCAATGCTTGCTTTTTCTAGCATTAGTAGGGCCCTTTTTCAGTTATAAGCTTCAATAATCGCAGGAAATAAGGTCGAGACCACATTTTTTTCAAGAATTATGTTAAATTATTCATAGGCCATGTGTGCAAGCTCCTATTTCAACACATCAGTGAGTATGTTAACAAAGGTGAACTGGTTTGGTAAGACGTGAGCAATGCCATATTATTAATCATTTATTTTTTATTGGTCAAATTAACATTAATTACTTTCTTTTTATTACAAAACGAGTCATATTTTTAAGAAACCCATTAAAATTATTTTTAAAATATATTTTTGAAGGGAAAAAATTATTTTTGACAAAAATGTATGCCAAACTTTAAAATATAAAACATGTTATATAACAAGAGCCACGCAGCGACCAGTTCTGCTTCCAAGAATTAAAGAAACAAGACATAAAATAGCTAAGAATATAATAATGTATAAATATTATATGGAAAGGTTTTGTTATGCTTACATTACTATGAGCGCATAACAATTATTTGTGTCACATATGCTACTTTGCAAATGTAACAAAAAGTCCATTAAATTGTTAAAAGATGTTATCCAAGAGGAGTTTTAAAATGTTGTTTAAAGATTAATTACAATTAATTTTAAAGTGGGAAATTGTAATTCACAATATTAATAAAATTATAATATAATTAAGTTATGATAAAAGAATTAGATCACAATTGAGTGTGACATGCTTGATAACTAAGAGAATAATAATTAGACCTTCAAAAATAATAAATATAATAACATCATGCATTCTTGAATAAGTAGCATGCATTTATTAATATTTTATTTTGAAAATGAATAGAATATTTCATTTGTACACCAATTAAATGTTGATTTTTAGCAGGTCGCGGAGCATGTGGTAATTTGGTGGAAAAATCATAGACAATCATTTGCGCCCTCTTAAATCTTTATCAAATTTTAACGGAAAATAGAAGAAAGCACTGTAATATGAGCACGATTAGTTATTTTTTTTAAAATGGTGCTTTTTTTTTGGAGGTAAGGAAATGAAAATAAATTTTCCCCGTTGGAAACTAAAATATATGCATTTAATGTTGGTGGGGATGAAATTTCACAGTCTACAAAATCTATATCACTTTTTTTTTAACTCATTCTTTCTACGTTTCAGAGAATGCCAAGAAAATGCCTACGAAAGAAGTACAAGGGGAGGGACAAAACAGCACATATCAAACTAAAGACAGTTTTTATGGACTTTGCACAATATTCGCTCAAAAAATTACTTCACAGAGTATTTGGCTTTTAGGAAATAGCCCAATAGGTTGTAAAATTGGACATACCTTGTTCCATTTCATTGCCATGATTTGCAATATTCTGAATGAAAGAAAATAATTCTCTCTACATTTTGATTTACTTGATATGAACTTTTTTTATTTGCAGAATAGTTGTTTTTGATTGCAAACATGTGTTCTTTTTCCATTATTATATTTTTCCAATCAATTTATAAAACTTTAGGAATAGCCATTGTGAATATATAGTCTACATCTCTTAATTAAAATAAAAGTTGTGCATAGAGTTGGTAGCATAGTCTTACCTAAAACAATCAGAACAATTGTTGAGGAAGCTTGAGGACGTACAAATGACTTGGTTCAAATAAAACATGGATACAAAATCAAACCTCTAATTGTCCTCTATTCTTATTGCTCCACCTTCAATGCCTTATCTTGTCTTGAGAATGAAGCTACAATAACAAATTTTAAAGAAGCCATGGTGAAGTTCATTCCTTAAAGAAAAAGTAGCATATATGATTCAAGAACTAATTGAGATGAATGAGGACATAGTCAATGCAATTTGGGATTCCACTTATAGTACTTCTATAGAGCCTCCCTAGCTCGATTTCAATTACATAGTAAAAATTAACAAATGCTTCTCTTAAAAAACCACGAGTGCAATTTTTTTATCTTTTCCGCTCACAACAAACCAATTCCATCAACTACCACCAAATAAGATAGGGACTAACCGCTACAGGACCCTTGTTCCATTTAATTACTATATTATATCTTAACTTTCAACATAATTTCGAAACAATTTCCTAAATTTTACAATAATTTTAATTAAATTTCACTTTCCAAAATTTACAATTATTTTAATTACATTTTTCTTCTTAAATTTTACAATAATTTTAAATTTAATTACTATATTACATTCTTAACTTTCAACATTATTTCAAAACTATTTCCTAAATTTTGTTAGGAATATTTTAATATTGTGAACATTATTATTATTGTGCAAATAATGAGTTGGTGACAACTCGTAGAGATCTCTTAGAGAGATTCTAGGTTTGTTGAGTGAGAATAGGTATTGGGAGAGATTTGTGGGATGCTGAGTGATTAGTGGGATGAGTGTTGACTCCTAGAATCGAGGAGATCAAACTCTATATATGTAACCTCTACCTGTGAATAATACATCCCGGAAGTTTTCAATATCAAAACTCCATTATTCTATTTCCGGTGTATTTTTCTTATTAAATATGGTTCAAGCTCTATAAATTTTATAATAATTTTAATTATATTTTGTTAGGATATAAGGGATAAAATATGTGGAATAATCCCTCACAGAATCGCAATAGTAGAAACTAATATGCAGAAAATATTACAGATCTCAAATAAAATTGTAGAATAAAATAACACAACACAAAGAGACAATATTTAACGTGGTTCACCCAATTTGGGATACGTCCACCAAGAATCACTTGCTCAGATTTTATTACAAGCCATCGCTCTCTCAATACAATACCCAGATCTGTTTGGAGCTATGCTCAACAAACTCTACAGAATTCATACCCGAATTCAAAACACATGCAATATTTTTATATTACCTACCATATGCACAAAAACATATAAATAGACAACTACTTAAGCAGTTTTACAAAACCGTGGGTATCAAAACCATGGCCCAAAACCGTCCCATAAACCTATGGGTCAAAATCCCACCCATATGAGAAAAGCATGTTTCCCGGTATATCCAGCACGTTTTAAGGCCAAAAAAAATTCTCGGGGGCTGCACCCGAACCCCGACGAGACAACTATGGAAAGTGTATAGTACTCTTAGTGTACAGTCTTCAACACTTTCTCACATGAAAACAGGCTCCGCAACCTAACATAGTTTACTTTCCAGATTATATATTTATTTTAACTACATTTTACTTCTTAAATTTTACAATACATTTAATTACATTTTAAACTTTTTTAGGTATGGACTAGTCGCATTGTGACCTTGTTGGGTATTGTAATTGTCATTTTGTGTAATGGTCCCATTATTAAATTAGAATCAATACTTAAAGTTGTTTGTGAGTGGTCGATAGGCACCCGTATATATAGGTTTATTCATTTAGTAATGTATAATCATTTGTTGTAAGGATTTGTAAAGGGGTGCAATGGAAATGTCAATAAGAACAAAAGAACTAATTGTTTCATGTGCATAAGAGGATCTAAAAGCTAATTTTTTTATGTAAATGCACCCTTTAGTGTAGTAGAGTGAAAATATAAAAGGGAGTGCAATGAAACATTATTTTGAAAAGGACAAAAAATTAATTATTGAGCCTAGTAGAGATGGAAGCAATTGTTGAAGTGCATGAAAAAGGTGAAAGTTCCTTTACATGAAGGTAGGAGGAGGAAGCAACGACTTGGAGACATAAAGATTTGAAGAAGCATAAAACATGTGTAGAGCTAACAGGTGATTTCTCCTATTTTTTCCTAAGGTGAAAGGAGGCCTTGGGAGAAATCTTGTACTACCTTTTGAAGGAATAAGTTGATGATATACATAGGTGGTTGTGGCTTGAGACTCTTAAGACATATGTGAATTTAAGACCCGCGTCTGATGCAACCTAGAATTTACTTTATAGAATCTAGGTGCACTGACACATCACCCATCCTGAGCTGAGTGCTCACCCAAAGCACGCAAAGGTACCAGGCCCCTCTTTAGAGTTTCTTGTGTAGGATGTTAGTGTGATGAAGATAAAACATATTCAGATCCATAAATAAACGTAAACATTCCACAGTGCATAATTCAGATCTAGATCTTAGAGAATCATGAACTAAACAACAAATGTAATAAGATTAACCATACATGAACCAGTTTCAGTTGTGTCTAACACCATTATCTAGCCAATATTATCCATTACATTAAACATTGTAAAACATAAAATCTTCTTACACTATAATGTATCACTATAAGTTATGCACGTATCAGATCCAACAACATAACTCTACAATAATTCACACATACATACACATATCAAACTACATAGCTCAATACATATTTATAGGGGTGGGGACTTGCCCTTCTCCACCTACGCACTTCTCAAAATAGGTCGCATGATGATCATATCCATACACTTTTACAATAACATGCACACATGCAAGTGTGCTAGTAATAGATGTCCTATAGTTAACTGGAAGAAGTGATCCTATTATTAACTACAACCATGCATGGCACTATCAACCATTCATTCCCAAAATACCATTTGCTTGTTGTGAAAGCCTCCATCCTGATGTGTGCTCCATATGCAATCTCCAAAAATAGTCTATATCCATAAAAATGGCCAAGTCTTGAGCCAACTGTCTTGGCACACGTTTCCTTTCCTATTATTTTACGCCTTTATATGTGTCTTGTTCCCGCGTGTGTATTCTTTGTGTTTCTTCTCCTTAGAGCAACATTCTGTGTGCTCAACATTACCCCAAACTAAAGTACATTGTCATCCCGAAAATGGGAATTATTTTTTATGTTCCCAAATAATAAAGAATAAGAATTCAAAGAATTTAAAGAATCACTATATAAAAGAGTGAATTTTTACTCTGCAGCATCCTCTTCTTCAACTGGGGGGATCAACTCTGGATATTCATTCTTGATCTCGGCCTCTAATGTCTACCATTCATTTAGCGTTGTCCTTGTATTTTCTGGAATGTCTGTGGCTATGGCATCTAGTTTTTCTTGAGTGATCTGGTCCTTCTCATTCTGTAGTACCTGAACAACATTGTCCATAGCATACGTCATTCCATCTAGAAGATCCATATTCTACGCTATGAGCTTCCCAATCTCATCTATCCTCTCCTTATGTGGATCTTGGGTTGTTGCAAGGGCTTCGCACTTTTGTTTTACTAATGACAATCTTTATGCACGCTCTAAAGTCTCACCTTTCATTGCTGCTAGAATGTCATTATCTTCAATTAGAGTTATAATCCTTATTACTGCCTCTGGTGTTGCACAAAAATTAAGAGCTTGGTCTGCTTTCTTTAGCTCATCCTTTAAATTATGGAGAAATGCCTCATATGTTGAAATTTTTCTTATCATAGAGGCTTTTTCTCTCTCTACTTCTTGTTTAGCATATTTTGGTGTGGACATTCTAAGTGGTCCATCTTCTAGCACCAAATCAACCAAAGTGCACACATAATGCATAATAGAAGGAGAATTTTTAGGTACCTTTGGTTCAAGATGAGGCCTTGCTTTCAGAATGTAATCACCAATCTCCTCTACCATGATAACGAAGGCCTCATTCTTTGTCCGCTCTTGTTCCTTCTTTACCTTTAAGCGCTCTATTTATGCAGTTTGATCTTTGTTATCCTCCATCAACGCTCTAATGGTGGTGGCCTTATCAATATTTCTCCACTCCACCTCAGCAAATACCTTGACTAAGGTATTACTTACCTGCTTATCAGACATAAGAATGGGCTTTATGGTCATGTTCCTGCTCTGTGGTGCCTTCTTTACTCTTCTTGAAACACATGACTCCTTGCATACATAAAAATATGTTTCATCCATATGGGTCTACATGGACCAGGATAGTTGTTTCCTTACACGTGTAGTGGCCATATCTGGATCCATTAGTTCCCATCCATATAATTCCTTAACGTCAACAGTGCATTAAAATCGGGCGCAAATGATTTTGATTGTGTCCTCATTGTAGCCCATACTTGGCACAACATTTTATTTACTTCTCCTTTTTCTTTGCCCTTTAGGAGCCTGAGATCTAAGGTCTGGAGTTGGATCTTCTCCTATCTGAGTTGTAACAGGTGAGCTGCTCTACTTTATCAAAGTTTCTTCTACTTCTTTCACCCCTTCTTCTTCATCCCAAGGATCCTCCACATCTTTCAGTTGAATTGGGGTTCCAGGTGCGCTCTCTTTAGACTCCTCTACCTCCTCATTAAGCTTCAACTTTCTTCTTCTCTTCCTCTTGGGTGCTTCTTTCTGAGGGGAGAATCGAGGTGATATTTGTACAAGTTGTGATGTTCTTGTGCCTTGGGTCATGGTTCTTCTTAATAAATTCTTAAATTGGTGCTCTTCAGGGACTGCATCCACATCCAAGTCCTCTTCCCTTTCTTATGCTTGTGGTGGAGTATCTGCGCGCTCACTCTCCACTCTGTCTATGGGCTACCTCTGGCCTCTATGGTCCAAGCCTCCACTATCCTCATGTTCTTCTTCCTCTTCTATCTCTATGGTCACGACAAGCTTTGGAGATTCCATATTCTCAATCGTGTGGTTTCCCTTAGGTTGCCTTGGTAGCATGAACTCATTCTCCACATACTTGTTATTCTCTAGCCTAAGCTTGAGCTGAAGATAGATGAGCACAACTCCATTGTCCCCAATAGCCAAACTTACTGGCTTTATATTTATAACATCTGAAATGAGCCTCTCAATGTAGGCAGACCGACCTGGATAAACATATGTTTTTCTGAGAGTATGGTAGTAACAATCTACCTTGTCTGCGTTGAATTTCAATCAACGTGCATCAGTAAACCTATGAACTGAGGCCTGGAAGTAGTGTGTTATGAAGGAATAGGGAACCTTGCACTATGGAATCCATGTCTTGTCCTTCATTGCAAACCACATGATGCAGAAATGCTAATACACCGCGAACTGTACTTTTTTCCCACTACCGAGAGTGACTCCTTTGGAATGTGTCATTCCTCCTCAAATGCCACACGAAATCGGTCATACCATAGTTCTTCCCTTTGCTTAAATGGGCCATTCATTGGTCCTTCACATAAGTATTTCTCAAACCTCTTCACGAGGGACTTATTCTCCACGGGGTATTCCCAAATTTTTGTTCTTTGGCCCATCAGGAACTCTAATTTTTACAAACATAAGAGATAAGAGGATAGTGACAAAACTTATCTTATGACTTGTGCATGCTTCCTTAGTAATATTTTCTGCAATGTATCTAGCCAACTTGTATATTTCTCCCTCTGTCATTTTCTTCGCAATGTGTAGCCACATGGTATTTACTTGTGACCACCTTTCTTGGTCATTCAACTTAGTGAGCAGGTGTGTGGATTCCTACACTACATGATACTTCCTTAATTTGTATGTGTTCATTTCGAGCATAACTTTGGAGTATCCCAACTCCTTGCTTGTGGCTATAACAACTACCTTATCAGTCAGATCACTCATAACATCTGTCCACGCTCCCTTCAGTCCTGTCAATGTAGCAATCAGGGTTGTTGTGATCCTTACCCTCTATCCAACAAAATAGAAAAAGTCCTCATGGAATCTACTCATAAGCCATTGGTATAAAGCTTCTGGTTTTCCAAAATATGGTAGTTCATATAACTGATAAACCCCTACCTTCTTAAGTAACTTCTCCCCAACATTGTTATACACTAGCATATCATCCATCGTACACTTCTTGGTCTTCTTGTTCAACAATACATCTAATTCTCCCTTGTTTTTTGTGGTACAGTGGTTGTAATCACTTAATTTACATCTGAAAATGTGGGAATTCTAATCCCATTCAACTATAACTCCTTCTAGATATTGCATCTCTGAAAAATTATTCTCGAGAATAACTTCAACCTCAACTTCCACATTTTTCTTCCCTTTCGTACCTGCTGTAAGTGCTTTCTTTAGTGCCATTATAAAAATTTCACCTTTTTTCTTCTGTGTCGAGTAAACTCAAACCCTAGATTGAAACAATGTGCCCTAGCTTGAAACCACATTCCTTAGCTCCTTCTTAATGCTTTTGTTACACTCAAACCCTTCACCAATGGGGACACAAGCCACTTGTGCACACAAATATGCTCTCTACATCTGGTTTCATAGCTATCTACACCTCAAAACATTTCACTTGGCTTGGTCACACTTAGCTCGCTCGAATACTTGTGATCACAAAGGTAAAAATGAACCCGCATCATGTTCTTATATATTTTCAAAAATTTAGTGCATTTATTGCTCCTTTACCTACCACCAATCCTCTCATTGATCGATCATTTTCCCAATTTCTAAGCAGTACATCTTCATGCCTCAACTATAACCTTCTAGCATGCCTTCCTACCTTCTGGATGCAGACCTCCTTCTACGTGCATCCATGCGCCGAATTACTTTGCCACTACGCTTGCCCCTGGTAGTTTCCACAGCCGCAGCTTACCTTGTTTTATACTATTCATTCATTTATTTCCAACTATGGTCTTCTCTAGGATCAATCTTCTTTCTAGCAGCTCCCTTCCATCTTTAAATAACACCTATAAAAGTATATTATTATGTGTACCCATTTTTGAATAACAAATAACAACCACCCCACACCAATGGTATGTGTAGTCCTCTATGCATAAAAATACTTCAGATTGTAATTAGCTTCTAGCACACAAACGCGCTTATTTCACAAAACGCCAAACTAAATTGACAAAGCATAGCGATGAAGAAGGAAATACACTAATAGAAATGCAGAAAGGGAAATAAATACTAAATGACAATACTACCTTATTACAAACACCAAGAAGACTTATTTATAGTAGGGATTCATCCTACTCCAATTAAAGTAACCGAGTAACCGTATTCCATGAAGCACCTGATTCAAGTATGTGAGTAATAACATACGGTCCCAAAAAATGCACCTTAAGTTTACTTGGATGCAACAAAAACTTGAAATCATAAAGAAGTACCATCTATCCAACCTCAAGCTTCTTGTCCCTGATATGTCTGTCATGCCATGCCTTCTTCTTGGCCTTTTCTTACTTTTGAATCCAACTTGCTATGGTGTGCCTCTCATCCAACTATATTAATGTGTCAATTATTTCTTCTAATGCATATTCATCGGTTAGACCTCCCACGCATGTAATATGCAATGATGGTAACATGAATTCTATCGGAAGAACTACGTCTGTGCCAAACGCCAACTGAAAGGGTGTGGCCTTGTTCAACCTCTTGTAGGTTTTTCTATAAACCCAAAGTACAACAAAAACTTTATCATCCCAATTTTTCCTTCCAACATAACAATTTTTTGTCAAGGTCTGGCTCAATATCTTTTTAATCCTCAACAATCCCATTTTCTTGAGGGTGATAAGGAATAGTCTTGTGGTGCGCAACCATGAATTCATCCAACAATATACTAATTTTATTATTCAAGAAGTGTGTGCCCCTATCACTTTTCAAGCTCAGTGGACATCCATACCTAGTGAGAATATTTTCCCATAAGAACCTAGCTATTGTTGTTGTTGTAAAATCCTTTGTAAGTGCTTCTTCTACCCACCTTGTAAGATAATCTGTGCAAGTGGTGATGTAGCAAGATCTAGTTCTATGTGTGGCTGGGGAAATAGGACCCACAAATTCTATAGCCCATTTCTCAAATGGATCTACACTAGCAATAGGCCTCAAAGACATTTCATCTTTTTTCCCAGGTTTTCCAAGGTGTTGAAAGTGATCACACGCCTTACAATGCTCTTTACAATCCTTGTACGGGATCTCCTACCATAATCCAGTGAGTATAATCTTGCATGTGGTGGTGTCACCTGCATAGTGCCCACCTATAATACCACCATGAGCCTCTACCATGATATTTGTGTGCTCATGTTCTAGTACACACCGATGCAATACTTCATCTTAGCCTAGTTTGTATAAGTCATCACTAATCAACATGAAAGGTACAATGCGTATTGCAAGTTGTTTCTTCTCTAATGCTTTCATTTCTTTTGGCGTCATACTTGTGCGTAAAAAGACATCAATATCCTCCAATTTTGAAGGTGCATGATATAACCTGTATAAACGTGCATCCAACATTGTTTCTTCAATTGTCTTCATGTCTTCCCCTGATTGAATTCTTGACAAGTGGTCTGGGCCATAATTACTTTTACCTGGTTTTACCACAACTATAAAGTCAAATTCTTGGAATAGGAGTACCCATTGACATATGCGCCCCTATAAAACAGGATTATTTACCAAGTATTTTAATGCCATGTGATCAATATAAAATACAAATGGTGTTTCTAGAAAATATTGTCTAAATTTATGTAGAGCGTAGATCATTGACAAGGCCTCGCGCTCTGTAGTTGTATAATTATGTTATGCAGGAGTCAAATTTCTACTAGCAAAACAGATAGGATGATCTCTAATACCTTCTCTAGGCTTAGCTAACATCGCACCAATGGTTATGCCAAAGGAATCCACATGTATGTGAAATGGTTGGTTCAATGAGGGGAAACGTAGAATAGGCGTTGTAGTAAGTCTCACCTTCAATTCCTCAAATACGCATCACTGCGGTTCTCCCCAATAGAATTTCCTTTTTCCTTTTAAAAACTCTTCCAGGGGCACGAAAATATTTGCATACCCTTTGATAAATTTTCTATAATACCCTGTCTAGCCCAAGAATCCATGCACCTCACTTTGACTAGTAGGCTCCTCCATTCCTACAATAATTACAACCTTAGCTAGATCTACTAATAAACCTTCCTTCCAGATGATATACCCCAACAAAGTTCCAAAAGGTGTAGCAAACACGAATTTATTGATGTTTAATGAGATGCTTAATTGTCTACATATTTCAAACATTAGGCGTAAGTTGTCACAATGATCCTTAACAAGCCCATACAACGTCCAATCATTCAAGTAAACTTGAAAGAATTTGTGAATAAAATTCTAGAATTCTTGAATAACTATGCGCAAAAATATAGCAAGCGCATTTTTCAAACCAAAGGACATTACAATATATGTAAAGCTTCCCCATTCAGTGGTGAAAGTTGTTTTCTATTGATATTCCTATGCAATTCTAACCTAATGATACCTAGAGAATCCATTTGTAAAAGAGTAAACTTCGTACCTTGTAATGCCTCCTAATATTTCCTCAATGAAAGGTGGAGGAAAAGGATCAATCACACATGTAGCATTCAGCTCCCTGTAATCCACACAAATCCTAATCTGACCATATTTCTTTATACTGATTACCATGGTGCTAACCCACTTTGATTCTTCTAGGGGCTTAATGATGCCAGATTTCAGCATTTTTTCAATTTCTTCTTTAACTTTTATGCGCTAGTTCAAGTTCATCCTGTAAGGTCTCTTCCTAACCGGGTGCACACCTTCCTTTACCTTAAGCTTCATCTTGCCTAATGACTCATTCACTCCTTTTAAACTCATGGTAGCCCCTAGGGAATAAATCTTGAAAATCTCATAGTAACTTAATTATCTTTGCCACTTCAGAATCAGACCAATAATCCCCAACTATTGCCTCCTTAGGTTCAATATCCATGCCAATGTTCACCTTCTTGGTCTTTATAGGTTCATGATAAGCAGGAGAGCTCTTATCTGCACTATCTAACACCTCGCATGCACTTGCTAAATGAGCTATGTCTAATTCTTCTACTTCCTCATCATCCACTATGTAGATCATCTTTCCTTTCTCCTTCTCAAATCAAGCACATGTAAATAATTCAGAATTTGTATAATCTACTTCATCAAAAATCGCTCCCTTTTCTTCTTCACCAAATAAATCCTAAATGAGTTTTTCATCCTTTGCACTATCTCTTATAGTTAAGTGCTTCATAACCTGTAATGCCTCTCTTACCGAAGGTTTAGTAGAGAAGTACTCAAAAATCTGGGTCATTCCTATAATTAAGTCTTTCCAATTTCCAATCTCCCCATGCAGTTCCACATAAACATACCAAGTGCGTGTGAAACCTTGTAAAGTGGAATAAATTATATGCACCCAAATTGAAGGTGGTAAAGCTTCCCGCCCCTCTGTATAGAGTATCTCACACTGTTGAACGTGTTGTTGAACAGGTTGATTACCATTGTATATGAAAATTTGAGTAGGCGCATTGCTCCTGAAGAACCGAGTGGTTAGAGAAATTCTGACTTCATTCCATTCTATGAGATTATCCCTATGAACCATCCATCATTGTGCTTCTGTCCTATGCAGGGTATACACTAACATACTTCTTTTTTCAACTTGATTTGTCCACTTCTCCTCCATGGCACAAAGGAATATTGTAGGATCTCCTTCTCCAGTATACCGGGGTAAAAAGTTGTTACCTATCCTCCTAATACAATGAGGTTTTCTCCTCCACGCAAATGTACTTCTTAATTTGTGCCCAACCATATCATAGGTGCCATGTGCCCAATCACCACAAGTAATACTTGTAGTATCACTAATAGATTGTGCATCTTCCCATAGGAGTATTCCCTCTTTTGATGGCTCGAGTACTTCCGGATCCCGAATGGCGCATACATAAATTATGTTCAAGTCTTCCTCACTCAATGGTTCAACATAAGGTGTAGAATTCCCATTTTTTAAAGGGATAATAACTCTTTCTTCCTTGTTCTCAAAACTTATATACCCCTTGTTGAACCGTAGATCAAAATTATTTGCATAACACCAAGAACGCCCAAGTAGAGATAGGAAGTTGTACACTTCTACAAGAGCTAACACCTCAAATCCCCCAGTGAACTTAGCCCCTTATATAGTAATGGATGCATCCTTTAAAACTCCAATGGGAGTGGCCTTAATTTGATTAGCAATAAATAGTACATTAGAGGACAATTGTAATGGAGGTCTTCCCATATGTACCCATGCATCTAAAGTAAGCACATTCACTTGCATGCATGTGTCATCCAATATATTTCTCAAAATACATCCATCCACAACATCATTCCAAGTAATATCCTTGTCATAATCCAGCCTATGAGGGGGAAGATTAGCATGCAGGATCTATTGTCCATCATCAATACTTGTGCGTAGAGTGTTTCCCTTTAGCCAATTCCCTAGTAATGGAATGATATTCTCCTGGCACAGGATCTTGTATACGTCTTTCAAATCATTAATATCCAATTGGAATGTCTCTGCTTCTTTATTTTTTTCTAACTTCTGTGACTGTTCCTTTAAACATTATATTTCACCCTAAATATTTTTGAGTACCTCCATGGTTTCCTGATAAACCTCCTTCTAATGTGTAGGATCTTGGTACCTTGCATGTAAAACTTCCTCTTTAGTGATGGTAGGATTCTGTTGTAATGACTCTTTGGTGCGTGCAACTTCATTGCATGTAGTAATATTCACGGGTAATATCTTAGGTTTCGGTGCCATCTTTGGCATTCCCTGATTCTCTATGGCATGTTGTATTCTAACCATCCATGTGCCCTTGTTCTCCTGTTTATGTTGATTGTTAATATGATCATATAAGTATTGACATTCCTCAAAGTTTTGATCCTTCCCATAAAAAGAACAAGTAATATTCTAAGGACATTCATGCATGTAGTGGTCAAGAGATCCACATGTAAAACGTTCAACGAGGAAACTCTCCTCATCCACCACCACGACTTTGGCCCTCAAATCCACCATGGTATCCTCAACCTCTGCCACAACTTCCTTCAAACCGACATTCGTTTTGAGCATAACGCCTTTGAGTGTGATCATGGTCATGGTGCTCACTTTTACCTTTAGAGTTATCTGATACTCTTGTCTATCACACACCAAGATCTATGGCATCATGGATCTGACCAATCAACCTGCAGTCTTCTGTATTATGAGTCATGGACCAACAAATATTACAATATGAAGATATATTCTTTCTTATCACATGTTGTAATAATGGGCATCATCTTGCATCATGGTCTAAATGAAATATCTAGCAGTTTAGCAACAATGAATGCACTAACCTGCGAGGAAAACTATCTTTAGTGTGTGCTTCCACTTCACAATCTATACACCAAATCCCAGTGCACATCTCATGAGCTGAATTGGCTAAAAATTTCTCTAACTGCTTTGCCATAGATGCAATTTGTGCTTCCAGGAATGGGCTCACTCTAGTGTCTATACTTTCGACTGTCTCAATGCATAAATAAGCTTCAAGTGTTTCACGTGGGTCCATATACATCTTATGTGACAGCTCCCTTCTAAAATGTGTGTTCAAGCCCCCAACGAACCACTATGCATGTTGCCTTGCATGGATATGATACGAATGTTTAGACAACAATGTCTTGAAATGGGCATCATATTCATGAAAACTCTCAGTAGTTCCCTACTTAATATCCTTGAGCGCGCTTATAATCTTCTGCTTGAACTTAGGGATATGAAAATTCTTAAGGAAATCTTCTCATAATGTTGCATAATCTATGTATGTCTGATCAGGGTCAAACTTCTTGTATCAACTGTGAGCGCGTCCCTGTAACATAGTTGCAAACTGACTTGCCTTATGCTCAAAAACTGTGATTACTTGTGCACGCCATAGTATCTCACACATATGCACATGCTTAGCAACATCTTCTATTCCCCTATACTCTGGAAGATGAAGTGGCATCTCCATGTAAATATTCTAGGGTTGGTGATGACTATGTCCACCTGATCCAGGGCCTCATGTGTTACCTCTACCTCCAGAACCACCAAATCCACCAAAACCAGAGCAAGCTATTCCCCCTGACCCTCCTGCTGTAGCTGGAAGTAGACCAGTGGATGTACTACCCTGTGTCCCAATAATGGTACTAAACTAAACTCCTACATTCTATGAGGTGGTATTACTCCTAGAAGTGAGTCCAAAATTCTACGTGCTTGAGTTCTGTGTTGATGATGTGCCTAAAAAGGTACCTCCAAATAATAAAGAATAAATTTTTCCAGCCATAGATGTAATTTCTATTTGATTTACTCCTTTTCTACTACTCCCAAAACTAGCTTGTTGATTACTAATTGTACTAGATACTGGAGAACTAAGCACAAGGGATAGGTTTTCAGGTAGATTCAGATGTGCGCCTATGGCCCAATTTGTCTCTGTTGGCATGCTCCCATATGAGGTCGAGGAGGGTTTCCTGTAATGCTTTCCCAATTGGGGTAGTTCCAGATGTTCTAGCTCCACGCCTTCTACGTGAGCTTCAAATCCTTCACGAGCCATATCTCTCCTCAACGCCATCCATTCTACAATATCATGTTGTTTCTCTATCTCCCTCTCACATGCCTCATTACACTTAAGCTTCCTTTTTTCTATTTTCCTCTCTTATGCTATGTCCACCATCCTTCAACAAACCTGCTCCTGCCTCCGCGTGTGGTATGGTTTAGCTATCCATCAATTTTTTATCAAATTTTAGGGTTACCATCAAGATCTTGATCACCAGTGGAATGCCTTGCAAATAGTTCCCCTAGGATAATGTAAAAACTTAAACTCATCTACCTCTAGGAAATATATGTGGAAATTGAGTACTCTAAAATATAGCTATTCAAAACACCATGGAACCAAGTATCCACAACACACGTCCAAATCAAATCAGCATCATAGAGGTACTTTCCCTTCACTGCCTACACACTTCTCAAAATAGGTCGTATGCTGATGATATCCATGCGCTTTTATAATAACATGCACACATGTAAGTGCACTAGTAATAGATGTCCTATAGTTAAATGGAAGGAGTGATCCTATTATTAACTACAACCATGTATGCCACTATTAGCCACTCATTCCCAAAATACCATTTGCATGTCGTGCAAGTCTCCATCCTAATGTGTGCTCTGTACGCAATCTCCAAAAATAGCTTGTATCCATAAAAAAGGATAAGTTATGAGCCAACTATCCTAGCGCATGTTTCCTTTCCTATTATTCTACCCATTCAAATGCACATTGTTCCCACACGCATATTCTTTATGTGTCTTCTCCTTAGAGGAACATTCTGTATAGTCAACAACATCGTTTTATATCTCTAATGTTAATAGTTTCACATATCCTTATAACAAGGATTGGTAAAGTAGAGCATGATAAAAAAACACCTTCAAATGATAAACATGATAGGTTTGATTATCATAAAATAAGGTGAATGAGATATAAACACTATAATCATCCATAAATTTTATTTCACCATTATTATTGCTGCCAAAAAAATCAAGGAGCTTGGAAAAAAAAACTTACATGAAGCAATTATAGTCACTTGTAGGTTTGGTTTTGTCTATTTTTGGGAGCAGCCTTCTCAAAAGGAATCAAGGTGGATGAGGGGGGAGATCTCACTTATGTGAGGCTTGGAGACCAGTAGACAAAGGATAAGTGAGATGGAATTCACCTCGAAGTAAGATCCCATAAGAGGTTAGGATGGCATATTCAAGTACTATCTTATGAGAGAATTGTTGAGTGGTAGGGAGGTGGTGGGGGAGTTCTCACCCCCATGACACCTTGAACATTAGTAGATATGAAAATAAAACTGAGAGAGGTATTTCTTGCCATGGTGAGACCTCAACACTGAGAACACCAATGAAGGATTAGGGAAGGTATTTCCCACATGATACCTTGTTACAATGATAATTTGATTTTGATTTCCTGTACCTTGATCAAGAAGGTATCATACCAACCACCTACTTAAAATCACCATTCAATATATTTTGTACATTCATGTGGACTACCATTGATCATCAAATTTGAACACAAATTCAATACTTAAGATATTAATAACATAATATACACCCTATACATTGGAACACAAGGGAAATTAAATCATGTCACACAATCAAACAAAAAAATCACAAGTTGGCTATTGCAGAAGACAAAATCCTAGATAAATAATTACAAAATTGAACATTCTGACAAATTTAAAAAGAGAAATATGCGTACAATGATGCAACACCCAAAGGTGAATGATAGATAGGCCAAGAACATTCCATCAGCCACATCGGTGTCTTGGGTGGATACATGGAAGCATGATAGGAAGGGACCAAATGGATGCAATCGTAACATATCCTTCACCGCCCCTTGAAAATGATGAAGCTTGTAGATTTCTGTCATTTCAAAACTGTATTTCAAGTGTTACTTTAAATTTGCTTGATCTAGAGTTCAAAAATTTCTTCCATCGCTTACTATTAAAATAGAAGAAAAAATTAAATTGATTCACATATTTGAACTAAGAAGGTGTGTTGAGCTCACTTTTGTATAAGGCCATATACATAACATTTTTCCTAAGTCCTCGAAGATATAATTTTTGCACGCATAAATTTTGAATGCAATAGATAAATTTGTGAACCCAAAATATGGAGATAATATCACACTCAAAAGTATAGAGGATAAGGACAAGGAGTCAATTGTGCAAGGATATATGAAGAACACATAAAAGTTGAAAGTTGTATGAAGGAAAAGATCAACTATGAAAAATGAACTAGCAATCGACTTTACTTAAATGGAGTACAAAGTACATGCATGGTAAGAGAACACAAGTGATGCACAAGATAAGCAAAAAAATACCAATTAACATCTGGTTTGACTTCCTCTAGAGTGATAATTAAGCTTCCTCATGCAAATTATTAAGGCTTTCATGAAAGACATAAAGTGATAATATAGTGACATGTGCCATATACATTGTCTCAATGTAATAGTTAATTGATGTAACTGAACTCAAGGGCTATTCATAACCCTTGTTCAATTAACAAAGGGAAATTCCCAGTTAGTATATATACCCCTTGAGGGATGAATTCAAATCATCTTGGACATCCTACATGATCATCATGAGATATAGTTTTGAAAGAAATATTGTATAAAGCTATGGTTTATTATGAATCAAGAGAAAAATTTTATGGAGTTATTGTGTCATTTGTATGCATAAGTATTTGTGTTGTGAATGTTTATACTTTTGTACTCTAATGATTTTTGTTTCCTTTCCATTTGTTAAATAAACACTTGATATCAATTTCAAACATGATGGGGACCAAAATTTTCGCACGACTTGGGTGAGTGCACTAAGTTTTATGCCTTAGTATGATAGGCATGCATGTGTTGATGTTATTACTTTCTACATGCTAGGTTGATAAAGGTTTTCACATGAAATTATATTGAAAGGTGGTAAACCTTGACAAGAAACAAGGTATATGTTGTTGCAAGAGCTTATGATAAAAAATCCCATGGCGTTGCAGTCTTGTTCAAGCAAGAGGGGAAAACTATACACTCTCAACATCGACAATGGTGTAATGTGAGGCATAACTGTAAAACAAGTTTTAAAAACCCTAAAATATATGTGAAAATGCTAGCTTGAGAACCTCAACATTTCCATCGCTGACTATTTTGATGCGATGGACAACATGGGTAGCCTAGGGATATTGATTATAATAATCTTTGCTAAAAACAATACAAAAAATAGACGAATGTTATCTCATAATAATACTATAGGACCTCAACCAAATCCACGAGATTTTGTTAATGTGATTGCCAATATTCCCACTAGAAATAATAACCGTTCGCATAATTTTCAAGCCTAATAGATGGGGAAACACAATTTTGAAATGTCCTACCTATTCCAAATGTGAGATCATCACAAGCTACTTAGGGATCATGATAACCTGTACCTAAGGGGGCAAGACTCATACCATTGACCCTAATATCCACATTCTCCTCACCCTCAGAAGCTTTAAAGATTCTCCTTCACCACTTCTTATAGATAGGAAGATTGCATATGTATGAGTCTATCATGCATTTTTTCTTCCCACCATGCCCTCAAGCTCATCCTCATTGTCCAAATTTTCCTCTTCGTTAAGAGACAATATAATGTCAAAAAAATCAATCAATGTTGTCGTTGGAGTTAAGGATATCAAGGCCCTTGAGCAAGTTCTCCTCTATGAACGAGTGCTTCTAGCCAAGTTTCTCCCCCGGCTCACCCACCAACATTCCCACTAGAAAGCATAACCGAGAACCCAACCACCAAAAAGAAAGATACAACTAATCATATCGTGAAATGGTCCTTAATTTTAAACTTCACTTGTTAAATTAAAAAATATATCAACCCTTTTCTACATTGCACCACTTACCACCCAATATTTATCACATGAACGTTAAAAAAGGATATCCCAATGTGTGTTAAAAACTCTTGGATTCTATCTGGTGAAGAATATTTTTCATTTCGAATAACTTTTTTACATTTTTTTTCAACAAGGAAGCGACTCAACACAAGTTTCTTTCAGGTAATTTATGCTCTATATTTGAAACACATAAGTGATTTTGATGTACCCCTTAGTATATGTTTCAAAATTTATTCTTAATATACCATGTGTTTTATTTGTGCTCACTTTTTTTACATTGGAGTTGAACATGTTTTGTTGGCATGAAATCCTTTGTTAAGTGAGCTTAGGTCATTATTTTTTGGTATTACACAAATACAAACACACACACACACACACACACACACACACACACACACACACACACACACACACACACACACACACACACACACACACACACACACGCGCGCGCGCGCGCGCGCGCACACACACACTATTTTAAGTTTACTTAATTTATTTAGCTTTATTTAAGCTTTGTTGACTTAGTATACTTTTCACAGCTCCTAGGCTTAGATTAGGTCAAGTAGCACTCATATCTTGACCACTTGTCTCATGTGTTCCCATTCATGTCGAGTTTATTAAACACGTGTTTATCATATATTCATTAGAAAATTTGGAATACAACCCTTGATTTTTCTATATATAGACCAATTTTATTTGTAAATTGGTAGCTTGTTAATATCAAATTCATTCAATTGATTTATCATCAATAATGTGTTTATATTATTCCTTCTTATTTGCCACAACTTCTAGAATTTTTGTAGTGAGTCCAAGTTGAGGAGGTTCTTGGTTCTTGCCTATTCTTTCACTGACAAGCCACATCAAGAAGGGTATACAACAAAATATTTTTTGAATTTTTGTAGGCGAGAGGCTCAAATCATAAATTTTAAGATTCTTCATATCTAGAAAATGGATAAAAAACAATTCTTTAATCAAATCACATAATAGTATCATCAAGTGAAATATATCATCAATGATGTGCCTCATGGGAACTTATTATTAATAATAATAGTTCACTATGTGGGGATATTGAAAAATGTGCATGCATAAGGATTTGGGAGGAGGAAAAAGTGTAGGAATTAGCTATAAACAATGATGAAGAAAATTAAAGAAGATCATAAATATTTACAGAGATAGACAAAAGTGCTAAGAAGGATGGAAGTTCCAGGTGTTAGTGTCAATTTTTTTGTTGGTTTTAGAAGGGGGTTTAAAGCCTTAGTTATGAGAAAAATCACATTTTGCATAATCATGGTCTGTATTCCCTGATTTCAATTATAGAACACTTAATGAGATATTAGAAAAGATAACTCAATTCATCCTCTTCTGATTTACTATATTTTGGCATGTGACCTAATTGAATATCATTATCTATTAATTTACATGTACTTTTCAGATCTGAATTTTGGAGAATTTATTTATATAAAATATGGTTATGCATTGGTTTCAAGGTGAAATCAAAATTAAAGATAAATCAATTTATTTTTAATTATTCTTAAAATAATTAGGAGAATAGGAAGTATTTGCAAGCCTTGGGAGGGAGTGGAATAATGTGAATAAGTTCTATTTTTTCTTACAAGTCATGATTAGCTTGGGATATCAACCAAATCAATGATGTAAAATGCATAATTACTAAATTTAGGTGTTTACAATAACTTTAGCCAACATTAAGTTTATACACATCCTACATGGATGCCCTAGACCATTTTAAAAAGCTATATTACACCAAATATAATCATCAAAATCCATAGGTCATAATGATATATTCCTTTCCAGAACACTTTGTGACATACATCGTGCACACATACATTAGATGGGGTACTATGAGGGTTTGATGCTTCTTTTGAGCATTTCAATGTATAAATTTTAGGGTAGAATTAATCCAATAATAATAACCCATTTTAGGTCCTCAATAAAAGAATAATAATGCCTAATCTATTAGACAATTGTGATAAAAAAATTATGCACAAAAATTGAAGCTTTAAACACAGAAGATAACCATATCAGGGGTCAGATCCAACCAAGCCATAATATGGAAAAATCCATCCATAAAGGAAAAAGTAACAAAGGTGACTTAGTTTAACACAAGTTACTTCCTCCTTATTTCATATTCATACTTCCAAATTTTTATGACAACTTGAAGACACTTTGTACAATTTTTCTACATACTTTCAGATCACTATCACTCCATCTCAATAAAAAATTGTTGTGATCTCTTCTAGCTCTAATTTGTACCTACTTTATTTAGCTCACCTAATATTGTGCATTTTTCGTGTTTATCTGGACATGATTTAGGATTTTTGTATTTACTATATATTTTATTTATTTTTGGTACTAATTCATCTTTGCACAATAAAATCAATTAGATTTAGATGAAACCTTTAACTTTTCACGACACAGATACAAGATGAGTGAACTTTAAAATAAACTCCAAACATTGATGTTGAACCATTTAGGTGCCACTTGGATTCCAATTTAGGGAAGTACACTACTAGTGTACCTCCCCTAGCCACGTGGTCACGCAATCATCCTACACTATGTTATATGTTGATTGTTTATTCAAAATAATGGTGATAACACCTAGATTCATAGAAAAAGACAACTTTAAATATAATTTATTTTGTACTCCTTATTCAACAATTGAAATGTAATGTGACATTTGTATTATTTTTGGATAAAATTTAAACTATACAAATATTTGATTAGGGCCTAACTTGTGGATTTATGTGTATAATTTTTATTTCAAGAAGTTATTCTTTTAACTTGCAAACATGTCCGCTCAATTTATCTTTCATGATATACTTTAATGGTTGTTTTGATATTTACATGTTTTCTTCTCATGTAAATCAAAATTAAAAAGGGTTTATTAAAAATTTAATGTTAGATTCAAATTTTTCATCTTACAACTTTAACTGACAAGTTTCCATATTTATGGAAGCTTAGAAAGAGATTTGGGCTCAATCTTACCAAAATTTCTTTTTGTTGGGAAAGTTCCACTATATATATTTTCATTGAAGATATATTCATTTGGGATGAATGGCTATGAAAATCCATTGTACTCATTATCACGTAACTTTGGTTGGATCGCGTTAAGGTCCTTGTAATTCTGGATCTAGATATTAGCTATCTAATATTCATCTCATGTGTTTTCTATTAAGGTTGTTAAATAATTTTTCTTGATATATATGATTGAAATAATATATTAGTATCATTTTCATTTTAAATTTTTTTGGAAATTATCTAGATGTGGAAAGTGGATTTACATTTTTATGCAATGGAAAGTTGAAAAAGCTATGGAATGAGGCTAAAGAACCTCAAAGCTTTGCTAACTCATCCATGCACCATAGGATTAGAGCTAAACAAGAGAAAATAACATGCAAGCATTATAAATTTGACAAAAACATCAAAAACTAACATGTATACTACTCTCTACTCTATGAAAGCTTAATGAAAGTGAACCTAGTTAGATTCTAAGCAATCAAATTGTGTGTTGCTTACTCCATGAGGGTGAATGAATCTCACTAAATGGCTACATGGCCAAGTTTAGCTATTTCATTACTAACCTAACATGGGTGCAAGATGAAGCTATTTTAATGGTGGATGACCCAAGATCAAATGCCTTATTAGCTTGGCTAATGCAAATGAGCTCTTAAGCTTTCTTAGGCTTGTTTTGGCTTTAGCTTATGTAAAGTTGTGTGTTTGAATGGGTAGGCTTAGCCTTGTATTTATAGTTTTCCACTTGGGAGAGATTGGAATTTGGGTGCATGTGGGACTAAATCTCAAAAAACACTTTAGGTTTAGATTAGGATAAACATGCTTTAAGCTTAGTTAAGCTTGGTTTAGGCTAGTTAAACTTGATTAGCAAGTGATTAGAGATTCATTGAGAGTTGGGAGGGGTCTGGATAACCAATTGTGACTGATAGATAGCCTACGAAGCCAATAGAAGTGGTCTAGAGAGAACTAGGGAGGTTCTGAATGGTCAAAAGGAGGAATGTTTAGCTAATAAGAGAGATATTAGCCAAATAAGCTGATTATAGGAGGAATACGACCGAAAGAGTGTCTTGAATGGGCATTCAAGAATGGAGCGAAGTATGGGGAATTAACGAAGTGTCGTAAATTGGTTAAATGGGAAGAGATGCTAAGTGTAAGCATATTTTAGGTGTCTACATTTGCCCCTCTTTTGGGTGACGTAAGCAGCGTCACTTCAAAGTAAGTAGACAAGCATAAACAAGTAGAAAATTTTGAAGGGATAGAAGAAAAATGAGTAGAATGGAGGATTCCCCCTCGATTGTCGATGGGGTGATAGAATAACTCGATTGATGATCGAAAAGATGACAGAAAGAGAACAGAAGAAATAATAGTGTGAAGAAGAAGAAAAGAAAGGGGGTATAAAGGAAAAGGAGTATGAGAATTGAGCTAACATCCATCTAGTGCCTTTTAAACAACTTTATTTTTCATCGTATTGCTAGTGATCTTCATCATCGGTCCTTATTAAAAAAGAATATAAAAAAGTGTAATACGACATGAAAATCCATATACGAACAAATGTCCATTGTTAAAAACACCAACTCCATGCAACATATGAAATGTAATGCAATACGAGAAAGTAAAAGATGCCTAACTCCATGCAACATACAAAATGCAATGCAATACGAGAAAGTAAACAAGCTAACCTAACAAAGAAACATAATGTAATGTTTTTGTTATCAAGCTTTAATTCCAACCTATTCGAATTAACGACAAGGGTTAATGACGATGCCCCAAGCAAGGATACATGTAAAGGGAAAACGGAGGACACTTCGATCCGATGAAAAAGCAATGTGCACTACAAAATAGTACCAGGCAACTTGTTGTGCCCTAAAGTATAGATGAAGTAAGAAGCCTAACTTTTGTTGATGGAGGTAGATCAAAATAATCTGCGAGTCATGCACATGAATAGGTGAGAACCAAAGAGTGACGTTTTGTAGGATGATTTTCAATTTTTAGAAGTTTTCTTAAACATATTTGAATGTTTTTGTGATTTTGAAATCTTTTTTGAAACTATGTACAGGAAGACGAGGAAGCATGGATACCCCTAGCGATAGATGGGATGTACAAGGGCATAAGGTCACGTGCGTATGAGAAAGGTGAAGATGCAAAAATTCCCCAGCGATTAGGTGGGAGTATTCAAAGGAAAACTCTTCACAGGTAGAAGTAGGACTCAAGGCCATTATGGATAGGTTCAACATGATGGTGAATGTAAACCAATGAAGTTTTGGGAAGAAGCAAGGATTCCCCCACCGTAAGTTGGCCTAAAAGCACATGATAGAAAGGAAGGAGAAGATTTTTTTGTGGAAGGGGACAAAGGTGCCCAAAAACATGGAAAAAAAGTAATCTTATACACATGGATGTTCTGAACGAAGTAGAAGAATGATGTGAATGATATGAATGTAGCTTAGAAGCCTCACGAAGATGAAGTGATTATCCAAAGGCACAAATCATGAGACGAGATATGGACTAGAGTAAGAGTTTGAACAAGGTCCAAAAAAGACACTTGGTAACATACTAATCTTGTTTACTCATAGAGATCCAGTGTGTGCACATGGAATTTATTACCTTTTGAAGGGAAGATTTAATAGACAACAAGTGAATGCACCCTAGCCAATGTGTAGGGATGATTGATTGTGAAAGGTGATTTTGTGAATGGATGGTGAAAGGATAGCCGTACATTGCTCCGCTGCCAGCCAGGTGTCCATAGCCCCGATGGAGATGTATTTGATTCTAATCACAACATTTCTCTATTGCCAGTCAGATGTCCATAGCCCAAGTAGAGTTTATTGGAAATACCCCAAGAGAGAGTAATATATCAATTTGCTTTTGCTTTGTAGCTTTTAGGTTTTGATTTTTGATTGATTTTAATTCTTTTACTTTCTGAAAACTTATTTCAGCTCTCTTGTTTGACAAGGGGTTAAGAACCATAGATGGCTTGATGGAAGGATGTGGAAGTGAGTGTGATGACAACATTGGCTAGTGTCAACAAATATGTCGAAAAGTTCTTTACAACAAGTTTATTAGATGTTGAATGTGATAGGATCTCTAAGAGGTCATTCGTTCTTTAATTTACCAAGGTGATAAAAGACCAGGGTTAAACAGATACCATAGAGATAAATGTCACAAAATGCATGCGAATAAGCTAACCAAAAACATCATTGAAGGGATGAAAATGGTAGGGAGACTTGTAGAATAATAACAAGGAAGGGAAGAAAGAAACATCCATGTGTACGCAATACCTTATTGCAATGTTTGATCTTTGTACCTTTGATTTTTGTTTTGTTTTCTCATTTTTTTTTTGTATTTTTGCATTTGTTTTTTTTAGATTTTTTATATTTTTAAGAAGTTGGGACAAAAGAGTCACTCTATGTGATAAGATCCAACAACGATGTTTGCAATTTCCTTGATAAGGGAGACTAAGCGTGTTTGTTTATCAAGAGTCATGTTTTCCCTGATCTTGATGATTGTGGTGAGTTCACACTCAACAAATGACTGTGATTTATCTTGAAACATGTATTTCATATGTGGGAGCTTGAGTTCACTATCCATAGGTTTATGCACTTTGCGCCATACTTGATGGTTACGTTGGTGTGCATTCTTAAATCGCGTTTGATTTAGAATTTTGAGATTGTTTGATTTGTTGGGAGCTATAGATCTCCTTGTAGTTTTGATGTGATCTTGATTAAAAAACTGTTTTGGTTTCTTATAAGTTAACACGTGACTTGTCTGATCCTGAGAAGGAGAAGAAAGTGAATGTGGATGTTTAGAATTGATACGAGAAATGACCATGGGCTTGCCACTGTCTTTGGTAGAAGAATAATGTGATGTATGAAAAGGATACCATCCAAGGACTGAAGAATATGGGCTACTGAGGGGTGAGCCATAGATAGAAGATGAAGGGCTGCTAGGATGTGGCCCAAGAATAGAAGAAGAAGGGCTATTAGGACATGACCCATAGATAGAAGATGAATGGCTACTAGGATGTGGCCCAAGAATAGAAGAAGAAGGGCTACTAGGACATGACCCATAGATGTAAGATGAAGGGCTACTAGGATGTGGCCCAAGAATAGAAGAAGAAGGGCTACTGGGACATGACCCATAGATGTAAGATGATGAGTTACTTAGCGTTGACCCCATAAGAGATTTTGATTGAGGAATTATGATAGACAAATAGTTATTGGGTGATGAGAAGATAGGACATGGATCAATGCAAGACCAAGGAGTTTCATCACATAATGAAGAATGGGAAGATGGAAGATTAAAAGGAGGATCAAGTTGTATGATCTGATGCTCTTCCTCCATTTCTTGATAAAAGGAATCAACCTTTTTCCTCACAATATGCAAACGTATCAAAGTCTAAAGAGAATCCTTTTTCGTAATTTGCTAAAGGAATATCTTCATATGCCCCTATAAATGCCCTGATTGTTTCTTCATTCTGAAAGAGATCAATCAGTATGAGTTGTTGATCAACCACCAGGGGTTGATTGGAAGAAATAGGTTCAAATGGTGTGGAAGACTTAGAAGATGTTTGATGATGATTGATAGAAGAAGATGATGTGTGGGACAAAGAATATGTGTAGCTAGATGTCTCAGGAGTAGAAGAAGGTGGTGTGGACCTACCTATATGATGGTATATCATATGTAAACTAGTAGGATTAAGTCCAAACTCTGTAGATTGCGACACATGGGTCGATTCAGATGTTTGAATAGAAGGACTTTGAGTCACAAGAATCTTCAAAGGAGGAAGACTTATTGGGGGTGATTGATGAAGAAGGTCTTGCGAAGAAGGGGAGGACCGTGATTCAAGAATAGTATTGGATGAATAATAACAAGGGTCCTGCAAAGAAAGGGAGGACCACAATTTAAGAATTGTATTAGATGTTTGATTGGAGGGATTTGGAGTCACACGTATCTTCAAAGGAAGAAGACGTCATCAAGGCGATTGATATAAGGGGTCCTGCGAAGAAAGGGAGGATCGCAACATAGGCGTCATATTAAATGTATGATGAAGAGGTTCCTACGAAGATAGGGAGGACCATGACATAGGAGTCACATTAGATGACATAGGAGTCAAATGAGATGAATCTAAATAGTAGTTTGGATCCGAATAGTAGTTTGGATCTGAATCATCAGAAAATTCAGAGGAAATATTTGGATTGGAATCCTCAGAAGAAGAGGAAATCTTTGGATTGGAATCCTCAGAAGAAGAGGAAATGTTTGGATTAGAATTAGAAGAAGAGTGGGGGGAACTCAAATAATAATTTGGATCAGAAGCATCCAAATCATACCACCTACTATGAGATGAAGGTGGGGAATGAGTTACCCGTATGGGCTCTCTAGCACAAAGAACCAAACAAGTTTTAGTTATAATGGGAATATTTTGATTTGAATTACTAAACCTAGGTTCCGTATTTTTGTAATTATGGGGAACCGCATGATAGTCAGTCATTTTTGGTGTTTTTTTAAGCACAAATGTCTAGATCTAGATAGTGTGATGGAACTCCTTCAAAGGGAAGGAAGTGACATGTCGATTTTGGTAGCATAAGGACAACCAGCTATACATTTCATAAGTATTGATATGCGTGCATGATTTTATGAAGAAGTTCTAAGGAAAATAGACATCATGATGATGCAATATCGCTGAGATAAAAAGGGATTTTCCTAGAAAATAAGTTTTCTGAATGAGTAATCATAAGGAAAAATCATGGAAGTGTGAAACACAAATCCAATCAACAAGGAAATACACCCTATGCAAATGTGTGTGCAAAGTGATAGTTTGATGCAAAAATGATCAACACAATGTCAATATTTATGTCAAGCTCAAAATGAACAAGGTGTAAATATTAACAAAGGGTATATGCGACTCCCAATCAAATGATACCACGACAAGTTCAACAACCAACAAGGCATAAATGTTAAAGGGTGAGGATTAAAAATGTAAGCCATGTAACCACACCAATTGGACACGTCTATCAAGCTTCGCGGAGAAGCGAGATATTAGTTTCAAAGTCATATCGAAACGACACAAAAAAAGTAAGCGAAACTCTTCACGATTTTGGAAAATGTTTGAAGTAAAACTAAGTCAAAGTATACTTAACAACACAATGCGGATACTTAGATCATGTTTATGAAAAACACGACATAAGTATCTCAATTGTGTTGAGACAATGCAAACAAGGTAACACATCAAAGGGAGATCAAATGATGAATCAATCCGAACTATGATGATGATCTTGAAATCAAGATCAAGTGGCCATCAAATATATAAGGACGCATCCACGCACTTTAGACGTTTAACAACTCATCAGCAAACATGGATGAGCGTAAACAGACAAAAAAGTGGTGAACACTATCTATGACAACACTCTCGAAAGATGCCTTCTGTTGCCCCAAATGGGCAACAAGAACGAAAAGGTGTAGATCAAAAGATGGAAATGAACTAAGCGTTACTTGGGCAGAGCTTCACCTCGTCCGAAGGTGAGAAATAAGCTAAGCTAAGTAAAACATCGTCCAATTTCCCAAATGAAAGGAACTTAGATCCATCTTAAGTGGATTCTTTGCCTTGTTTGAAAAAAAGGTTCTAAATCCAAAAAATTTATCACTTCATGATGGCCAAGACGTGACAAAGGATTAGTAAAGTGGGCCTCAAGACAAAATGGCCTCCTTAATAAGATCTCTCAACTAGGTGTTACAAAGCCATCTAAGAGTAGGCACGATTTACCTAAAAAGTCACACTGACTAATTTGGGAGTATCTCATCTTTTCCCCCTTAAAGTACAGTGGGCACTAATTGCATCCATCACGTACTCTTCCCAGGGTTGCGATACAGACAACTTTGTAACGCTAACTCACAAGGAAAAGTAGTCAAGTGGGTAAGCGAGGCGCTTCCTATTTCATCCACAAGGTTACATAGTGGTGGACTACTTTAGGGTTCCTGGTACCACCCCCATTTTTGTAGCTTAAGGCGTTATGCCAAAGGGGTTATGTTTCAGTTGAGAGGATAGGGACATACCCTTTTTCTAAGCCTATAATACAGTGTTTTGAATATGGTGTTCTTTTTATCTTGTTTAATTTTGATGTGGTTTGCTTGAACACCTTTTGGAAACCTGTACGAAAACTATATTAGTAGTTTGACTTTGTTTCAATTCCACCTTTCTTTGACAAGTGTTTTTGGTTCTGCACAACAAATTAGTAATTTTCCATAAAAAAGACTAAAGGGGATAAAACATTGTTTATGATTCTCAAGATCATCCTAAGACACAAGAGAAGAGCATACGCGACGTAGAATCCAAATATGAAATCAAAAATAGAAAAAACTTAGTTCAAATGAAATATTTATTCTTTTTAACAAACTTTGACATTCATTCTTTTAATAAAAAGCATTTTTCAAAACAAAAAAAAGAGACATAGAAATCGTTTATGATTCCCAAGATCACCTAAAAGGTGTGAGGGGAGAGCATACACAACTCTAATCTCACGATTAAACATGAAATGTTTATTAACCTTTTAAACAAGTCAAATCACCATCAAACATATAAAAACACCCTACAAAACAGAAGTTAGATTCAAAATAAAACTTGCAAGGTGTTAGAACATCAAAGACCAAATTTTCCAAAGCATTTAGAAATGTTAGAAATGAGTAGTTTAATAAAAATTAAAACCTTAAATTTTTGGTAACTTAAAACCCCAAATTTATGTTTTCATTGTGTAGTTATCTTCAATACCTTTCCAACGCACCAAAAACGGAGTCGTTTTGAGTTCGGGAGAAAAATTTATGGCCTCTAGAAGATTGCTAATGATGCATGCGCCACTGTTAGTGTACCTGCACCACTGGTTAGTGTACCTATGCCACTATTAGTGTACTTGCGCCACTATTAGTGTACATGCGTGCCTCTATCAAAAAATGACAGTCATAGTTGTACCTACGCACACATAATGGTATGTGTGCTCCCTTTCTTGTAGGTGGCCAAAAAAACATGGGATTTTTCAAAAATAATCTCAAAAATATCAAAATTTTATCGATTTGGTTCAATTTTGGCAGCACTTAACCTCCTTTGATCCTGCAAAGAGCACAAAAACAAGACAAACCTAGCTTAACTAGTTAGGAAACCTGATTTTTATCCATTAATACAAGAAAGGTTAGTGAAATTAAAAAATTAAAACTAATCTAAGAAAATTTGAAAAACTAATCTAGAAAGCTTGAAACTAATCTAGAAACATTGAAACTACAAAAATTAGAAACTAAAATAAAAGCTTCAAAATGACTCCATTAATGGAGAATGGACAAAGTTTCCCACTGGGCGTGCCAAATGTGGCAATGGAAAGTTGTAAAAGCTATGGAATGAGACTAAAGAACCTCAAAGCTTTGCTAACTCATCCATGCACCATAGGATTAGAGCTAAACAAGAGAAACTAATATGCAAGCATGATAACTTTGACAAAAACATCAAAAACTAACATGTATGTACTACTCTCTACTCTATGAAAGCTTAATGAAAGTGAACCTATTTAGATTCTAAGCAATCAAATTTTGTGTTGTTTACTCCATGAGGGTGAATGAATCTCACTAAATGGCTACATGGCCAAGTCTAGCTATTTCATTACTAACCTAACATGGGTGCAAGATGAACCTATTTTAATGGTGGATGGCCCAAGATCAAATGCCTTATTAGCTTGTCTAATGCAAATGAGCTCTTAAGCTTTCTTAGGCTTGTTTTGGCTTTAGCTTATGTAAAGTTGTGTGTTTGAATGGGTAGGCTTAGCCTTGTATTTATAGTTTTCCACTTGGGAGAAATTGGAATTTGGGTGCATGTGGGACTAAATCTCAAAAAGCACTTTAGGATTAGATTAGGATAAACATGCTTTAAGCTTAGTTAAGCTTGGTTTAGGCTAGTTAAAATTGATTAGCAAGTGATTAGAGACTCATTGAGAGTTGGGAGGGGTCTGGATAACCAATTGTGACTGATAGATAGCCTACGAAGCCAATAGAAGTGGTCTAGAGAGAACTAGGGAGGTTCTGAATGGTCAAAAGGAGGAATGTTTAGCTAATAAGAGAGATATTAGCCAAATAAGCTAATTATAGGAGGAATACGACCGAAAGAGTGTTGTGAATGGGCATTCGAGAATGGAGCCAAGTATGGGGAATTAATGAAGTGTTGTCAATTGGTTGAATGGGAGGAAATGCTAAGTGTAAGCATATTTTAGGTGTCTACAGCATTAAAGAGTTGTGTTACAACTAATTATGTATATTGCAATACAAATCTAAATAGATACTATCACTAAATTTATTTTTAATTGTAGAAAGATATATATTTACTATATTCATAACGTAAAATTAATTTGTGCAAAATAGTACAAGTATCGTTGTTTTCATTACCATTGTGTTAGGATGGTAAATGTCATGCATGTCATTGTAATAATTTTGTGAACACTACTCATTCAATACTCAATACATTGGTAAGTTTTCATACATTAGTGACTTTAATGCTGCTACCTAAATATTCATGAACAATGAAACTATTGGAGAGAGAATCTATAAACATGTACAAAGGCACTCCAATATCTAGTTTTGGGATGGCATATATGAAGTTTTGGATGTAAAAACAATATCTATAACTTTTGAGCAATGTGGTAAGTAGTGTGAATTAAGAGTGGTTATAATCAATAAGCTTGAGCACTATAGCCAAGTGAAGATTTTGGGATGGTATCATTGGATGAGGGATTTTCTTATGGTATACCTATTAGTCCCAAATGAAATCTTTAACAAATATAAATTTTTGAGGAGGTAGATGTTTATATAGATTAGGTGAAGAGTATTCTTGTGAAGAATTCAATAAATTGAAGTGCACTGACATCGGGTATGGTAATGGTGAGGACAATAAACATGGTTAACAAGATTACACTTACAACAACATTAGGCTTGAAATATTTTGGTAAATAAAAATATTCAAATGATTTTGTGTTTTGGCTCACTATACACTTCTCACTAGTGCATTGTTCATGTTTGTGGGAGATTTCCTTTCCTTTTGATGCCACTTCCCTATTTTTGATCTTGGGCCTAAAATGTATCGACTACACTCTTATTTTATTCATTTCAATTTTTCTCTTTATTTAATTTTTCAGAATATTTATTGTTAGCAATCCCAACTTTAACCAATTAGGTGTACAATGTTATTTTATATTTACGCAAAACAAGGGTTTGAAATGTGCCACTCTCATTTTTATTTATATACTTTTAGGTATTTTCATTTTCTTGGTTATTTTCAGTGCATTGAATTGTGTAGTCCTAACTTCCTTTTCAATTTCCTTATCCACTACATGTATTCCAATAATATATTTATTTGGATTCAAAATATATTAATTTTTTAAAATGTGTTTTAGGTTTAAGGTTTTTATAATATTGTTGCAAAAGCCTTTATAGACATGTATGTAAAATGTGAAAGCATATAAAAGATATTGTTATAAACACCTTTATGCATATGCGAAAATATTATTAACATATTAAACATTGACATCATGCTACTTTGCAATTCATGTTACAGAACCTCATGTATATGCATGATGGTGGAGCTCTCATTACTATTTGAAATCCAATTGCACGTGAAAATACAAGAGTGGAACAATACCTAAAATACAATTAAATTATACCCAAAGTCTGAATCATGTTGACACATAATGAATCAACTTGGGTTTATTTTAATATTATAATTATATTGCTAGTTAGGATTGGAACAAGAAACTGTAATAAATGTACTTACATATTTAAGAAAAACTAGGGTTTTGGATGAAGGAGGTGGAATGGAAGGCGAGGAATAGGAATAACATGAAGATGCATTGCCCTTGTCATGGTGTTACCGAACGCTTCTGACATATCTAGATTTTTTGGGGAGATCCCTTCAGGAAGTCTCCAATTGAAACAATGTAACAATTTTGCAAGCCCAAGTTGTATCATGCAGAAGGCTAAATTAATCCCTAGGCATATTCTCCTACTATAACCAAATGGTATGAGCTCAAAATCTTAACCTTTAAGATCGATTTTACTTGTCAAGAATCTTTCAAGCTTGAAAACGTTAGGTTCTTCCAAGGTAATTGGGTTTCTTCCAATAGCCCAAGCATTTATGATAACACGAGTGTTCTTTGGTATTTCATAGCCGGCTATTGTGCAATGTTTCATTGATTAGTGTTGAAGTAGAAGAGGACCATATGGATATAGTCTTAGTGTTTCTTTCACCACCATTTGTAGATATTTAAGGTGAGGAAGATCAGATTCTGTTACTACACGATTATATCCTACGACTGAGTCAAGTTTTTCTTGGACTCTCTTCATTGCTAAAGAATTTTTAAGCAATTCAGATATTACCCACTCCAATATATTCCCTGAGGTGTCTATGTCCTGAAAAGAGTCCAATACAATCTACAATTTTTAGAAAAAGAGATAAAATTATAATCAAAGAACACCCTAACTTATGTCTGATATGTTACTCTCTAAAAACATTAGCAACCAAAAGAATATATAGAGAGAGATAGAGACAGAACCTAGAGAGAATATAAAGAATTTAGATAACGCATAAGAGAGATAAGAGATGTATACGTACAAAAATAACGTTCTTGATGTGGTCTCGAGTAATTTTGATTTCCTTGGATTCATCTTCAGAGAAGGAAAGCAGCGCATCCACAAAGTCGCCCTCACCAGTCTCCATTTTCTTTCTTTCCAAGACATGTTCATCCACAATCCTGTCAAAATACCCGTTAAAAATGCGGGTAAGCTCGCTCTATCTTCGCCCAAGTCCTTGTAAATCAAGCCAACCCAAGAGAGGAAAAAAATCCAGTTAACAGAGCAATCACTTCATCCAAAAGCTGCTTGAATGGTCGCCCGCCCAGATGAGTTTCATAGCATTTCCTCCCGAATGTCAATATCGTAGACACGATGTTACCAGTGAAATAAGTGACTTCCTTGGTAACATTTACTGCCATGCACGCTCCACTTCCATTTCTGAGCGCGGTTTCAAGTATGGAATGTGTCATGGCACACACTTCTCGGGCTCTGAGCGATGCGCAGGAGTCCATCTTCTTAGGGGAGAGGAGCTCAATTTCCAGTATGGAGCATACTCGGCTGTTGCAATTTTGTGGGGGCTCAGAATATGGTTATCATCTCCCATTACTGGACGGAACGCCTTATCTCGCCGGTACGTTCTTGTTTTTCATGACATGGCATGTGGGCCCTCGTTTGGTCAAAACAGTCCACCAAAATGTCCCTTACTTAGATTCTGCCGCCGTCAGTCACCTCTCCTTCCAGTTCCGACATTCCCCATTGTGGGCCAACCTTCTTTTTGGTGTATTGTGTCACTTAATGCGACCCACAAATTAATAATTTTGTAAAGATAGGTAAGCAGACCGTAAGCTCAGTGCGTCCTGCATGTCCACCGCGGAATTTAAAATGACAAAGTCCCTCTGAACCACGCCTGTCGCCATTAATAAGTCAGGATTTTAGACTGCAGTGCAAAATATATTGATTTAAAAGCAATACAATAAAATTAGTTTGATATTTTCCCGCTAAAATCCTGTTTTTTCTCAATGAACTGTAGGGGAACATAGCTATTAGATTTAATCAGATTTACAATTTATTTTCGCAAGACTTTAGTTGGCCACTTGGAGTGCAAGAAATAAAATATATTTATCATTCATTTGTGCAATCGTTAAATGGGACTGATTAATTTTGTATCACTTGTTTTTCATGTAATATTCATGGTTTCAAACTTGGAACTTATTGGATTTTCTATTTTTTATTTCGGCCTCTTTAAGTATAAATTGCAGTCATGTGAACAATATGAATGAGATCCTGATGATAAAGTGTCACACCTATAGCATATATTATTTGGGTAAAAAGAATCTGAACTCTGGAATAGGTGTGGGACATGGAGGTATTTAATTCTTACCTTTTTCTTTTCAACTTTTCATTCACGTCTTTGTCTTATCAAACAAATAAAACATAGTCCAATTGAAAACTTTGATGTCGTAAAGACTAAAATTTAAGAAAAAAAACGGATCCTTTTTTTTTCATATTTTCTTAGAAAGAAAATTGTTTCTTTCAGTTATATAATGGACAGAGCCAGTTTTTGGCACCTTACAACGAACAAACAAGTTTGTGGTGTTGATTGAGTGAATGCTCCATATTACTTTAAAAAGTTGCAGTACAACACTATTTTCATGGTCGATACTATTTTTTATTAAGGGAACTCATGTTGCTTGATACTTGTTTCATTGTATCATATTCACCCCTAAAAGATTCTCCCCTTGTTTTCTCTTTAATACGAAAAATATTTTAATCAAACCTTCTAGATATATATCAAAATACCTTCCCTAATTTGTTACCAATCAAAAATAGAAAATTTATAAAATTAAACTAACTCATCTATGTTAGAATGTCAATACCTACATTAGAAATAACTAACCATTTGTAAACAATGGAGAGGCCATCCTATCCATCCACATATAAATAATTTTGTCGTTTGAAATAAAAAATAAAAAAATCTAGCTTTGGGTATTCATTTTCAATTAAAAAAATGAAAATTGATGTTGTCCTAAGCTTACTCAACAAAGGATTTCTAGCCAAGAGACGTGTTTAACTCCAATGTAAAAAAATAGTGAACACAAATGAATACATGGTATAATAATAATAATTTTTGACACATATTCTAAGAGTTGTGTATCAAAATCATCTCTATGTTTTGTATATTAGGAAAAGTTACCAGAAAGAAAATTGTTTTAAGCCACTTCCTTGTTGACAAAAGATTGTAAACAAGATGCTCAAAATGAAAAAGCTTCTTCACAAGGTTGAACCTTACAATTTCCAACACACATTGGGATATCCTTATCATACTTTCATGTGAAAAACATTGAGTGGTAGGTGGCACAATGTGGAAAACGGTAGAGATGGGTTTTTACTTCAACACATGAAAGTTGAAATTATGGACTATTTCATGATATGATTAATTGTGTCTCCCACTTTTTGGTGGTTGGATAATTACTCATGCATTCTAGTCGGAATTTTGGTGATTGATTAGGATTAGTTTGGCCTAAAGCTCTCATTTTTTTAGGAACACCGACTCAAGGGAATGTACATCCTCAGCTTCAACAACAATGTTGATTGATTTTGTTTATGTTTTATTGTCTCTTAATGGAGAAGATAAGCAAACAGAAAAAGACGAGATAGAGGGCATGGAAAGAAAGGAAAAAAGTGTAATGGAATCAAACATATGCAAGATTCCTATTCGTAGGAGGTGGTGAAGGAAACTTTGTGAATCCTCTAAGGGTAGGGATAATGTGGATTATAGGGTCAATGTCCCGAGTCTTTCCCCCTTATGCATGGGTCAAAATAGTCCCTTGATAGCCTACAAAGAGCTCAAATTAAGAATCGAGTAAGTCATTTCGACCGTCTTGCCTCCTCTACTAGGCATGTGCATTGTGTGAATAATTATGCTTTCCAATGGGAATGTTTGCGAGCCCACTCAAAACATGCCAAGGATTTAGTTGAGGTCATCCAGTTATCATATGACACAACATTCCTCTTTTTTATATCATTCTTGGAAAGAAGAATTTTCATTAATATCCCTACACTACCCATGTCGAAACCACGTCAAAATATTTAGGAATGAAAGTGTCAAGGTTCCTAGGCTTACACTTCCATATATCTTTCATGTAGGCTAGAGCTTTTGCTACAATTATGCATTACATTGCACCATCGTCGATGTTGAGAGTGCATGCTTTACCCCTCCTACTTGAACAATACTATGTATCCACATGGGATTTTTCCATGAACTCCTGCAACAATACATGCTCTCTCATCTCAAATATGTGAAGCCATTTAATTGTTTATTCTATTTGAATAGCAAGTAGTGGAAGAAAAATTTGAATTCCAGGTCAAGAAAATTTACAATAACACTTGTTATAAAGATTCAAAAATATGGACATCTACATTCTTTCCTATCTGCAGGGAGTGGTGAAGGAATTTCTATCACTGCATCCATTTAGTTCCCTTGTGTCATGAGTTTGCCTCTCCACCCAAGACACCAATGTGGCTAATGGAATGTTCTCGGTCTCTCTGCCATTCACATTTGGGTTTTACTTCATTATATGCACGTTTTTTCTTCTTAATCTTTTAGTAATGTTGAAGATTTAATTAATTTAGAATTATTGTTTTAGGATTCTATCTTCCTTAATAGCTAGAGAATTTGTTTTTATTAACGGTGTGTCAAGAGTTAATGTTCCCTACATTCCAATGTACAAAGGTGGTATATTATTAGTAAACTTATGTTTGAATATGATTATTAATGGTGGTCCATATGGACACAAAAAATATATCGAACGGTTGATTTGTAGAATGTGGTATGTATAATACCTTCTTGATGAAAGAAGTGGAAATTAAAATCTAATTCTCATCACAAGGTCTCACGTAGGTATAATATCCTTATGTGCACATGAAACAATTAATTTTGTTGTATCTACAAGAATTTCCATTGCACCCCTTTGGTGTGATTGTTAGTTATGTAATTGAGAAAATAATTAATTAAGCTATTTTCGTGATTATTCCTCTATTTTATGTTATGTGTGGGTCATCTTATGCCAATTTACTATTATTTTCTTGTATTCTACTCAATATTATCATCTCCCAATAATTGATTGGTCACTTAAAGAAAAGGACACCCTTGATGATCTCATGAACCTCATTCTTTCAAGGACTAAGAAGTGGTTCACAAATAAATTAGCTTAGTTTAATGTATCCCAAGGAAAAAAATTTCCTCAAGACACACCTTCATCCTCCATGCAACAAGAATCCAGTAAAAAAGTGTATGCAAGAACCTCAAAGGCTGAAATTGAAAAAGAAGGAAAAAAAATTGAACACTCAACAAGAATAAAAGAAGGAAGAGATTGAACATGAAAAATAATATTTATTTTTGGATATTGCAATGTATATAATGTGAAATTTTATAGATTTAGTGGGAAATTACATATAATATAAATTTCCATAAAATTCATGTTCATGATGGGTTAGATTGCTTGAAAATAATAGATATCATACTGGATAATGGAAGCAACACAATGGTGACAAGGATTGAATGGGGTGTTATTTTTATGTAGGTTTTGAATATTAGAATTTGATTGGCCCTTCATTTCAATGAATGGGCCCATCCAACCATTTTCTTTTCATTTGAATTTTCCATTTACAAAACCTCTCCAAAATTTGAATATTCAAAATCACTTGTAAATAAACAAGAGACTAGGATCATTTCATCAATGTAGTCAAGCTCAATCAAGAACTCGCCATTTACTAGTTAACATAATTGTTGAAGTTATTATTTTTTTAAATATACATGTCCAACATGTTAGTAGTATCACCCCCTTGTTCTAATAAGGAAATGCCTATTAACCATCCTAACTTCCTTGGCAGTTCAAACCACCTTTGACCCTACAATTTCATAAAAATTGTAAGTCCCTTGTTAGTAATCGTGGCCCATGAGTAGTATGATCTTGTACTATATTAAAATACGTGTACTATATTTTTTACATTCTTTTTCCTTTAATTGTTTACAAGAAAGTTAGATGATTTTTCCCAAAGCTTTCCTCGAAATATCTACCTAATATATGTTGGTCAAGGTAGATTATAATTCCATCTTATTAAATAAATAAGATAAATATTTTTAATAATTAGCCACTTACAATTGTTATGCTAATGAATAGACAATGGATTATATGGTTATAAAACATGTGATACTAACACTTCAAAAAGGGCACCCATATGTGAAATATAAATCTTAAGTAAATTTATATACCCTCAAATTTCTAAGGCTTTATTACTCTATGATAAATAATTTCCCAATCAAATCAAATTGGGTTACCACAAAATTAAAGAAATCTAAAAAAAGTAAACTACATATTTATATCATTTAAAACAAACTTAGTTAAAGCAATATTACTACATTTGTACAATTAAACAAATATAATAAAGAAAGAACAATGTAACTATGTAATGTGAGTTGAACATACATTACTCACAACCTACCATCTAATATTTTTTGTAGATATATTGTACAATTCAAATCCTTCAAAAAGGTCATAGAGCTCCCCCATAAAACAAAGACATAAAAACATCAAATAAAAAATGTGAACAAAATACTAGCATTTTTGCTATTGCGACAACTTGGTGTACAAGGAAACAAAATATAAATTTCCCTTATCATCATTCCCTTTGAACAAACGCGATACTTTCAATCTCCAAGGAAACAATTTGAAGTAGTAATTTTTTAACTATTCTTGTTGCCATGAATGCTCACTATTGGGTCTTCATTGAGCAGAGCGTCCTTTAGAAACCCACCCTAAATTTGTGGACCTTCATGCTCTTCAATCACTTTGAAAAAGGCACTACATAGCATAGACAATAAAGGATGAAACAAGAGTAAAAAGAGATAAGACCATTGAATGGAAAATCCCACCAAAGAAAGTGTATTTAGTAAAAGATATAAAATTGGTGTGAGTGTATTTTGTTTACAAGTGTGCATGCAACCAATAGCATTTAAATTGTTTCAGTACTCTAGCAAGAGAGTGAATAAAAGTATTATTTTTTATTCAATATACTCATACAAGTAGCATCAACAATTTAACATTGATCGATTCTAAAAAAGACTAGATTGAAAATTACATACATGGCTATACAATTCTTTGATATTTGATTGCACTATTTGCTTCCACATGTTTTCAATATTAGCCTTCACCGTGTATTTTTTAGAGTGTAATAGTTAGCATGTTAATTGAAAAGAAATTATATGCAACATTAATATCATCATCCACTTATAAATGAAATAAACACTTTAGTACAAAAGTGTATAACATAATTCTTTCTAGAAAGAGAAACAAGTTATAGAGCCTTTGGAACTGAGCATGAAGATCCTTAAAAACATTGTAGGAGGAAATCGTACGAGACTATTTTTTCCAAAAGGAAGACAAGATATTGAAAGCAATACGAGTGCAAAGTGCAGGTTTGTTTTTCCTTAGATTTTGAATTTCAGGTGGCTCAATACAAATGATAAAATAGGATAATTCAATGTTTTGTAGCTTTTTAACTATTTTTCTTTGTTGAAATTTCAATATTTTTACAAATTTATGTTGTAACTCAATCTTAAAAAATGTGGATTTATTTTTCCTTAAATCCCAAATTTTAAGTAGCTCAATGTAAATGGTTAAATAGCAAAATTCTACGTTAAACCATATTTAATGAACCATTTGAAACATCTCAAAAATAATATGTTTGTATAGCCATTTGTAAGAGGCTCCACGAAAGCCACAAATTATTAATAACATTTATTATAGACGTGTCGCAACATAAAAAGACGGTTTGAATGTATACCTATTTACAAGTTTTTGTTAGGATTATGAAGAAGTTTTTTTGGTACAATTTATGTTGCCAATTTTGAAAGCTATTTCTATTGCGGCATCACATCATTAGTAAAAAGATCATGAGTTTTAACTTGCATTGATGGTATCAATGACTTAGTATCAATGACTTAGGTCGCGTGCGCATTCAGTGCTTTAGCTTAAATAAAAATAACTGTACCAGATCGTTGGGTAGTTGGTTCCTATCAATTTTTTTGAAAAAATAGAGATCATGATTTAAGAACCAAACCATCCAAGCAGTTGATATTAAATTTTGATGTAGAAATGAAGATTTTAGAGTCCAAAAACAATTTTAAGACGTATATATTACCTGAGCATTGACCATGTATAGCTTCCAGATATGGCGGATCTTGTCTTGGCCGCCCACATCCCATACTGTGAAGCTCAAGTTCTTAAAGGTCACAGTCTCTATATTAAAGTCTATTGTGGGCACTGTTCTCACGTACTCTCCCAGATTTAGCTTGTGTAAGATGGTCGTTTTTCCTGATCCATGGCCCATTATTTCTCAGTATCAATACAATCTGTTTATTTTTCTTTCAATGGATCAATATACACTCATTCAGGAGGAAAAAAAGAACAAACAGATAACCAGAACATGATATTTGAATAGGAAAGGGTGGCCACTGTATGCGTCTAAAGGTGTTCTAAGCTTGACATTGCATTGGGTGAATGGACATGGACAACCTGTGTTACAATGTAGATTTTAACACTAAAAATCCATGAAATCAATGAAAATCTTCAAAACAGAGAATCAACAATAAAGCACTAACGCCAGGTTTAGGGGGAGATTTGAAATATACATACGGGCGGGATATTTGAAATTTTATAAATGGGCGGGGTATTTGAAACGAAGCAGTGTGGGATCCATTTGTTGCCCGGAACAGTGTCGCGCCAGAAATGGTGCCACCGTAAGTTAACGGAGAAACAACCTGACGGAGGGGAAGCCGCGTTATATGGATGTTCAGCAGTCAACTGCCATGCTGGCAGTCCACGCTGAACGTACCGGCAAGATACGCTCAAACCCTAATGGCCGTCAAACACGACTCTAATATCTCTCTAGTGCATGGAAATGATGGTGGCTTTTGGTCCTTCTCTTCCATACCATAGCCTCTCAGGTGGCTCCCGTCAACACATATCCGTGCTATCCATTGGAAGCTCCTTAACTTCTCTGTGGAACCTCAAGGGTTTCAATGAGCAAGTTTGCCTCCTGTAATCTCGTTATTTTTTGGCTTGTGGGGGAGTTGATCGTCATGGTTGCATCACCTTCTTTTGTGTCGAGTCTGCCTCCCAATGTGAAATTTTTTCCTCCCTCTTTTGCAATCCCTGTCCTTCTTGGTGGTGTCAACATGGGGATCTCCTTCTTATACCCCTCGCGTATCTTTTGGAGGACTTCCTTCTAACTACTTCGTATTTATGAATCCATTCTCTTTTCAAGGTCCTGTGTTAAATGTGCCATTTATATGAGGATTCCATAGCCCTCTTTGAGGTAAGTGGGGTCTCATGGTTAGCTATTTGAGGGTGATATCAAAGTTAATAATTTGGGCCCTCTTCCCCTTCATTTCCTCCAATTTAATGTTAGTGTTAGATTTTTTATTTGTGGTGATGTTTTAGATTTAGACTTTTCCCTAACGCTTCTCTTCTACAAAGCCTTCACTGCATTTTAAGCTAGTACTTTGATAGATTGAGGTGTATTTGGGCCCTCTCTTTTCTTTGGCAAGTTCTTGGTCTGAGTTTTAATGGCTATCCTTTCCCTTTTCTTGGAGATCTATGGTGGATGACGCAACAATGGAAATTCCTCCCCCTTCTTTTCCCCATTGTTGGCCTTTGTCTTTAGATGATCTTCGTGTGCCAAAGAGGAGGACTACTTTTTGTTTGGTGGACTGGGATCCTTCTCCCCCCACATATTTTATGTGGTCTTCAATTGTAATTTGATCAAATTGATTTGTAATGATGTTTCTAGGTTCTTCACCCATGGCTTCTCTATTTCTAGGAAGCACCCACCACTTATTATTGTGTCACCATTGGAACTTGAAGGGCATTAGGTTCATAACCATTTCTTCCTTTGGTGGTGGTTTTTTATGCCTAGTTTTCTTAATTCTTTGTGGTCATTCTTGGGGTGGAGGAAGTGTTAATTTGGATCAAATTTATCAGTGTAAACACAATAATATTCTTTGTTACACACATCCATATATGAATTCCATATAAATAAGTGAATTTGTTCCTAAAATCAAGGAGAACAACCTCAACCACATTCTATACGCGAGTCTTTATTAATAGCTCGCTACTTACATTCCTCATGTATATTAACAACTCAATCTATTATTTGTTAATACAACTGATTACTCACAATAATAATTTACCACACCATAAATTATTAACCCATATAATATGAGCACTAACTTATATAATTCCTAACATCCCCCCCTACTACAAACATGATAGAAAAACTTTCACACACTCAACTACAATATGCTCACCTCTATGTGGCATGTTCATATTTTTGGCTCATGACCTTGATCTAAAGAAAGGATATCTCCTTCCATGGTTTTAAATAAGTTTACCAAAAACCTTGACGTGAGCATGAACCCATCGATTGTCCACCTCGTGTGGTTTTCTGGATCTCCACGAATCTTTTCAAGATCCATAAACTACATACACTAGTGGTTTTACTCTCTACTATATTTTTACATTAGGGAAGTACATAGGAATCACTTCTCATTTATTACAAGAATACTTGCACTAAAAAAGTTTTCACATTACATCCCATAAAAAATGTCCTTAATTATAGTCATTGTTGTCGACTTTTCCTACTCGATCTCAAATAACATAGGAAACTACCACTGCCACTAGAAGTTACCACTGACTTTAGCTGATTTGGTGTAGAATGAAAATAGAATACTGGTATTATATTCCCCCCCACAATGTGGAATTTCCATTTATTTAGCAAACTAAACAATCAGGAACACTGCAAATGAAACACACCACACACACATGGAATAAAACACATTGAAACAAAACATCACCAAATGATATGCGTAGCCTCCACCCTCCAATGTATTGTTACTCAACAAGATGGAGTTTGAATTTTAATTTTGCATAGTATCTTGTCAGCGTGGCTTCCCCACCAATTTTGAAATTCCAAAGTGTGGGTCTGGGGGCGGTGACCCCCAACAGGGTCAAGGGGCAATGCCCCTTGCAATGTCCCAGGGAAAATCCTTGAGTGCATTCTTTGTACGCTATAGGGCGGGGTCGAGGGTCAGAGCCCACGAAGTCAAAGACATTTTCCATCTTTGTAGCCTTCAAAAAATTCATTAGAAATAAAAAAAATTTCATGTTAGCCCCCCACACTTTGACAAAAAATGTAACCGTAAGGTAATTTTTTTTATTTTTACAATTTGTTTTACTTTAGCTTTCTTTTAGAAAAAATTCTACTTTATCATTCTGATTTCTTAACCTTTTAAAATAAACCCCTCCCTATAATATTTCTCACCACTACCCGCTAAAAGATATATTTACCAATTTTTTGATGGTTGTGTATTGAATTCGTGACCATTGCTGTCCAAAATTACACCCCTTGTAATTTTGAACAACCCATCTAAAGGACTTCTATTTTTGAGCTCTGGAAAAGCCACGTGACACTGCTTTAGTCTACCACGGAGTTTAGGAACGTAGTGTTACACGGGTTCTCCTAAATTGTAGGACAAAGGATCATCAATTCAGGACCTAGGTAGAATTTTAATAAGTAAAGACCTTTGTGGCAATAAATCGGTCTCTCATGGGTCGAAGGTAAGTCAAAGTATCGTGGGTTTTGGGCCCGTGAAAAGTTGGAAAATTGGCTAAGGACAAAATCCGCAGAGTAAGGGAATGAGGAGTTTAGTGCTTCACACCTTTGAAACCTAGAGTCAGGCGGACTCAGAACAAAAAATTCTATGGAATTTGTGAAGTGCACCATTTAAAAGCTACAGTGAATGAAGATTGACCAAGTGTCAAGATTCTGACACTCCTCAAGGAGTTTGGGTTTTTCAGGCTCCAAGTTTGTGGAATGAACGAAATTGGATACAGTTCAGGTTTGGACTTGTCAAAGGAAAGTTGAAACGTGACTAAGGAATCCAAAGAATACTATTCTAGCATTCCGCTGGCTTCACAATGTATAATATTGTGAGGTTTCTATAGGAACCGTGAAATGATGGAACACATCCACACAAGAATGTTGTGCATAAGGAGAGGAAAAGGGCCTCAACAACATTACAGTGATATCGAAGGAAAATGTGCGGAATGTTTCAAATCCATAGTGAAAGTCGTGATACATGTAAAGCCGTAAAATGAACAAAACCAGCGGGAGCCTTCAAAACCGTGCCCTTTTTTGAAATTAAAATTCCAATCACTCCACTAACAAGAATTAATGGAGTATCAGTGTCATTCTTTGCAACTTGCAAATCTAATGGCGTACTATTGAAGCCATGCTAGGAACCCACACCTTCCTGCAAAATATCAATGGCTATCAGTCTTGGTGGTTGAATCCATCACTTTAGAGGCTCTCTCTCCTCCTTTCTCCTTCTCAATTTCTCTATAAATTGGAAACTCATGCATTGTAAAAAGGGGATCCCTATTTGTTGTAACAAAACCATGTGAAAATGGTGGATGAAATCCCATGAGTTTCAGACCTTGAACTTGGTCTCTGCATTGGTTTCTCGCTTTCTACCATGAATATAATTGTCTATGCATATTTAAGCAATAAAATCGGGCTTTATGGCTCTGCTCTACCCATTTATCATATTTTATCCGTTCTTGCCTCTCTATTTCCTCCTTTGAAATGATGTGTGTGTTTCCTACTTGTATTGTTCCATTTTTCTATGTTGTTATTATGTAGGAGAGACGAATTTACATGGTTTTGGTCTGTGGCACTCATGTTTTCCCTTACTCATGTGTTTTCTCTCTTTCTTTCCCCTTGTGGAGAGTGATCAACCCCTTTTATGTTGCTATCACCACCCCTTTTATCTTAGGATTTCCCTTTCATGCATCTCCTTCTCCATACTCCATTGAATGATAGATTAGGATTAGTTCGATGTTTTTCCTACTTTAGGAGTAGTGTTAGTGGTAAAAATAGGTATAGGAATCTAACCTTCTTTGGAGGTCTGTTCTAAGCCACAAGTCCCACACTTGGAGGTAGTCCCATGTTTCCTCAAAATCCTAGTTTGTCTATGACTTAGGGGAGGGTACATTTTTTGGCTCCAACAATTCTGACACGCTTGGTGGGACATGTTTGATGCACTTTATAGCATTTTTACTAAGATTGGTGTGTGTCTTAGTAAATTCCAACCTTTAGAGGTAGTTCTATACACATTTTATGACTCCACTATTCCAAACAACCCATTATCTCAATGTCATACCTTTCCCTTCACCCTTTCATTCATTTTCATGATTCCACTTCATTCACAGCTCTCCAAATATCTCTTCCATTCTCTCATTTTAGTTCTTCCCCCCTCCATTTGCAACAGTGGAATGATATCCCGAAACCAACCCTGATAAACTCTCCTTTCTTTCATGGAAATGGAGATCAATCTCCTATCGATCACATTCAAGATATGACCAACCATTTTTCCATTCAAAATGCCAAATAATAAAATGTTTTCCTAAAACATCTGGTTTTATGATTCATAGGAAAAGAAAGATATAGGTACAACATCTTGGCTCCACAATCCATTTCCACTTGGGATAAATTGGGAGAAGAATTCTATAAATGGTTCAAGGAGAATGCAGATGTCATTCTTCTCATGGAACATCTCAACAGAATACAACAAGATTCAATGGAATTCATCTCAGACTTCAACATCATATTCAAAAGGACTTGACATATAATTCCTCAAGAATTCAGAACCTCACAAGGGATGAAATTCATTTTTTATTTGAGGGCTTTTGATTTTGATTTTGATGTATTGATCCAAAATCTAGGAGGCAACACTCTTCCTCAGGCTTTTGACATTGCCATACTAGCTAAGAAGATTATTATTCAGGCTAGCCAAAGTAAAATCAATGCCCTTTCTCACATTCTTCTATATCCTTCCCAGTCCTCTCTATTTGAATAAGCAATTAATCAATAGTACCTCACTTATGTATCATCTCCAACCAATCTTACCATGTATGATGATTGTATAACAATTGAAGAATGGTATGACTCTGATTAGGAAGATGAAATTGTGAAAAGTGTATAAAGGAGGGAATCTATTATAGAGGATGATCAATTAGACTTAGAGGATGCTGATAAAAAGGAGGCAAAGTTGTTTGTAGAAGCACAATCCAACCTGCAAACAATCTCCTTCATGAGGAATATCCACGTGATGATCCCATTTTTGGGATTGAGCTTTATAAAGATGGGAAAATCGAAAGGAACCGCTCATTCCCAATAATATATATGGATAGCTTAGAGCCAAATTCGGAGTTACCACTGGTCATGATCACTTTAGAGCATGATGAATAAATTCAATGCACCAAAGGTCAACTTCACATCTAAGAACCAAATGTAGAACAACTAAAGGAGGTATTACTTCTCCCTACCTATATCATATTTTTTTAGCTTCCTTTAGTTTGGTTAAGGTAGAGTAGGTAGGTTTGTTTTCATCAAAACACTTATGCCTTGTGAACACTCTGCATATTTCCACTTGGAACATGTATGATTTTCTTGTTTGTATATAGTTTTTAAGGCCCTTTTGTTTCTATTTGCACAGTCTGGTTTCAACAAGTTTCATGGCAGAATCAAAAAGTTGGAGTTGTTTTCTAAGTTTCATTTAGAGCTCCTGTCAACACCAATCTGGAACTATGATAATTCTCCACCGGGAACTCCTCGTGCTATGATTATTTACTAATGCACAACCTTTAGTTTGGTGGATGTAATCTGGAAACACAACAACAAACATAACACAAGAATACCATAGACTATGATATGAAGGAATGATGACAAATATGAAATATAAGTGTAAATTATAATATCAACATGAAATTGTTACAATCTCACCCATGAGGTACTTCAAGTGTTACTGACTTCACTTGCCTTCCAACAATAACTATGGGAGAAACTTCACAATGGATTCTTTAACACGCCTTCTAAATGATGCCTTCCTTTACACAATTACTCATACAATATTTCTCACTACTTTTCTCTATGCTAAATGAGGGAAGGTGACCTCTTTATTTATAGGAATTCAGGCTTATCCACCCTATCTCTAAGATAGGATAGGAAATATCTTCCAACCAATCATATTCCATGCCTAAAATCTTGCCTTTACATGTAGGCTTATCTTCTAAGATAAGATAAACCTTATCATCTCACATGGGTTCCACCTTTTTAGTCTTTTCCACAAATAAAATACTCAAAATATTTATGACATCACTCTTTGTCCTTATTACAAATATAATATTTCTAATTCCTAATCATGCAGACCCTACTTCTATACTTACCCAAACTTTGACATTTTAACATTACCGGACCACTTACGACAAATATTTACTTTTTACCACAACATTCCTATTGTACTTTGACTGTTACCGTACTCTACTTTATTGGTGGCACTGTACTGATGGCACCGTTATCTTCTATTAGACGCCACTACTAATCATACTTAACAACATCCTATTCCTAATACATACATAATAAAATAGAAATTACGGAGGAAAATTTTAATGTTGACATTTTCCCCCTTCCTAGCTTCTACTCTGTCCTCGGAGTAGACTATTCTGGTGCTTGGAAAATTTTTAACTTGCCGTGGTTGACCCATTTCGTAATGGGAGTGCCATCCAATTCCTCTAGTCGATATATACCATTTTCATGCACAGCTGCTTTTTGTAGGGCCCCATCCATTTGGGAAGAAATTTTCTCTACCTTCTTGTTTTGTATGTGGAATCATATACTAGAACCAAGTCATTCATATGAAATGGAGACCAACGGATATTTTGATCAAAGTATTCCTTCTACTTCATTTTCTTCTTATAGCTTGTATCCTTTGCTATTTCCCTCATTTCCTCTAGCAAATGAAGATGCACCATCCTTTCTTTTACTGAATTACTTTCATCCATCCTTTCATTTTTTCATAACTCTCACAGTGGGAATATCAAACTCAATAGGAAGAATTGGATCAATGCTCATAAGTTAACTAAAATGGGGAGTATCCTGTTGCTGACTTTAATGTTGCCCTATATGCCCACAATGTTGCATGAATCATTTTATCCCACTAATGTACCTGCAAGGCTGCATCTTTTGCTAAAATTTGACACAACACATAATTTTTTCATTCCACTTGTCCATTTATGTTTGGCTTGTGTGTTGTTGCCTTCATGTGCTTAATAGAAAAATTGTTGACTAGGGCTTCTACCGCCTCATTAATGAAGTGGCTTCCTTGATTTGTTATAATTTATAATGGACAACCAAATCTGGTGACAATGCATTCATATATGAACCTTTCTACTTCATCCATGGAAGTTATTTTCAATGGCCTAGCTTCAACCCACTTGGTTAAATAATCTATGGCAACTACAATATACCTTATTTTGGCATGGGGTAGTTGGAAGTGAACCTACAATATCTATTTCCCACTTTTCAAAGGGGACCAAGTGGAAGAATAGGGCATAATGGATCTGATGAAGTCTTACGGTTTCCATGTGTTTGACAAATATCACACGTCTTACAATAATTATAACAATCTCTAAAAAGAGTGTGTCTAGTGATAACCTACATCCAAGATCCTTCTTGTTGTAAGTTGTCCAAAGAAGTGACCTCCACATGTACCCTTGTGGAATTCTTCTATCAGCTCCTTCCCTTGATCACATTCAACTACCCTCTTATACTATCCATCAGGTCCTATTCAAAATAATACTCCACGTAGAATTGAATATGGATGGCTGACTTGAGTAATCTTCCTATTAGTATTTGCATTGGCACCATCAGGAAACTTGAATTCATTCAGATAATTCCAAATATTTATGTATTCACTAGGGATTGTGTCAAGGGATAACAATGTTGCATCTGGGAAATCATCATCATCACAAGATGAACCTAAACCATCATAGGCTCAAGAGATTGCATCTGCATTGACATGCTTCTTTCCCGGCCTATCTATAATATCAAATTCAAATTATTGTAGAAAAATTATCCATCTTGTTATCCTCCCTGATGGGTTAGGCTTATTTACAATATATTTTAGAGCCTGATGATCTATTATAACTATAAATTTCTGCCCTAACAAGTAATTTCTAAACTTATTTATAGCAAAAATGATATCTAGAGCCTCTTTTTTTGTTATAATATAATTTACCTCAGCACTACTCATTTGTCTGCTCCCAAAGTAAACTAGATGATCATTTCCTATTTTCATCCTTTTGGCTCAGATTACTTCCTAGTGCTGCATTTGAAGCATCTATATACACAATCAATGGATTTCTCTAGTCTGGATTCTTTAAAATAGGTGAAGACACCAAAGCCTCCTTCAGTTGTTCAAAATATTCATGCGCCTTCTTTCCTGGTTCATAAGTAACATCCTTCTTCAAGAACTTGGTTAGTGGCTGTGAAATCTTTGAGAAATTCTTGATGAACCTTCTATAGTAACCCACATGGCCTAAAAATGATCTCAACTTACTTCTATTCATAGGAAATGGTAACTCTTTTATTTTTGAAACTTTATCAGGATCAGTACCAATACCATCTCTAGATATAACATGCCCTAACAAAACACCTTTAGAACATCCAAAGACACACTTTGTAGGGTTTAGTGAGGCATCTGCTTCATCTAACCTTTGAAATGTTGTCTCCATCTGGTGCAGGTGGTCTATCTTGCTCCCATAGATGTAAAAATCATCTAGAAATAATCTGATGAAGTTCCCAATGTAGGGTTCGAACACCCTATTCATCAAACGTTGGAACGTTGCCAAATAATTACACAACCCAAAAGGCATAACTCTATAAGAAAATGTTCCCCAAGGAGTGGTGAACGTGGTCTTCAGCTGATCTTTCTCTGCTATATGAACTTGGTTGTATCCATTATATCCATCAGCAAAACTATAGCACTCCTGGCCAGCTACTTCGTCCAAGATATGATCTGAGAATGGAAGAGGGTAATGATCCTTCTTTGTTGCCTTGTTGAGCTTCCTGTAATCAACACAAATGTGTATCTTCTCATTATTTTTTATTGATATCACAATAGGAGAAACCCATTTTTAATTCTCCACAACAAATATAAATCCTGCATCAAGTAACTTATCTATTTCTTCTTTTACAGTCTTGGTAAAATTAAGAATCATTCTATATGGCATTTTCTTTACAAGCTTATCACCATCTACCAGCTCAATAGAATGTTCTACCTAACTTACTTGACATATTTCCTTGTAATCAAAAGTTAATAGGTGTATGTACCTTTTAAAGAGCTGGAGGTAGGATTCCTTCTCATTCTCCATCACAACATAACCAATATTTATTTGTTGGAGGTGATCATCAATTTCTTCTTTAGATAATCATATGGGTTCACGAGTCAGTGTGACTGGAAGGATATCCATGATTGAAACATCAACCTCAATTTCTTCATCTTCTATGTCCACTTCACTGGTACTAAAGTAATCAGAGGATGTCCAATCATCAGTTTCATCACATGAATCCATAGGTTCTATCTTATTATGCTGAGGGATCATGTTTATCTTCACCCTCTCTCTACCATGTCCAAGTGTCATGAAGCCTTTATTCTAGTAGTTTCTTACATGAACTCTCCTTAGCCATGGTCTTCCCAACAACATTGGGTACGCAACAATACCATTTTTCATCACCTGAAAGTCTACCACACATATAACACCCATAACAGATATTGCTACATTTGAAACAACACCTTCTGGTTTAATTTTTCCCTTATTTAATGACCTTATGTTTCTTACTAGTTTCTCCTTTCATCTTCTTAGGATCATTTCCATCTTGGTTATATTTTTATTTCTTTTTTTTTTGTTACAAACACATCTATTTCATTATTTATGCTCTTATCTACTACATCAAAAGAATTCACAGGTGCTTTTCCTTTATCATTATCTCTTGTACCGGATGTAGAAGCCCTATCTAGAAAATTATACTTATAATGACCCTTTTTATAACAACCATAACATACGACTTCAGAAATATTTCTTTTTTGACCTCTATCTCCTCCTTGAGAACTAAATTCTTTTCCTTGAAGAAGATTAATATTTAACTGGCCCATCTTCCTAAGCAGATCTTCATACTCAGTAGATATACTAGGAGAAAGATTTGTGCTCACCGAGAGTGGTTGTGGATTCTGGACCAAAGGTGCTGGTGTAGGCTTTACTTTAGCAACAATTTCTTTGGGCTCCTCTTCCATGCTTTCTTCTTGCCTTCTTGCAATCTCCTTTGATTTTTTAATGGTAGCTAGGTGGTCATACTTCACTCGTTGTCTGATCTCTGGCTTCATCCCAAGAATGAAGTTCTTACAGAGGAGATTATCCACGCCATTCATCAACCCATCCACTAATCCTTCCTTCCGGATCTGGGCATCGAGCTTCCTCCTTAGCTCTAGAACACGAGCATAATAATCCCTTATCTTCTCCTTCTCTCCTTGGGATAGCTTTGTGATATTGATAATGAGATCTGTATATTTCTATTGTTCACCAAATTCTTCAAGAAAACTTTCAGTTAATAAATCCCATGAGTTTTTCACATTATCACCTAGTGTTTCAAACCACCTAAAGGCTGAACAATCCAAAAAGGTAGGAAAAAATTCAGTCCATTGTTCCCTTCTTATGAGGCCATTACAAATGCAAGATCATTTAAACTCTTAAATAAAAAAGGAAGCATCTTCATTAGATTGGGCTGAAAAAATAGGAATCTTCCCCATTTTTAAATGTAACCACAGTGAAATACCAACTTACAAGTACAATCAGTAAGACTTATGTGCAAAAATAATTGGACTCACTTCAATATAAAGTGACTTTACACCTTTCTACAATAAAATAGGAATGACCACGGTAATCTTGACTTACTACAGTAAAAACTAACTTTACTCTGGTAAACACTATTTACGGTAAAAATGAAGTTACTGGGGTAAACACTATTCACGGTAAAAAATGAAGTTACTGTGGTAAATACTATTCACAGTAAAAAGTAAAGTTATTGTGGTAAATACTATGCATGGTAAAAAGTTACTTTACCATGGTAACTACTAGGCACAATAAAAACAAGGTTACCCTCCTATTGATTTATGACTAAGTGGGAATATCTCTCCAGAAAATCCACCAATGAGGAATGGTCCCGGCAACAGAACCAAAATGTAAACACCAATCTGGAACTATGGTAATTCTCCACCAAGAACTCCTCGTGCTATGATTATTTACTAATGCACAACCTTTAGTTTGGTGGATGTAATCTGGAAACACAACAACAAACATAACACAAGAATACCATAGACTATGATACAAAGGAATGATGACAAATCTGAAATATAAGTGTAAATTATAATATTAACATGAAATTGTTACTATCTCACCCATGAGGTACTTCATGTGTTACTGACTTCACTTTCCTTCCAAAAATAACTATGGGAGAAACTTCACAATGGATTCTTTAACACGCCTTCTAAATGATGGCTTCCTTTACACACTTACTCATATAATATTTCTCACTACTTCCCTCTATGCTAAATGAGGGAAGGTGACCTCTTTATTTATAGGAATTCAGGTTTATCCACCCTATCTATAAGATAGGATAGGAAATCTCTTCCGGCCAATCATATTCCATGCCTAAACTTTTGCCTTTACATGTAGGCTTATCTTCTAAGATAAGATAAACCTTATCATCTCACATGGGTTCCACCTTTTTAGTCTTTTCCAAAAATAAAATACACAAAATATTTATGACATCACTCTTTGTCCTTATTACAAATATAATATTTCTAATTCCTAATCATGCAGACCCTACTTCTCTACTTACCCCAACTTTGACATTTTAACATTACCAGACCACTTACAACAAATATTTACTTTTTACCACAACATTCCTATTGTACTTTGACTATTATTGTACTCTACTTTATTGGCGGCACCGTACTGATGGTGCCGTTATCTTATATTAGACACCACTACTAATCATACTTAACAACATCCTATTCCTAATACATACATAATAAAATAGAAATTACAGAGGAAAATTTTAATGTCGACACTCCACAGATCATTCAAGTAAGTCTAGGAAAGTTTTATGTTCATGCAAGTTCATGAGACATATTTTAAAGGTTGAGATCAATTTATTAAAGGTTAGTCTTGAATCCATACACAATGGATGTGTTAAGGAAGCTGGTCATCATCATCTAGTAGATAGATGTCCTCTGAAAGTCACCAAGTTGTTGTCCAAAATTACAACCCTTACAATCTTGAATAACCCATCAAAAGGACATAACCATTTTTGAGTTTTGGAAAATCTACGAGAAATTGATGCAGTCTACCTTGGAATTCTAAAATGAAGTGTTGTGTGGGTTATCCTAACTGACGGGACAAATGAGCATCAATTTGGGACCTAGGCATATTTTCAACAAGTAAATACCTTTATAGAACAAATTCTTCCTCTCATGAGTTGAAGGTAAGTTAGAACACTACAGGTTTCAGGCATGTAAAAAGTTAAGAAAATCGGTGAAGGACATAATCCGCAAAGTAAAGGAATGAGGAGTTTAATGCTTCACGACTTAGAAACATAGATTCAGGAAGACTCAAAACACATAACATTATGTGGATTTCATCAATATCATGGAACCAGGGGTGAAGTATTCCATGTAAAATCCGCAACGAATGAAGATTGGAAAAGTTTTGACATTCCATCACTCCTTGAGGAATTTTGGTTCCACGAAGTGAAAGACCGTGGAATGAATGAATTGGATAAAGTTTGGGTTCAGACCGTTCAAAGGAAATTTGAAATTCAACTAAGGACGGAAGTTGCAGAACATTATTCTAGAGTTTCGTGGGATTCATAATGCATAATTTTGGGTAGTTTATCTAGGAACCACATAACGATGGAACACAACCACACAAGAATACCGCACACAAGGATATGGAAGGGCCCTATGTGGAATTATAATGACATTGAAGGAAAAAGTGTGGAAGTTTTCAAAGATGTAGTGAAAGTAGCGATACATGTATAGCCATAGAATGAACAAAACCCACAATATTCTTCAAAATTGTACCCTTTTTTTAAATTCAAATGTCAACCACTCCACCAAAAATAATTAATGGAGTATGGGTGTCGTTCCTTGTGGCCTTAAAATCTAATGGTGTGCGATAGAATCCATACTAGGCATCCACGTCTTCATACAAAATATCAATGCTAATCGGTCCTTGGTGGTTGGGGTGTCACCATTATTGGCATACTATATTGGTGAGAGGGAGACCTTTATTGTAGTTGCACCCCTATTAGAGTAAGGAGCGTGATAAACTATGACCATGTCTAACTCTTTGTGAAATCATTTGTCACCAATCATTAAGAAACTTACGGTGAAAGCTATGAAATTATTAAATATTTATAGTTAAAAATAAATAAGCACATGTAAATGGTAGTTAATATCAAACATGTCAAGAAATTTAAGGGATAGATAATGTTATAAATTATAAATCCATAATATAAATTGCCAACGATTATAGTTTATGAAGTGTTGTAATTAGAACCATAGATTAAGATGATTATATTACAGATTACAGAATGTAAATATCAAGAACTCAAAGTAAACAAACATAGTGACACAATATATAAGTGGGAAAACCTTGGAAGCTAAAAGACCCACTAAAAATCAATTATATTTATTGAGAATAAACTTTAACCCAACACTCTCACTATTTCACAGATCCACTTGTAGTTACAACTTCAAGAAGGGATTACAAATCACCTCATACATATGATTATGAGTTTTACATCATTCACATCATGTATCTATAACCAACTTGCACATATTTCTCACATTCAGATGTTACACTTGATATTTTTCCTATCACCAATGTAACCAATCTCTAATGAGACCACCTTGTTTATATAAGGTGGGTGACCTATTTTGGGTCACTCTTATATTTTAAAACACCGCCGAAAAAAGTAGTGGATCCACCATGCTTATATTTTAAATATAAGCTATAATCCAAAAACATACAGTCTTTAGTGGGTTTCTTAAATAAGTAGTTTCCCACGTAATATTACAAACCCAAAACTCCCCCTCAATGTTAAGTAGGGAAACATGCATTATCACTTTTACATATCAAAGTTCGTTCCTCATGTCAAGTCACCTTTTGGTATAAAATTAATTACAATCCATAAATCAATGTGTGATTTAGGATAGCATCAAAAAAATTATTCTATGGGTTTTGCAGTTCTACAATGCACTACAACAATGCCCTACAGGTTTTTCAACTATGCAGTATACTACCGTAGTGTCCCATGGAATTATGTAAGACGTGAAAAACTATACACGCATTGTGGATTTTAGAGAAGCTATGAGACACTTTTTTTCCGTGGTTCAAATCAGTGTTCCATTGGATTCCATAAAAACTACAATAAAAAAGAACACTACAAATCCTCAAGATAAAGTGATTAAGGATGAATCCTTACATAAAACTATGGAGTTAATAAACTCTTCATATCCAATGTCTCATTGGGGATTATAAGTAAACTTCACATACATGAAAATTTACTTAAACAACATATAAATAGTCTCAGGAGTATCCACTTTGACACATTCAAGCCATTAAGAGATGACATTGCACAAGAAAAAAATACAACATGCCCATTTCTTATTTTCCCCCTCAAGGGAATCTCTGAAAGGCCAAAAATCATATGATTCAGAGGTGAATATCAACGTCATTCACATGATCATAAGAGCTAATCAATACATGCGTAGTTGAATCAAAGGTGGAGATCAATGTCATCTACATGATCATAAGAGCTAATATCTAAAATGCTAACCCTGAACTCACCCCGCTACTTCCAATGTCCTATGCACGAGAAACAAAACACCACAACACACTATGTACAAAACTTGAGATCTATATCAACATTGAGAACTCCTTCCCGAATGAAGTGCATATAGATCTCAATATGATTGGTTTTTTGATGTTAGAATGGATTTTTAATAAGAGAAATATAAATTTGGTTGTCACATAGAAGTAGAGTACTTCCTTTGAAGCCCATATGAAGTTCTTCCAACAATATTTTGATCCACATGACTTCTTTTGCTGCTTCCATATCACTTCTATACTATTCTTCAATAGAATAGATATATAATATTGGTTGCTTCTTGTTGATCCAAGTTATTACACATGCACCCAACTTGATAATATATCTAAAAGTAGATCTTGTATCCGCAATATCACTAACATGGTCAGAATCATAATAACCAAATATAATTGCATTATCACAAGAAGAATAACACAAACTATAATTAATTGTACCTTTTATATAATAAAAAAATAGTATTTTTTCAATTTTCCAATGGTCCTCATAAGGATCCTACATGAATCTAGAAACAATGCCAACTACATAGGAAATATCAAGCCTAGTGATAGTTAAATAAATCAAACTACCAACCAACTTTCTATATAAAGTAGGATTAAATTTATCACAAGAAGTTTTTGGATCTAATTTAACACCAAATTTCATAGGAATAAAGACAGATTTATAATCAATCATATTAAATATTGTAAGAAGAATTGTAACATATTGTGATTGAGATGCAATAATAGATTTGTGATTTTGACAAATAACCATGCCTATAAAATGATTTAATAGTCCTAAATAGTTCATTTCATAATATTATCTTGATTTCTCTTTGATTTTAAGAATTATATTCTAATCACTACTAGTAATCAAGAGATTATCAACATATAAGACAATAATGATAACATGATTATTTTCATACTTGATAAATAAATCATTATCAAATTTTTTTTAGAGAAACCAAGATCATGAAAGTAACTATTTATCTTAGCATACCAAGATCTTGGAGCTTGTTTAAGACTATACAAATATTTCTTAAGTTTGCACACAAACAATTATTTGCTAGGTTCTTCAAATCCTTTATGTTGACACATATAAATTTCTGCTTTCAAGTCACCATTTAAAAATACATTTTTAACATCCATTTGGTGAATCTACTAGCCATGTTGAGTAGTTAAAGTTAGAAGAATTCTAACAGTGCTCATTTTGGCAACATGAGAAATTGTTTCAACATAATCATAACCATGTTTTTTGAGTAAACCCTCTAACAACTAATCTTGCCTTGAATTTTTCAATCTTACCACTTGAGTTATATTTAATTTTATATGACCATCTAGATCCTAAGATGATTATTTTAGGAGGAAGAGAGACTAATTACCAAGTTTAATTCTTAATTAAAGAATTGTATTCATCTTCCATAACTACAACCCATCTTCTATCTAAGCTAGATTATTCAAAATATTGAGGTTCAGCCTCATTAACAGTTGACAAACATGATAATAATGTTGACTACGGGTCATCTTTCTCAGATAATTAGATTGAGAGTTTGAAACCAGATTTCTGGCCCATTTAGGGATCCTAGATTAAGACGAGGATTGAAAATATGCCCTCTCATTGTATACATCCATCATATCAGAATAAAGATGATTAGACTCTTGTATAATAGTTTCAGATTTAGAAAACTCAGAAGAGGGAATAACGTCAAATTTACAAAAAAGGTTTCTCAAGAACATGCACATTCCTATTTTCTATAATCACATGCTCAACTGAATCATAGAATCTTAATCTTTTTATTTAGCTTCCATACCAAAAAAATATGTAAGAGTAAGAGGTGGGATTAATATTTTGTCTTTTAACTTTAGGAATAAGAAGAAAAGTAAGACTGCCAAATATATTTAAATAAGAGATATCATGTTTTTTATTAGTCCAGACTTCATGAGGTGTGGTTTGATGTAAATATTTTTTAGGAATTATATTAAGGATATGAACAACAATGTTCATAGCTTCAACCCATATAAATTTAGGAACATTAGAAGCATAAGGCATGGTCCTAGCAATTTCTAAGTTTGTTCTATTCTTTCTTTTAGCTATGCCATTTTGATGAGGAGAATGGGGAGTTGTTAATTCCATTTGAATTCCAAAAGATACACAAAACTAATCAAAATTCATATTAACATGCTTACCTCCATTATCAATTCTTATTCTTTTAATTTACAGATTAGCCACGTTTTCAACAAGGGCTTTAAACTCTTGAAACTTAGATAAGACAATAGAATTTTTCCTAATATAATAAGACCAAGTCATTCATGAGAAATCATCAATAAAACTAACAACATATAAAGCGCCACCAAGAGAAGGTACTTCGAAAGGACTTATAACATCACTTTGAATTAACTCAAGCAAGCAATAGGAATTAGACTCACAGTGTTTGTGAAATGGTTGTACATGTTGCTTACACTACAAACAACTTTCACAAGAATCATGATATGATTTTATCTTAGGAAGAACTATAACAAGATTAGGGTGGGACATCCCATACAAGATTTTAAATTTTATATTCCCAATCCTTTCATGCCAAAATTAAACAATATTACAAGAAGAAGTGGAAAGACGAGATTTAACAAAAAATCCATAAAAAAGTACATTCCATTCTTTTGTAAACCAATAACAATTACTTTACCAAGCTTATTCTTAACATACAATTTATCTTGTAATAACACAAATTTACAATCATATTTAGTTAATTTCGAACAAGATAAAACATTCTTCTTTAAGTTAGGAACAAATATCACATTCTTAATTATTCCATTTAAAAATTTAATATTTCCTTAACATTCAGACTTGATGACAAATTTATCTCCTAGATAAATATTTTCATGACAGTCAACAATATCATGAAGGATACCATACATATATGTCATATGTCCAGATGCACCACTATCTAGGATCCATTCACTGTCATTAGAGGCTGAAAGGGAAGTATAAAAAGAAATAGAATCCTCAACATTATTGGCTTGGTTATTAGTATGACTCTAATTTATATTGTTTTTCTTCCTTTTAATGTTGTTATTCTTATTCTTAGGGTTTTTATGAGACAAGTGAACATGAAAATTAATTTCTTTATGAAAAAATTTACCACAATTGTTACAAGTGCCATCAAAATTTACTTCGAACTTCTGATTATTCCTATTTTTGTTAAATTTGTATCTAAAGTTTGATTGTTGATTTGTATTACTAATATAATGTTGTTTATAATACTTTTGACTTTGAGAGAAAAATTCCCGAGAGGCATTCTCTTTTGAGTCAAAGTTCTTCATGACACTCTCGTCTTAAATAAGGAGAGAAGACAACATGCCTAAATCAGATAGATCATCTTCATTCTGATATTTAGAATTCGGAATAGAGATGAAGTTCTAAACTTTTCATGACTTTTAATTTGAATAATGAAGTAAAGAAAATTATAATGAAATAATTCACAATTACATCCATCTAATTAAGCTTTAATATCCTTAATTTTAGCTATATAATTAACAAAATTTTCATCAACTTTCATACGTGTTGTAAAAAATTATATGACTAACTTAATTATCTTAGAGATTCCAGATTAATTGTCATCAAGTCTGAATGTTATGGAATCTCTAATTGATGCATGGGATTAATTGCAAGCTATATGTAGCTATATGTAGAGATTTTGCAATTGATCCCATGCATCAATTAGAGATTCCATATGCCTAATATAAAACAAGAGATCATATTTGATATTTTGCAATAGGATGGACATAGCCTCTTGGGATAATTGAGAGAAAACACTAATATTCTTAGGAGTAGCTTGTTTGATGTGAATCCAGCTATAAGAGGTTGAAATACCTCCAAACCACACATAAAAAGATTTGAAAATAAAAACCAGGAGCTTAAAAATAGATTTATTCTCATTCTGGAATCCACACTAATCTTTGACATCATTACAATCCTCCTTTTATTTCACGTCTCTTTAAAAACCGTAAAATGCCAAAAATTACCTATTAGAAAAACAACTCAGATGGGCCCCAAAATTTGCATGCCAAATATCCCTTCATAAATTAAGACTCACACAAATTTTTTACTTATTCTAATAATCACAAAAAAAGTTATTAAAGTTCTAAGACCTATTCAAAAGTGAAAAAAATGTTTGGAGCCAATTTTAGGCCACTAGATGAAGGAATCCGAGCCCAAAAATGTGCTAACATGGCCACAAAATTGGAAGAAAATTGTGAAAGCAAGATGACCCCACCATTGTACTAATATATATCTACCATCCTGTAAAATTTAAAGATAGTCCAATGGTCAGATCAAAAGTTATGGTCTCCACAAATTATGTTCCTGCATCATTGTCTCCCAGTGGATTTCTTCTCAACACCACTAACTAAATCACATAGCTTTCTAGCGATAAGGATAGTCTAAATCCTAATTCTCCAGATACTATAATTAGATTCATTTAAAAGTTTTGATTTATTCATGGTAAAACTAGAATAACTAGTCATTTAAAAAAACTTATTAAAATTTTTAAAATAGAGTGTTAGGCGGGTTTTTAAGAAGTTATAAAAAATTACAGTATACAAGAAACCGACCACAATGGATTAAAAAATTTAAATAAAATAAGTTGTAACTTGATGAAATGTCTAAACAAGGTTCTAGAACCAAGCAGGAAAGTTGTAAAACACAAAAAACTAGTTGTGGAAGGTTGCGATGCATTAGAGAAAAGTTATTAAAGTTTCAAATTTTAAAAGTTGTGGAACAAATAAATAGTGTTAAGAGGATTCTTAAAATATTATTGTTTCATGGTATACTTAGGACAACTACCACAAAACAAGGGGAGAAGTCTGCATAATACAAAACAAGGAGAGAAGTATGTAAAGTAATGAAATACAAGCTGCTGAACAAAGGAACCCACACAACAAAGAAAGAGACTACGTAAAAAGGCTACGGAACATAGGTCTCTGTGTAAAAAATAAAATGAAGTTGTGATAATAGGCACCCATGGTACAAGTAGGTGGAAATCCATGGAGCAAGGAAACATACATAACAAGGATAAACAGGACGCATAAGACTTAAAGAAAGGCACTCAAGTCAAAAAATATGTGGAAGAATTTGAGAAGATGCAATATACTGTATATGACTAAAAATTATGAAATATTCAACTAAGTCACCAATGGATATAAAATGGCTATTAAAGGCACAAATAATTTAAATAAGTTGTAGAAGACTTGAAAAGCTACGAAGGACAAAGAAATTGCTGCGAAAGCCTGATAACTTAGAAAAGGTTACGGATCGTGAAAAACACAAATTTATGCACATAAAATGCCAATGGAGGCTAAAAAAAATGCACAAGCAATATCAGATAAACTAAACCAATCAATTATTTCCGATCATCCAATATTCTAATTATTTTGGCAGGAATTGGATTTTAGAACCTAATAAATATGAAGCAAGTCACAAAATAAGCTAGGGTTTTGCATATTTGATAAACTTTAAGTTTCTTCACACATATAAATAAAAAACATCCAAATCTATCATACACATGCATAAACACCAAATTTGATACCATGTTAGGAAATGTAAGGGATAGATAATGTTACAAATTATAAATCCATAATATAAATTTCCAATGATTATAGTTTATGAAGTGAAATAATTATAACCATGGATTAAGATGATTATATTACAGACTAAAAAATGTAAATATCATGAATAGAAACTAAACGAACACAATGAGACAAGATATAAGTGGGAAAACCTTGGAAGGTAAAAATCCACTAGAAATCACTCATATTAATTGAGAATAAACTTTCACCTAACACTCCCATTGTTTCACGGATCCACTTGGAAATCCATGGAGCAAGGAAACATACATAACAAGGATAAACAGGACGCATAAGACTTAAAGAAAGGCACTCAAGTCAAAAAATATGTGGAAGAATTTGAGAAGATGTAATATACTGTATATGACTAAAAATTATGAAATATTCAACTAAGTCACCAATGGATATAAAATGGCTATTAAAGGCACAAATAATTTAAATAAGTTGTAGAAGACTTGAAAAGCTACGAAGGACAAAGAAATTGCTGCAAAGGCCTGATAACTTAGAAAAGGTTGCGGATCGTGAAAAAACACAAATTTATGCACACAAATGCCAATGGAGGCTAAAAAAAATGCACAAGCAATATTAGATAAACTAAACCAATCAATTATTTCCAATCATCCAATATTCTAATTATTTTGGCAGGAATTGGATTTTAGAACCTAATAAATATGAAGCAAGTCACAAAATAAGCTAGGGTTTTGCATATTTGATAAACTTTAAGTTTCTTCACACATAAATAAAAAACATCCAAATCTATCATACACATGCATAAACACCAAATTTGATACCATGTTAGGAGATGTAAGGGATAGATAATGTTACAAATTATAAATCCATAATATAAATTTCCAATGATTATAGTTTATGAAGTGCAATAATTAGAACCATGGATTAAGATGATTATATACAGACTAAAAAATGTAAATATCATGAATAGAAACTAAACAAACACAATGAGACAAGATATAAGTGGGAAAACCTTGGAAGGTAAAAATCCACTAGAAATCACTCATATTAATTGAGAATAAACTTTCACCTAACACATAAGTGGGAAAACCTTGGAAGGTAAAAATCCACTAGAAATCACTCATATTAATTGAGAATAAACTTTCACCTAACACTCCCATTGTTTCACGGATCCACTTGCAATTACACCTTTAGGAAGGGATTATTAACCACCTCATACAAACACTCATGAGTTTTACATCATTCACATCATGTATCTATAACCAACTCACACATATTACTCATATTCACATGTTACACTTGGTATTTTTCATATCAGTGATGTAACCAATCTCTAATGAGATCACCTTGTTTTATACAAGGTGGGTAGCGGAGTTTATGCCCTAGGAAACCTAGGCAGTCACCTAGGGCACATGATAGGTAGGGGCTCCAACAAATAATCTCTCCTAGGTCGACTCTCTCTCGTCGGCCAGAGAAATAACAAAAAATCATTATATATGCATTGCATAGTAAGGACTAAAACATCTTCACAATGTAATTGGTGTAAACATCACAGGAATCATTAATTCATGGATTATACCCACACCATACCAAATCTGGTTCATCACGCTATCTCCACACATAGCTCTAATGTCAGCTGGAAAAACAACATTTCTAAAATACTCAAGAGGCATGCAGAGATGCCTTCGATCATCTACAAGCATGAATAACCTGATTTTATTGGGTTATAGAAAACCAAGGGCAATGCAATTACATTTCCAGAAATGAACATCGAGGCTAACAAAGTTTGTTGAGATACACAATTACTTGGGTTTTTTATGGCCACAAACTTCAAGGAATTCAATTTCTCTTTACTAACACAGGGCCTCATAGATTATACTTCTCTCTATTCTCTCTCTTCGGAAAATAGATTATGCATCAATACAACTATCTACAATTAGTTTGGTGAAAATGGGTAGTTAGGAAATCAATACTCGGAGAATGAGTAGAGGGAGTGCTGATTATTATTATAATAATCATCCAAAGGTAATTTTGGGAAAACATTTAGTTCAGTGTCTTTATCATTTCTTCTTATATCCTAAATGTATTTTAGGCTTCACTTTCAAGCATAATGATGGTGGAAGTGAGCATTCATTACCTGTCTGACAACTGCATTTGTTTTTTTCAGCTAGTGCAGATGATTTGTCACTGGAAAAGATTGACATTAGTGTAGAAATAAGTAGCATCCTAAAACATTAAGAAAGAAACGATGTAAGAATTATTTTTTGTTACAACAATAAATTCTGACGACATCATGAATAGATTTTCTATGGAAAAGGAAATAAAGAATCCTTTTTAGGTTTAAGTGTATGTGTTGTTAAAAATTATAGAATGTTTTTTTTTAAAAAATTGGGTGGGTAAGAAAGAGGGGAGGCGTATCCTCCATGTACTGCCTAGGGTGCTCAAAATTTTTAATTCATCCCTGAAGGTGGGTGACCTATTTTGGGTCACTCTTATATTTTAAAACATTGCCAACAACATTAGTGGATCTCCCATGCTTATATTTTGAATATAAGCTATAATCCAAAAATATATAGTCTTTGGTGGTTTCTTAAATAAGTAGTTTCTCACTTATTATTATAAACCCAGCAAAACATGGATTGTAGTCATGACCACAAAGCCTTCCTCACCCTCAACATATCAAAAAAGAAATACATTAGTAAATTTCCCACCAAAAGGATACATCTTATTAAGATTGATTAATTAAAAAAATAACAACAAAAAACATTAAAAAAGACAAACATTAACATTAAGAAAGATTAATTTCCCTATGACATGTGTCTTGATGTTAAGTTTTAAACCAATCAATAATAAATTTATTCATGAAAAAACAAAAAGAATAGTGCTAGAAAAACTTGGCATTGGTAAATTTGACTACGTCAGGAAATACCTTGACTTCAGAGAAAAATATGGCACTGACTTGAGAGAGTGGGCTCTCCCACATAAATAGCATATTAGCTAAAAACAAAAAAAATCCTAGGACCCATGAGTGAGAGAAAGATTGCTTCTTGTCAACCAGCGAGTGAGAATCTATAATAATTACCACTCCAGTACTATTTTTTGGACTGTCCATCACCTAAATTTGGAATGAATCTCCCATGTAACTAAGTTATCAGCTAAAAAAAGAAAATCCTAGGTCCCACAAGTGAGAGAAAAACTACTTTTGGTCAACTAACGAGTGAGAGTATAATAATTATCACTCATATACTATTTGTTGGGCTGGCCATCATAAATAGTCTATGTCCTATGAATGAGAGAAATGCCACTTCTTATCAACAACCAAGCAAAAGTTTAGAATAATTACTATTCCTATACTATTTTTGGAGTGAACATCACCTAAATTTGGAATGACTCTCCCACATAAATAAACCATCGGCGGAAAACCAAAAAAAACATAGGTTGCTACTCTTTGAGGTTAATTAAGCTTGCAGGGAACAACTTGAAGGCATTGTAAAAGGGAAACTTTTCTATTAAGAGAAGAACCTTGGACTATAAACACTCCATGGTAATGAAGCAAAAGAACCTAAAATATTTCGTAAGCTTAGTACCCCAAACATGAATTTTATTCTATTTGATGCTTTTCTGGTGTGGAGAAGGGAAAATAATTATTTGGTAATCATATCACCCATGCTCAACCAATGCATTCTTTCTCTGAGATGATCTCCCTTGGCTTTGTAGGCTTCTTCAAATTTGATCTTATGACTCCATTGAGAAACTTGAATTTGCATATCCACATTGAAATGAGAGAATCAAGATCTTGTAAGATTATAGTGTATTTATGGTATGAAGCCTCATGATCCCATTGACAGAAGATGGATGTTTTTGTGCCATAGACTATAATGAAGGTGGTTGTTCAAGTGATAACATTGTCCCATCAGTTAATCTAGCCAATAAGTTTAGGAAACAATCTCCAAATCCTCTTAATGTGGGAGATATTTCTCTCATGCTTGAGATGATAAGTGTTGAGATTAAATTGGGTTTTATCATCTTAGCATGGGAATTGGACCATTCAATGCAAAATTAAGTAGGGAGATTTTCAAAAATATTAACATCAACAATAATAACAAGCCAATCATTAATGTTGGAAAAATAAAAAAAGATCTTTCTCTATAAGAAGGGTATGATCTAGACTGTTAATAACTCTATCTTTTCCTTTCCTAGTGTTATACTAGGTGAATCGAGTTGAGGAAGTGTCCCTACACTGATAGTGGTTGGGGTCAAAAATACCATGATCATTTCGCATGTAGAACCAAGCCTCCCATTTACCATCACACTAATGCACATGAAGGCAAACTTCTGCATCCTCTATAGATTCTACTATATTAAAAATGCCACATAGGATCTAGTGTGATTTCGAGAGTTAATTGGAAAGTCACCTCCACAAAATGACTATTTCCAAAACATCATTAGAGATGTACAATTATAAAGGAAAGAAAACAACCGTCAAAATAAAAAAGGGTCCACACCACCTAATGGGTGGGGACTAAGCCCTAAGAAATGATATTCCGCATAAACACTGGAGAAAGAAAAGTCACAAATTTCCCACAAGTAGGGTCATGATTAAAGACACGTGGGAGAGGGTGCGTATATAGGATATTATAGGTTATGGACTAAAGAATAGATCAAACTATTTTAATTTCTTGCATACACAACACTTCCTTGACCATAAATCTATGCCTTAGTTCAGTGAGGCCTCAAACATTTCAATAATTAACTATCACAAGTAAGTTCATTTATGTGCATGTTGTCCCTTCTTTCGAGTCTTTAAGGAAAACATTTAAAAAAGAGATTAAATTTTTATTGATTGCCTCACAATAATCACTCATTTGAAATGACCACTATTTCTCCTATACAGATTTCCCACCTTTAAAAGGTGGTGATGGGATAAATGAATGATAGAGCAATAATTTTCATTAAAATATCACTAGAGTATCCTCCAAATATTTAAACATCACCCTTGAATAGGGTTGCGATAGTTTCAAAGAAATCACTTGAGTTATGGTGGTAGGAATAGTAACCACCACCTACAGGGTATTGTTGTCACCAAATCACTACACCCTCCGAATGGCCAGAATGTGAACAAGGTGTGCAGTGTGATTAGGAATCATGGGATCAGATATCAGGCTATGGGACTTGGGCCCGAGGTGAACCTTTAGAGAAGGCTAACTTCCTCTTCCTAAACTAAGTGCTATACTAATCCTAGTGTAATAAAATGATTATCTAGACCTATGCTAACAGTTTTATGGGTTTTAGGGAAAGATATTTGCAAGAAATGAAAGTATACTAGGGATGGTGATGCACCAAATAAAGGGTGTTTCCAGAATCAAGAAGGGTTAATTTGAAGAGGGTGTTGTGCACCATAGGATAACTTCATCTACTTCAACTTAGAGAGGGTAACATAATACCACAGACTAGGAAGCATGCATTCCCTTTGTTAAAATTGATCAGACAAATGATCTATCAGTATTCTAGTGAAGAAGCATGAAATTGAGAAGGGTGAACAAGCACAAAAACCCAACCGCATGCAATAATCCACCACTTGATAAGCACATAACTCTAAGAAGGTGTAATAGAAACTTAAACTTACACAGCATACCTGCAAGCATGAGAAAGGCACAAAGAAGTATAAAAGAATGAAAGGAACAATATTAGTAAAAAAACACACTTTTATTGCTTCAACAACATGCACAATGCATCATACATTCAAAAGAGGCAATAGTTTCCTTTACAGTCTTGAAAGGAGGCTTGAAAATTCCCTCAACATACAAGAACAACTTGCAGAAGAAGGAGGTTTCTTGAAAACTATACACTTGTCTTAGAAGTCTAACTTGTTCAACCTGTTGAAATGAGCTTATAACTTACATTTATAGAAGTTATGAGAGAGGAGCGAAGAAGTCATAAATTCCCTTCCTAAATTGAAGGTACATGATGATTCATTTATCACAGTTGGTTGAACCACTTAAGAAGGTTCCATCATGTGCCATTAATTTCATGTTGACCTAATCCTCTCAATTAATTAAAAGACTAGTTAAATAAAATATTTTAATAATAATAATAAATGTTATTAATAAAATACTTAAATAAAAATATTAATTTAATTAAAAAATAATGGTGGGACCCCCTAAAGACTGCTTTACATTGAAGAGGGAGGGCTCCATGTGAATGGGTCAAAAAAGAATCAACTTGGTGGTTGGCTCACCGAGCCAACTCACCGAGTTGGGCATGTGATCCTCGTTTCTCTACTACAACCAAGTTGAGCTCCTACCACCACGACCAAGCCAAGTTCCTATATAAGAGAACCTTTGTATATACCGATGAGCTCCTTGTTAGTGTAGGATTCTTGATTCAGTGATCTCCGTAATTGACTCTTCCACTACCAAGCTATTTCCATCATGGCTCGGCCAGCTTGTGCTTATCACCCAATCGACCGAATTACTCCATGTAATTTGGTTCACCTTAGATCGTGTTTGAATCATCGAACATGAAATTCAAATATCTTCAACTCCCCATTAAAGCTCTTGAATCACCTTTATTAATAGACCAAGCTATCGGCCTTCCCATGATATTCGGCCTTGTATACTCACTCGACACCATGAAATTACCGGCACTGGAATACCTTCCATCTCAATCTCATTGATTGGATTTAGTTTAACTCACCGGTCCTTTGAAATTTCCTTTGATGCTCAAGCCCACTAGCACATTGAAACCAAGCTTCTTATCCTCCACTTCACAAAGTGTAGACACATCACTGGGCATCTCTCCTTCTATCTCGAAGGGACTCCTTTGAATCCATGATTTTTTTGAGCTCGCCAAATCCTATGGTTGATTTAATTATTAGTTTGGATCTTATGGAGTTGTTACTTGAATGGATCGACGAATCGATCACTTACTCTCAAACTCTTTCCTAAGCCCACCTCCTTGTTGTGGATTCTGAGATTACCGACATTTCCCTCCATCTGTAGACTCTTGCAAGCCGAACTATAAATCATTATTAGCTTGGCTTTAAATACCCATGGGGAAATTTTTGAAAAACTTGGGAATATAGAGCACGTGATCTTATCGAATGCATTGGTCTAAAAATTATTTACTTGGAGATCAACTATGTTCATGCCTCACATATTCCATCACCCTACTAACCAGATCATCTTGGGAACTCTATCCTTCATAAAACTTGTATAGATTGGTTTCACAAGTCAATTATTGCCTTCATGATTGAGCTACCTTCATAATTATATCCCGATGTTGAGCATTCCTCCATAATGTCCCCATATTCGAATCAACTCGGTTGGGTGAATTATGAGCACATGTTTCACTTGTCAACTTTGTCATTTGCTTGGTCTTGACTTATTTTTTCCTCCAAAAAACTTGTTCTCATGCACGAATCCATATCCATTCGAATTTCCATGAAAGCATTGTACGTACCCAAAATTGTAGGGTACTGTACCGCCAGAATGATGTTACACATGCCCCAATGATGATATAGGTCACCTCGCAAGGTGTTCAGAATCTAGGAAAGCTCGCCAAGTGTATATTAGCATCCAAAGCATCTTGTTTAAGCTTTTTGTACTTCACTTTATCCTCTGCCTTTCTTTTTCTAAGATTTTTGACCTTCAGAGATGAAACTGCTTCCCTGCCAAGGTTGCAGTCTTGTAACCACCGCCCTACTCAGGGCGGCGGTCCTTCACGCATTTTCCAGCACATTCTTTTTATCACGACTTGCGTAATTTTTCAACATTCACCATCTTTTCTCAACCACCTTAGCTCGTATTAATGTTTTATGTTCCCTAGAATAGTGTTTCTTCATTGTTTAATGGTAAAAGAGTTATAATAGGAATCACCTTTGGGTGAATGTGAAATCTATAAATAGCCAGCTTGTTTTCAAGCAAATGGCCCCTCAACTTCTCATTTCCATTGTTTAGTATTTCAATTTCTTACTTAGAATTCATTTTGTTTTCATGTTTTGCATCCATGCTAGTTTTCCTTTGCTATTAGAAGTCATTCGATCTTCTTGCTTCAACCTTGTTCATTGTTGTTCATATAAATTAGTTTAGAGTAGAGTAATGTTAGTTGTAGATTGAATTCATTAGAGATGCAGGTTTTGTTCTTCATAAAAGGTATATTCTAGAATCCCTCAATACACTTGTGTTGTATTCCCACAATAAATCCCGCTAGGAATTGCATACGCCAAGCTCTATCACTTGCGTTGTCCCTCTCCTACTCGCATTATATTTGGTCTATATCCAAAGCTGCCATTGTTCAAAATACCTTTTTTTGTTGATGCTAGCATATACATGCTCTTATGGATTCACGTGAACATGAAGGAATGAGGAGATCATTCTGAGGGGACAAAGTCATACACTACTAGATTTGCCACTATTCTGCAAATTCCAAGTTTTATCTGTCAAAGTTCTAGTTAAAACATATCAAATAGAGTAGTGAAATATTTCATTTCAGTTAAATTTCATTTTCGATATTGCTAGGGAAGCTGTGGGGATTGATAGTTTCTCAAAAGCTATGATTCATTCCTCACTTCTGAGGTAGGATCGAGAATCTTTCAATTAAGTTAATCAGCTATCTAGCTATTTAGGATAAACTCACAACTACACAGGCAAGTAGCTACATTGGGCTACCTTGCTTGTTTTAATTTTGTTATTAGATTAATTTTCATTTTATGAATATATTAGATTAGTTTCTCTTTCAATTCTATTAAAAATTATATCAAAAATACAAAAATAGAGGAATATATATATGTTGTAGATATATCTTGCATAATTAGTTTATTTTGTTTCAATTAAGCTTATATTGATCTTGTATGACAATCACGGGACCTAGGGAGCCCAGGCAATAGGTTTTTGAGCCAATCGTGCCTCAACCAAATCTTGTTGCAGCATTAACTGACATAGACCAAAATCTCATAATTCAGGTCTTCCGAACAACAACAGACCTATAAGAAATCAGCACACAGCTAAGAATATTAACCATACAAGACGACAAAGTACACACGTTCTGGGCAAATCAGCCAAATTATAGATTACCTTGATAGATATCTGTATGACTATAGAAGGACCTAAAAGAGGGAAAACATTCAGTTGTGATCCACTAGTCCCACAGCCAGATGCAGGAGACCTCCTCGTTGATATAGAAAGTAGCTTACGCATCCAAGTTTCCAGAACACCTGTTAGGTACTCCGAGAAAATCGTGCAACTTCTAGTTCTAAACGTAGAGGCTGAAAAGGCATATGATTACTGGATACTCGGAATTAGGGGTTAACTCTTCACATGACCATAGGAGGTCGACAACAACCATGAACTTACGGTTGTGATCCACAAGTCCCACAACCCAACGGGTCTAAAAATCAATCAAATATTGACACCAGTTTGTGAACGCCGGTGTTTAGGTCCTCTCCACTCCCACCAGACATCATCATACAACTATCATTATTAAACATAACAACTAATCAAGCTAAATATTTCTGGACTAGGCCAAAGAATCTTCCATAAAACACCAAAAGATCCACTACACATTTAGCCATTCATTTTCATGACCTTGTTAGGAGATATATACGAAACACCTGTAGGTCATCTTCCACGTATCCCACATCCCATAGATCAGATCATGACAGAGCTTGATATTGATTGGAGCCTTCGAGCAGCTATCCTCACCGAATGATCTATCACACCGATTCAAGTTAGGAGGGCCTTCTTTGCCTTAGATTCATAGATCCCATTATTGTGTGTTGAAGACATAAGATTACCTAACTAGTTTATCTGCATCCCACATATATTCCATCCACACTGGCTGTCTCAGCATGACCTCGAGAGGTCAGGTGTGAGGAAGAGTTACTTGTAGATTCCCATGCTTGCATGTCACTTTTCCATCGTACAAGCACCATTTGAAGGTTTTCTCTATGTTGGAATTTCCCTGAGTATGAGCTCATCATTCACGAATCAGATTTTACATTAATCTTCGAGATGTTTCATGGCTCAGATAAGTCATTCTCCTCTCTCACGATCACTAAGCCATCAGAGCTCGAACTTCCACAGAATTTGTCGCTTCATGGCTCAATGAAATAAGCCAACTCACATTACTGATGCCTGATTGGTTGATTTCTCTAAACTCGACTCTAAATTTGATCAACCATCTTACTTATTTATCATGTATGGTTTGTAACGTCTTTCTCCTGGCTCAACATAATCAACCTGAGCTTGAAAAATCCCGTATGAATCTCATCTTCTCTATTTTATTGCGAAGTTGTGAACTCATTCTAGAATGAGGACTTGCTCCATTCTCCTATTGTAATAACAAGCTCAACATTGAGCTAATCCTTATATAATTCATCATGCTCAGGACTATTTCCTATGACTAACCTTTCACAAAAATATTATCACACCAATGCACCAATTTCTCCAACTGTATTCAGAGCTATGTGTCCCCTGCATTCATTAGATGACTGGGTCTTATGCAGAGTTTCCAAGTTTCTACCAACCTCCCACTTAACTCAGCTTTGATGGTGTCTTGTTAGAGGACTCACAACATCTCGGCCACACTCACATGAATCTCCGCATGTGGAGAATACACCTTGGCCCGCCATCAATGTAACCCCACCTAGAGAATTATCCATATATCTCTACCTGGTGGGAGCCTTATGATGGTTTTCTGGATACAAAATCTCCCCTATAGAATTTATGGCTTAGAATTCCATCCCATTATCTCCACTTGGAAATGAACCTTCAAAATTCCCCAATCGTATGTTCTTCCTGTTATGCGATCATGCCAAAGTCTAACTCGACATCTACCCTTTGCATTACTCTTAGCTCGGTTTAGAACTCGTTACCAACCTGTGCCTCCAACGATATATTCACTTTTTATCCTTACTCTTGTGTAACTTTGAGCTCCTCATTCAACTGAGCTATCAGACCATTCTTTCGTTGACTCGTCCCATGACCGTAGCGATACCACCTCACAAATTAACCTAGCACTGGCCTCATTCAGGCTCACCATGTATGTGAACAACTCATTGTCTCGTGTTCACTTCACCATGGCTCGGTCTCATGAGTACACACCTCACTCACCAATTATGTTCACTTTCTCCACTATAAATCACTACACATTGCCCAAATTCCATGGGAACTCATCTGAAATTGTATTAACTAAAACCACCTTGGCTTGGAAATGAGTTACTATTTTTTATCCTTGCGGTGCTGCGACTAAGTTTGAACTCTTCTCGTCCCTTTTGAATTCATCATTACACAAAAATACGAGCTTGGCTTGATTTTCCCTTTGAAATCTTACAGCAGAGAACTCACCTAACCAAGCTATTACCATGCATGGAGTCATGCATGAGCTCACTTCAAATCATTTTCCCCACTCAGTTGACCGAGTTTTTAATTATACCTCACCACACCACTCCTGATACTCAACTCATGTATTGTTTCATTTTCCTAGCTTGGTGAATCGAGTTATCGATATACTCAAATTCGAGTTGTTTACACTTTCCATCATTAAGATTTACATTTTGATTTTGCAAGTTTAGTTACTCAATTGCGTTGATACTGAGTCAATATCGAGTTGAACACTGAGTTACCAACTGAGCTATCACCCAAGTTAAAACCAAGTTCATATCAAGCTTAGCTTCATCTTAACTTTCTCATATTCCATTAAGCCCACTCTGTTGGGCTTCTGACTCTGCAATCTGTTGAGCTTGCTCAAAAAATATTGATACCAAATGACATACTCGCTTGACTTCGTTGAGTTCTCCATGAGCTAGCACCGGGTTGGCACTGGGCTACACACCAAGGTGACATTGAATAACCCTATTTAAGGCTACGTGAGATCATTTATCAATTTATTAATTATTTTAATCATGTTATCTTGATAATCACCAGAAGTGGGTTAATTGATGCCATTAATAGGACCCCGTTGTCCAATTTTTCCATCTGTGTAAAATTTGATAACATTTTTGGTGATCTTTCGGGGATGATCACCTACTAAGCATGATTCCAGTAGCCTTAAGTCATCTATTGGGAATGGAGTCAATGTTGGAATCTTGAAACAAATTTTATCTTTCGTGATACATCCTGAGATCCCCTTCAGTATTGCTGATATTGGACCTCCCTGGAATGCTAAGCATGAAGTATACTGCATCTGATAAATACTTGGCATCTATGGCATACTACGGAATTTTGATTGAAGAAACTGTTATGTTTGTGGAGCCTATTTTCATGTTAGAGTGTGGTACATCTTCTGTGTGTTACACTCGAGTATTTTTACGGCAATCCCGCTCACCGGTGAGTGGGTCAGGGGGGTTCGGGGGCGAAGCCCCCAAAGCAAATTTTCATGGGTGGTTTATTAACCCATGGGTAATGGGTAACCGTTATGGGCTATTTTTGGGCCCATGGTTTTTCGGTACCCATTGTTTTGTAAAACCACCTCTTTGGCTACCCATAGGTTTACGGGATGGTTTTGTTTTTTTCCCATTGTTTGATACCCATGGTTTTGTAAAACTGCTTAAGTAGTTGTCTATTTATATGGTCTTATGCATATGATAGATACATAAGCGAATGCATTGCAGATGTTCTTTGAATTCAAGTGTGAATTCTGTAGAGTTTGTTGAGCGTAGCTCCAAATGGATCTGGGTATTGTATTGAGAGAGTGGAGGCTTGTAATAAAATCTGAGCAAGTGATTCTTGGTGGACGTAGCCCAAATTGGGTGAACCATGTTGAATATTGTCTGTCTGTGTTGTGTTATTTATTCTACACTTTTATTTGAGATCTATAATATTTTTTGCATATTAGTTTCTACTGTTGCGATTCTGTAAGGGATTATTCCTCATATTTTATCTCTTATTTCCTAATAGAAACATTATGAAAGTCTTATGGAAAATTTGAACCTTGCTTCCCTTAAGAAACTTCCGAGGATTATACAATGTGCAAGAACAACACAAAACACAACAAAAAGGAAAGAGAAAGAATAACAACACAATACAATGTGCATAAGCACTTGGATGAAAAACCCTAACTAAACTATAGGGGGCAGAACGCTCTCAAAAGCAATCTTTGAGATTTATCCCATTCACATGAATGGGTAGTTCTTCTTTGTTGAGCTTGGATAGATGAAATGAATTCACCTCTTTGTAGCTTGTACTAATGTATGGACCGCTCCAGAGAGCGTCAAACTTGGTGTGCTTGCCTTGTTTGGCTCAATCTTCATCCCATTTGAGAACTAAATCTCCTTCTTGATAAATTCCTGTCAGACGATTTCTTGTCAAAATATTTCTTAACTTGAGCCTAATGTTGCTCCAAAGTCTTCATAGCCTTGTTTTGTACTTCTTCCAACTCCACAAGTTCAGCAAACCTTACTGTCATAGGATCATTCTCCATAAATTCAATCTGATGAGCCAAATCCAAAGAAGGTAATTCCAAGGAGAAAATAACTTTTTCTTCCCTTCCATATGTGAGTATGAAAGGAGAATTTACGATGGCCCTTTTAGGAATGATTCAATCTGTCCATAAGGAATTATTAAGTTGTGTATGCCAAGTCTTCATGTTAGTCTCGATTATGCACTTGATAATCCTTGTGAGGTTCTTATTACTAGACTTGGCCAATCCGTTTCCTTGCAGATAGTAATTAGATGAAGTCTTGAGGTAGACCCCATTTTAACAACCCATTCACTTAACTTTAGACCAAGAAAAGCCATCGCATTGTTTGAAATGACTAGGAATGGAACACTGAACCTTGTCATTATACCTTCTAAAAAATCAAGAACTACCTTCTCATTGCTCTCCTTCAATGCTACCACCTCTATCCATCGGGTAAAATAGTCAGTTACAGTAAGGAACCATTTATGTCTGTCATTGGATGGAGGATTAATCATTCTGATGAAATCCAAACCCCATTGAACAAAGGGTTTATCCACTTAAATTGGATGCAGTGGAAGACTTCTGATTATCGGTGAAAAAGACACATTCCTTACATTTTACTCACCTAGAGATGGGAATATTTGAACAAATATGGCCAATAGTAACCAGCCCACATAATCTTGGTAGTATTTTTTCACGTAGAATAATGTCCTCCATATAGGCCATTGTGAAACTCTTCTAGTATATTACTTACCTGTTTCGGTCCTATGCACCGAAGGAGAACACCGTTCAAATCCTTTCAAAAGAGAACATTATCTACCAGAACATATGGAATACATTGAAATGGAAAGTTCATCTTTGATTTTTATCCATGTTCACAAGATATACTCCTGAGAAAAGGAAAATTTTCACTTTGGATAACTAATCAAATTGATCACCACTCTTATCAGTGTTTAGGAGTGTCATGTCCTCATCACCTTTTGATTCCACGTTTGTAGAAAGTTGTTGGCACAAGCATTTACCTCTGACAAGTTTGGTAACTATGATATGTATGTCATACTCCATCACCTTCGTTATCCATCCAGCACGATTTTTTTCATCTCTTTGTTCAACAAAAATTCCTTGACACCTGGATGAGACACCATCAGATGAATTACGTTGTTGGAAAACATGTGCTTGAATTTATTTAAATCTTGAATAACCACAAAGACTTGTTTTTAAATGAATGAATATTTGAGTTCATAGACTTTGAGGGATTGACTGAAGAAAGAAATTGGTTGCTCAATTAGGTCATCATTTTTTTGGACGAGGATACCTAAAATGATCTTCTGACCTGTAAAAGCATAAAGGACAAAGTCTTTATCAAACCAGGTCTTCACTAGCATAGGAGCTTAAGAAATGGCCATTTTTCTGGCTTAGAAGCTCTCCCTTCCTTCCTTTTTCCATGAGAATGGCATATTTTTCTTCAGCATGGTTGTCAGTGGTTTAGCCAATGTTGCGAATTGAGGGATGAATCTACGCATGAAATTTATGGTTCCTAGAAAACTCTGGAGACCCTTCTTGTGACTTGGGAGATATAAGGAGATAATCAAATGAATTGGCTTGATTGATTGATAGTCCTTCCACTAAAACAACATGCCCCAACAAATTTCCCTTGTGTACTGCAATAATACATTTCTTGTGGTTAAGTGAAACCCCAGATTCTTGACATCTTTGGAAAACCTTCCTTAGATGCATGATGTGGTCTTATGCATGCTTAGAATTTATAGCTATATCATCAAGGTAAACCAAGATGATATCATTGATTATTCCCTTAAATTCCATGTCTATGGCTCTTTAGAAAGTATCCCCAGCATCAGACAATCCGAATGGCATTTTGTTGTAAGTATACGTGCCCCACTTGGTAGTGAAATCCGTTTTGAATTGATCAAATTCTTGGACTAGAATTCAATTATAACCCAAATATCCATTGAGAAAATAAAATCTTTGGGCTCCCACCACATTTTGAAGGATTTTCTCCATTAATGGAAGTGTATAATGGTCTTTCAATGAGGCACAATTCAAATCCCTAAAATCTACGTACAATCAAATTTCCCCATTATTTTTCCTTATAGGGACCAGATTGGCTACCCAAGAGGAGTGCTTGATGCGAAAAATTATACAGGCCTCGATGAGTTCGGTTAGCTCCTTTCTCATTAGTGGCTCAATTTTTGGATTAATTGGCCTCTGTTTCTAAAGAACTGGCTTGACATTAGGATCTAGTTCGATGGTATATTATGCTAGATTTGGATCAAAACCACACGGGTCTTTATAGCTCCACACAAAAATGTCATGATAATCTTGGTAGAGTTTGATGAAAGCTTCTTTTTCTTTTGAAGTACATACTTTTCTGATATTTAGAACCTTTTCATTTGCTACCTCGACTTCCTCAAAATCTCCTTCTTTGACCACCATGTTAGAGCTTTGTTTTTTGTCTTGACCATATGAATTAAAGATAGATTCCAAAGTAACTAAGCCTTTTTGTAGCTTTTTTCTTTTCAATTGTATGATTTGATTTCCATATGATTCTTGCAGCTTATCTTGATTTTTTGTAGAAAACTCCACCTCTTCTTTTAGGAAAAGGATAATTTGTTTTTCAGTATCGAACACTTGGCAGCTACTCACATTATCAGGGACTATAGGTCAAACCACCATTTTGAAAAACCGTTGCCCTTCTTTCATGATATCAATAGGTATGTCATATTGTGAGCCAATTGTAGGAAGTCTATCAACATCTTGGTCTTGATTTGTAGGAATTGCATGGATCCCAAAAGCTTTAAAATCTTCAATCAAGTCCTAGATTTGGTTCTTGTATGATCTTAAAAGATCATTTTTGGATGCAATGCATGTCGTTACTTGATGAAAAACTAACTCGCTATCTCCAAAAATAGTCAAGGCAAATTCCTTTGAGCCAGATAAATTCCTTCCACAAGGTGCTCATATTTAGAAACATTATTAGTGCAACTGGAAAGATGAGAAGTACTTATTTCCCTATGGAGAAATCAACATAACTCCCACATTGGATCGATTCTTACTTCTCGATCCATCAAAGAATAAGCGCTATAGTCCTTCATAATTGCTTGGTGTTTTGACAAGTCGTGGTATGGTCATATCTTCTTCATGAATGTAGTATACCCAATCCCATCTATTCCAACAACAACAAAATAAATTATTCCTCTACTAACACATCAACGTAGGGATCGTACTGATGATCTCCACTCACTTCATCTAGCATTTTATCAGGGAATTATTCAACAAGAGTGGTCGGTTCATGATCAACATCTTCTTCTTCTAGATCACCGATGGTATAATTCCCATTTATAGGACCAACAGTATATGGTTCTACATGATTATGGAAGATTGTTTCCACCCTTATAGTTACTTTGGTTATGTATCGAGTACTAATAATTAGATGTGACCAATCAGTCGATAGATAACCACCCATCTTGGCAGTGAAATCTTGTGATAGGAGAGCGATCAATGACTAATATGTCTTGGGTGAAAGACAAAATCAAGCATGCATGGATGCTAAGTTGAAGTCCTTTGATGATGCCAACAGTCTAAATGGCTGTGCCATCTAGTAAACAAATCCTCTTGCAACTGACACATATTGTATACCTAGTACATCTGAAATTTGTTTGGTCATGACCAGGCTACTAGCACCAGAATCGATCATGAAATTATATACCAGGTGGTTACTAATGATCACAGAAATATAGAATGATGGGGGTTTGTTTGTCTTAGGAATACTTTTCACTTCTAGTTGACACAAAATTGTAGCAGTTGTTGTTCCACGACCTGATGATCCGTTAGCTATACCAAAACTGTTCAAAGCCTCTCTGCAACAAACTTCTTTGAGAAGGAATTGAGAGTGTGTCCCGCATGGTAAAAACTCAGGTTGGTCTTCTTCATCTATTCTACTATGCTGAAGGGAATTTCTCCAACTTTTCTGACACTTCTTTGGGTGTTAGAATCCTCTTTTGGAAAGTGTTTTTTGGGTACCGTGATTCCTGAATAACCTTCTTTCCTCGTAGCTTGGTTAGCATGTGTTCTTGGTAGTTTCTTTCCCACATATTTATCAACCGCCACTTGTGGTTGAGACTATAAAGTGGATGCTTGATCAAATATGGAAGGTCGAGGTTCCATTTGTCTCTTTTTGGAACAAGTGTTTTCCCCCACTGATGAGGAATTTGTATTCAACCAACAAAAAATTTTTACTTGCTAATTTAGCAAATTGGTTTCTTCAAGTGCCTAAGGTTGATCTACCATTTCCTACATAGATGAATTTTTTGTTGGCTGTGAAGGGGTAGATACTCTTTGAACCATAAGGGCCTAGATAAGAACTCCATTGGTATAAAGATTTTGATTGTGAGGCTGAGAACAAGGATAACACCATTCGTAGTATTGAAACTAGATTATTCTGGATAGGTACTATGGCTCTTAATGATCTAGAAGTAATAGGGTTCTAAAAATCCAAAGGCCTGACATTCACAGCTTGACCTGCAGTTTGATTTTGAGGCTAATTGTTTCTTTGAAAATGAGTACGGTTAGTCTGATAATTTTGATTTTGTGTCTTGTATGGATGAGTGTATTGAAATTTTTGCCTCTTGAGTTCAATGATCTCATTCCCAAAATTTTGTAGTAGTGACTTGACTTCAAATAGGTCATTTGAAGAGGTAGGGGTAGAATGAGCTTGTTACTTGGAGGCTGTTTGAATGGGAACAATGGTAGGATGATTTTTTATAAGATTCGGAGACAATGACATTGGTGGTCATGGAGCTATGTTTCTAGCCTAAATCAAGGAATTCTCCACTGCTGTGGAAAATTTGTAGGCATTAGGTAGTGTAGACCCTCCCTTGGACTAGATCATAACTACTACATCACTATTTAAGGCTCAAAAATAGTACAAGAATACGTTATTTGGAGAAGGCTTTATGAGTGTCGAAATCCTATTGCAGGTCCTATGGAATCAAAAGTTGAAATCACTCATGTATTCTTGGGGATCTCTCTTTATGGTAGTGAGTTGTTCCAAAAGTGACAGGTGATCACTCTTGTCTTCAAACTATTTACATAGCTTTTCTCCTAATTTTTCCCATGTGGTAATAGTACCAACACTTAACCTTGAAACTATTGAAGTGTTTTACCCTTGAAAGAGGTAGCAAGAATTCTAACCACAATGTTGTCCTTCGTGATATTATGTACTACACAAATGATGGCTACATCAAGAATATGTTCCATTGGAGTAATGTGAGTTTCCCCTATGTAGAAGGGTAAAATTTTGAGTATTGTAATAGGTATAGGGTCACATTGAGCCAAAAAAAGAGGACAACTTACATTAAAAGGGGGAAAAACTTAGTTCCTCGCCATAACAATGAGAGGCTGACTATTCCTGGGTGGAGGAATCCCTCTGTAAGGTGGAGTTGAAGGACCCCTATGAGGTGATTCTGCAATGGGTGATGTTGAGAAGCCTCTTCTCCTTCTCTTTGGAGGAGACAGGGATAGTTCATTATGTTGATAATTTCCTTACTATGAAGAAGCTCTTATCTGAATTCTTCACATAAGTTAACACACTGATATTTGAATTCTAGAGATTTAGAGTTGCTAGGTACTTTGACTTGTGCAAGTGATAAGAGAATTACCAAATCATGGTCCCACTGGGCATGCCAAAAATTGTTGTTTCCTAATCACACCGAATGTCCTGTTCAAATTCTTGTCCATATTAGTGTGTTAACTTATGTGAAGAATTCAGATAAGAGCTTCTTCACAGTAAGGAAATTATCAACATAATGAACTATCCCTGTCTCCTCCAAAGAGAAGGAGAAGAGGCATCTTAACATCACCCATTGCAGCATCACCTCATAGGGGTCCTTCAACTCCACCTTACAGAGGGATATCTCCACCCAGGAACAGTCAGCCTCTCATTGTTATGGCGAGGAACTAAGTTTTTCCCCCTTTTAATGTAAGTTTGTCCTCTTTTTTTGGCTCAACGTGACCCTATACCTATTACGGCACTCAAAATTTTACCCTTCTACATAGGGGAAACTCACATTACTCCAATGGAACATATTCTTGATGTAGCCATCATTTGTGTAGTACATAATATCACGAAGGACAACATTGTGGTTAGAATTCTTGCTACCTCTTTCAAGGGTAAAACACTCCAATAATTTCAAGGATTAAGTGTTGGTACTATTACCACATGGGAAAAATTAGGAGAAAAGCTATGTAAATAGTTTGAAGACAAGAGTGATCACCTGTCACTTTTGGAACAACTCACTACCATAAAGAGAGATCCCCAAGAATACATGAGTGATTTCAACTTTTGATTCCATAGGACCTGCAATAGGATTTCAACACTCATAAAGCCTTCTCCAAATAATGTATTCTTGTACTATTTTTGAGCCTTAAATAGTGATGTAGTAGTTATGATCCAGTCCAAGGGAGGGTCTACACTACCTAATGCCTACAAATTTTCCACAGCAGTGGAGAATTCCTTGATTTAGGCTAGAAACATAGCTCCATGACCACCAATGTCATTGTCTCCGGATCTTAGAAAAAATCATCCTACCATTGTTCCCATTCAAACAGCCTCCAAGTAACAAGCTCATTCTACCCCTACCTCTTCAAATGACCTATTTGAAGTCAAGTCACTACTACAAAATTTTGGGAATGAGATCATTGAACTCAAGAGGCAAAAATTTCAATACACTCATCCATACAAGACACAAAATCAAAATTATCAGACTAACCGTACTCATTTTCAAAGAAAAAATTAGCCTCAAAATCAAACTGCAGGTCAAGCTGTGAATGTCAGGCCTTTGAATTTTCAGAACCCTATTACTTCTAGATCATTAAGATCCATAGTACCTATCCAGAATAATCTAGTTCAATACTACGAATGGTGTTATCCTTGTTCTCAGCCTCACAATCAAAATCTTTATACCAATGGAGTTCTTATCTAGGCCCTTATGGTTCAAAGAGTATCTACCCCTTCACAGCCAACAAAAAATTCATCTATGTAGGAAATGGTAGATCAACCTTAGGCACCTGAAGAAACCAATTTGCTAAATTAGCAAGTAAAATTTTTTTGTTGGTTGAATACAGATTCCTCATCAGTGGGGGAAAACACTTGTTCCAAAAAGAGACAAATGGAACCTCAACCTTCCAAATTTGATCAAGCATCCACTTTATAGCCTCAACCACAAGTGGCGATTGATAAATATGCGGGAAAGAAACTACCAAGAACACATGCTAACCAAGCTACGAGGAAAGAAGGTTATTCAGGCATCACGGTACCCAAAAAACACTTTTCCAAAAGAGGATTCTAACACCCAAAGAAGTGTCAGAAAAGTTGGAGAAATTCCCTTCAGCATAGTAGAATAGATGAAGAAGACCAACCTGAGTTTTTACCATGCGGGACACACTCTCAATTCCTTCTCAAAGAAGTTTGTTGCAGAGAGGCTTTGAACAGTTTTGGTATAGCTAACGGATCATCAGGTCGTGGAACAACAACTGCTACAATTTTGTGTCAACTAGAAGTGAAAAGCATTCCTAAGATAAACAAACCACCATCATTCTATATTTCTCTGATCATTAGTAACCACCTGGTATATAATTTCATGATCGATTCTGGTGCTAGTAGCCTGGTCATGACCAAACAAATTTCAGATGTACTAGGCATACAATATGTGTCAATTGCAAGTGGATTTTTTTACTAGATGGCACAACCATTTAGACTGTTGGCATCATCAAAGGACTTTAACTTAGCATCCATGCATGCTTGATTTTGTCTTTCACCCAAGACATATTAGTCATTGATCTCTCTCCTATCACAAGATTTCATTGCCAAGATGGGTGGTTGTCTATCGACTGATCGGTCACATCTAATTCTCAGGACTTGATACATAACCAAAGTAACTATAAGGGTGGAAACAATATTCCATAATCATGTAGAACCCTATACTGTTGGTCCTATAAATGGGAATTATACCATCGGTGATCTAGAAGAAGAAGATGTTGATCATGAACCGACCACTCTTGTTGAATAATTCCCTGATAAAATGCTAGATGAAGTGAGTGGAGATCATCAGTATGATCCCTACGTTGATGTGTTAGTAGAGGAATAATTTATTTTGTTGTTGTTGGAATAGATGGGATTGGGTATACTACATTCATGAAGAAGATATGATCATACCACGACTTGTCAAAACACCAAGCAATTATGAAGGACTATAGCGCTTATTCTTTGATGGATCGAGAAGTAAGAATCAATCCAATGTGGGAGTTATGTTGATTTCTCCATAGGGAAATAAGTACTTCTCATATTTCCAGTTGCACTAACAATGTTTCTAAATACGAGGACCTTGTGCAAGGAATTTATCTGGCTCAAAGGAATTTTCCTTGACTATTTTAGGAGATAGCGAGTTAGTTGTTCATCAAGTAACGACATGCATTGCATCCAAAAATGATCTTTTAAGATCATACAAGAACCAAATCTAGGACTTGATTGAAGATTTTAAAGCTTTTGGGATCCATGTAATTCCTAGAAATCAAAACCAAGATGTTGATAGACTTCCTACAATTGGCTCACAATATGACATACCTATTGATATCATGAAAGAAGGGCAACATTTTTTCAAAATGGTGGTTTGACCTATAGTCCCTGATAATGTGAGTAGCTGGTAAGTGTTCGATACTGAAAAACAAATTATCCTTTTCCTAAAAGAAGAGGTGGAGTTTTCTACAAAAAATCAAGATAAGATGTAAGAATCATATGGAAATCAAATCGTACAATTGAAAAGCAAAAAGCTACAAAAAGGCTTAGTTACTTTGGAATCTATCTTTAATTCATATGGTCAAGACAAAAAACAAAGCTCTAACATGGTGGTCAAAGAAGGAGATTTTGAGGAAGTCGAGGTAGCAAATGAAAAGGTTCTAAATATCAGAAAAGTATGTACTTAAAAAGAAAAAGAAGCTTTCATCAAACTCTACCAAGATTATCATGACATTTTTGTGTGGAGCTATAAAGACCCGTGTGGTTTTGATCCAAATCTAGCATAATATACCATCGAACTAGATCCTAATGTCAAGCCAGTTCTTTAGAAACAGAGGCCAATTAATCCAAAAATTGAGCCACTAATGAGAAAGGAGCTAACCGAACTCATCGAGGCCTGTATAATTTTTCGCATCAAGCACTCCTCTTGGGTAGCCAATCTGGTCCCTATAAGGAAAAATAATGGGGAAATTTGATTGTACGTAGATTTTAGGGATTTGAATTGTGCCTCATTGAAAGACCATTATACACTTCCATTAATGGAGAAAATCCTTCAAAATGTGGTGGGAGCCCAAAGATTTTATTTTCTCAATGGATATTTGGGTTACAAATCAAATTCTATTCCAATAATTTGATCAATTCAAAATGGATTTCACTACCAAGTGGGGCACGTATATTTACAACAAAATGCCATTCGGATTGTTTGATGTTGGGGATACTTTCTAAAGAGCCATAGACATGGAATTTAAGGGAATAATCAATGATATCATCTTGGTTTACCTTGATGATATAACTTTAAATTCTAAGCATGCATAAGACCACAATCACACATCTAAGGAAGGTTTTCCAAAGATGTCAATAATTTGGGGTTTCTTTAACCCCGAAGAAATGTATTATTGCAGTACACAAGGGAAATTTGTTGGGGCATGTTGTTTTAGTGGAAGGACTGTCAATCAATCAAGCCATGATTCATTTGATTATCTCCTTATATCTCCCAAGTCACAAGAAGGGTCTCCAGAGTTTTCTAGGAACCATAAATTTCATGCGTAGATTCATCCCTTAATTCGCAACATTGGCTAAACCACTGACAACCATGCTGAAGAAAAATATGCCATTCTCATGGAAAAAGGAAGGAAGGGAGAGCTTCTAATCCAGAAAAATGGCCATTTCTTAAGCTCCTATGCTAGTGAAGACCTGGTTTGATAAATACTTTGTCCTTTATGCTTTTACAGGTCAGAAGATCATTTTAGGTATCCTTGCCCAAAAAAATGATGACCTAATTGAGCAACCAATTTCTTTCTTCAGTCAATCCCTCAAAGTCTATGAACTCAAATATTCATTCATTTGAAAACAAGTCTTTGTGGTTATTCAAGATTTGAATAAATTCAAGCACATGTTTTCCAACAACATAATTCATCTGATGGTGTCTCATCCAGGTGTCAAGGAATTTTTGTTGAACAAAGAGATTAAAAAAATCGTGCTGGATGGATAACGAAGGTGATGGAGTATGACATACATATCATAGCTACCAAACTTGTCAGAGGTAAATTCTTGTGCCAACAACTTGCTACAAACGTGGAATCAAAAGGTGATGAGGACACGACACTCCTAAACACTGATAAGAGTGGTGATCAATTTGATTGGTTATCCAAAGTGAAAATTTTCCTTTTCTCAGGAGTATATCTTGTGAACATGGATAAAAATCAAAGATGGACTTTCCATTTCAATCTATTCCATATGTTCTGGTAGATAATGTTCTCTTTTGAAAGGATTTGAACGGTGTTCTCCTTCGATGCATAGGACCGAAACAGGTAAGTAATATACTAGAAGTGTTTCACAATGGCCTATATGGAGGACATTATTCTACGTGAAAAAATACTACCAAGATTATGAGGGTTTTTGCTGTTTCCTAATCAAAATAGGTACACGCGATGGATGGTTTTTCTTGTGTGATGAGTGTTAAGTCATGTCTTCCATTAGTATCCATGCTTTCAAATCCATAACCACTTGTTGGTTTCTACATGCTATATTGTGGTTTATTTACGCCATGAGAGGATGAGGAGTTCTTTTTGTTTATAACAATAGTCTAATAATAACCATTGGAGGTGGTGGTTTTATTTTCTTCATTACTTTTTTTTCCCACAACACATGTTGCCTAGAGTTTTACATCAAAGGATAATCTTGATTCACATGATCAGAGGTTTGACATCAATAACAAGTGTTTGGGAGGTTATTGTATATAAAAAATAGAGTATCCATCATTTGAATTTCAATGGTTTATGCTATCCATATTTTTCCCCCGCGCCAAATATTGGATCGTCCATGACCTCGCATAAGAGGAACCCGAGAACACTCATTGAAATCCTACAAATTGGTCATAGAAGGACTCAACCATGAAGCAGCTGGAGGCCAAGAGAGACTAAGGACCCCGTGTAAAAGAAACAACTCTGTCGGGCTGTTTCCATGTCTTAAATTCGTTCTTCAAGCTACAGGTTGACTCAACTATGGGATAGAAGGCACAAACATAACAAACAGGGTCAGAAAAGAAGGGGAAATGCCGCAGAAAGAAGAGAGAGGAGAAGGGGAAGAAATGGTGAAGATCTAAAAGGAGGGAGCCCAAAGTCCTTGGGCTCCAAAACGGTTCAGGAAAAGGTCTAAAAAAAAATGACAAAAAGTATGGAGGAGGCAGCATAGAAAAGAGACCACATGTCCTAATGACACTTCTCCAAAGGTGAATCCAAAAGTGAGAGCCCAAGCAAAAGAATAAGAGCGTTGAAAGGCCAGACCTGAGGCGGATAAGTGTCATGTCCTAGAGGAAAGTGAGGCATTGGGGGAAAAGTTGATTCTTTGCCCCTTGTTATCACAAAAGGGGTAAAAGTTACAAAATGTTCCGCAACTCCACCCAGGGAAAAAGTCAGCGTTAAAACCCGAGTCAAAGCCAAGGCGGGGAGTTAGAGGGAAAGGTGAAAAATTGCCTTTCGTTCAAAGGGTAAAAAATAAATTGTAGACCCGCAAGCCTGATTTTTTGTTCTAATCCGGCTACCACGTGTCCTAAACCAAAAAGGGGGACCCATTTTTCAAATTGTTTTCCTGCCAATTTGTATGGATTTGATAAAAAATTCGAAGGGGCATATATTTTGACTTAAGGCTTGAAATATTGTGAATCTGACACCATAGGGAAGATCTTGGCCTCACCTACACCATGGAGGTTAGAAACTTTAATTTTGAGGAGGTTAGGTAAAGGAAAATGGAGGAAACATCTTTGGGCCTTCAATGCAGGATCCATCTGTCTCAACAACCAGATCGGATTTGATCTGTTTCACATCGTTTCCTCTTCTTTCAAGGTGTTGAATCAAGGATTCATGCAGTAAAGGTGGATTTGGGGGGCATATTTTATCAGAAGCATTAACAATAGTGGTTGAGTTTCAACCTATTTTTCCTGCCTCTCTCTCTCTTTCTTCTTTCAGGTTGAATCTATAAATATGGGGGCAGGATTCATTGTAAAGGGTTGGAAATTCTTTGTTTTGTAGGCTCCCTTCTCCTCTTAGCAAAGGGATTTGTGGGGTTCAGGCCTTCCATCAAAATTTCATTACGTTTCTGCCTCTTGGCTACTTTGTAATGGACTGTATCAATCTACAGAGCAATAAAACACGTCTGTGATTGATTTTAGATCCTTTCTTGCCTCTTTTGCTTTCATCTGGTCTTCTATTACATATCTGGCCATCTATGCTTGTTTATTGTATGCATTCTGTTGGTTTGTGTCTATTAGCAAAATAAGTGTTCATCATTCCTTTGGTGCATCACCTGGTAGTTTAGTCATTTCTTATTTCTTATACTCCTTTTACCCCTGTCTCCTTGGAAAGTTTTAGACTAAGTATAGAGATAAACCCTCTGCAAGCTCCCACACATGCACCTGAATAGAGGAATAAGGAACCAACCTTCAATCTGGAGAGCTTTTCCATTTTTGTAAGGTCCCATGCCTTGGGGAAAGTTCAATGTTATACAATCACACCAAATGATTCTACCTTAGAAAAGTAGATTTTTAGAACTCATTTGGGGGTGTTGTGATTTCGCACTAATAGTTTTGGCACACCTGGTGGGACTAAGAAGTCTCCATCTTATTACAGTAGGGATTGATGTACACTTATTGTGATTTTGGATTTTAAGAAGCCTTAAAATTGTACATCTAACGACTCCAAAAAAAACAAATCTATTGGTTTTAGTAGGCCAAGCTTGGGAGATTCATGAGAAAAACCCGGTCTAGAGTAAGGAAAGAAGGTATATTTGAATACTTGCATCTATCCCCAGGTAGAGAAAGGAGAGGAAGAAGAGTTCAAAGGTCTCCATCTCCACCAAGCAGAACCTTGTCAACACCTCCACCTGTAAGGCATTTCTTTCAGTCTGCAAGGGTTCTTAGACCAATCAGAATGGCACAACCAAATCCATATGTCAACTTCATCGGTAGTAGTCCACTCACCTTGAATGCACAAAACCCAGTCCTGATTGCAGCATTAAAGAGCATCCCATATTTCACTGGGGAAAATCAAACTTCTCCTGGTGACCATGTCCAAGATATTGTAAATGTCTGTACAATCCATGAGATCCCTGAGATGAACATTGCAGTCAAGCTACTCACCTCTTCATTCAAAGGGAAAGCTTCACAATGGTTCAGGAGTCTTGAAGCAGGCTCTATCTAGAACTGGAACCAGCTATGCATGGCTCTTCACAATCAGTTTGGGGAAAAGGGTGATAACTTGTCTTTGTTGAAGCAACTAACAACAATCAAGAGAGCCCTGAAACAAGTAGCTAACAAGACTTCAACCTCATATTCCAGTGGACCTGGGATAGGATTCCAACAGTAGTAAAGCCCACTAATGAAGGTGCCTTCTTATACTTTCTTAGGGCTTTAAATTCTGATATTTCTCTGATGATTCAGTCAATGGGGGGCACTACATTACCTGCAGCCTATAGCCTCTCCATAGGGGCTGAGAACCATTTGATTCAAGCTGGAAAAATCACTCCTAGGCCATCCATGCCTCTATACCCTGAGTTAGGAAGCCCAGATACTAGCCAAGTGCCTACATTAGCTCCTATACCCACCCCCAGGAGTCAAAGCTCAGCTGAAGCTTCCACTTCATCATCTAATACCTCTAAAGAGCTTCAAGGAAGTGATGAAGCAACTTCAGAACTTTGGGAATGAGCTAGTGACCATCAAAAGACAACAAGCTCAGAGTTCCAGGCCATACCAGCCCCAGGCTCAATATCAAGCTAGACCCTAGTATCAGCAGAATAGGCCACCACCTCAGACTGTAAACCAAAGCCAGAACCAAGGACAGCCCCAAGCTGCTAGACCTTTCAGGCCATATGATCCTAACACAGCTTCAACATCAAGAGCATTGGTCCCAGCACAAAACAATATGGCACAGGAATATGATTGGTGTTTTCCATGCGATCAACCACATAACCAATCAACATGTTTTAATGGTGCTCTAAATCAGGCCTTGATGGTGCAAACCAGTATGGTGCCACAAGAACCTGGCCAAGAGGAAGATCAGCAACAAGGAGCTCAACAAAGTGGACCCCCAAGTGAGACTATGCTTGTCAATTGGCATGCTGAATACTTATGTGGGATGAATTAGTCCCCTTCTCAAAGTGTGGCTGCCAATACATGGTCCAAAAAGAGAAGTATTGGAGAGGGCCAACCACTGAACTCAGGTGACCCTCAACCTTCCATCACTCCACAAGGTCCTGGTGCTCCAAGTACAACCCCCAACATACTGAACCAATCTAGACCACCTTCCAAACCCAGTCAGGCACCGGTTGTAATGACCCATGTGCAAGAAAGAAATGTGTCTGGGAGGGGGCAGAAAAAAGATAGCTCATTCAATATTATTGAGAAGATGAAAAGGAAAAGTGTGAACATTTCACTATGGGAGTCACTGGCCATTCCAAGGTAGAGGGATCTATTGCAGACTGCCATGCAGAATTGGTCAAGTTCAAATCAACCCCCTAACCAGCAGGAGAGAGTGCTTACCAATGCAGTTCAACCTAGAAGGAACCAAGGAGAACAACAAGGTAAGAACCTGAGACCTCCTCCCTTCTATGTCTCATTAATTATTGGAGACAAATTGGTGCACAATTGTATGATTGATTCTGGGGCTAGTAGTTCTATGATGCCCAAACAAATAGCTGATCAGTTGGGTCTCCAATATGAAGTCATCTCTAGAGGAGTTTTCCAATTAGATGGGACAGTAGTGACCACTATGGGAATTATCAAGGATCTGAGTCTCACTCTACATGCTTTCCCTAATGTGTTTTTTTTGCAAAATGTGTCAATCATAGATTTGCCACCACATTTTGCTTTGTGTCTATCCAGAGACTTCACTGCCAAAATTGGAGGCTACCTGTCTGTTGATTGGTCACATATGCTCTTTAGGACAAGGTATGGGGTGAAGGCCACAATCAGATCTGAACCTATTTCTGATTATCATATTGAATCCTATGTGCCTAGCCCAATCAATGCCAACTGCTCAGCTTTTGATCAAGAAGACCTCCTGAACACTAATGAAATAGATACCAAGGTGGGATGTATCCCAGACTTGACCCTAGATGAGTGGGCCAACAAAAGACATGCTTTTGACCCATATAAGGAGATGGAAGAATCTGAACTGGGTGTCTACTATCTACATGAAGAGAATCATCCTCTTCCTGACCTAATTAAGCCAGAATACAAGGATGACAATGAGGTATGGCAATTTTTCTTTGATGGCTCAAGGAGTAGACAAGGAGCTGGAGGAGGAGCCATGATTGTGTCCCCCAGAGGTATGAGATATTATTCAGCCTTCAGATTCTAGTTTTCTTGCTCAAATAACACTACTGAATATGAGGCTTTAGTCCAAGGTCTTCATTGGGCAAGGAAGCTAGGGATCAAGAACTTGCAAGTGTTTGGTGACAGTGAACTGGTTGCCAATCAAGTCAGAGGACTAAATGCTGTCAAAAATGACCTGCTCAAGAACTACAAGAGTAGGGTATGGGATCTCATGGAGAATTTTGAGGCCTTCAGTATTGTGTCCATACCTAGGAAGGAGAATGAAGCTGCTGACAGACTTGCAGCAGTCGGGGCAATGTTTGATGTGGTTGACAACATCAAAAGAGACAGAGAACAGCCACATATCCATGTGGTTGTGAGGCCAGTAGTGCCAGATAATAATACATGCTGGCAGGTGTTTGAGAATGATCAACAGATCATTAACTTCCTGTAAGAAGAAGCTGAATTCTCAGCTAGAAACCAGAGCAGACTAGAGTAGTGGTATGGGAATCAGATAGTACAGCTGCATACAAACAAGCTTCCCAAAGGCTTAGTGACACTGGAATATATTTTCAATCCTAATGATCATTTCAGAAAGGAGAAGGCTAACATGCAAATCAAAGGAGAAGATTCAGAGTCAATCCCAGTTGGAGAAGACAAAACACTTCAAATTGGCAAAGTGGCCACCAAACAAGAAAGGTATGAATTCATACAACTTTGCCAAGAATTCCCTGATGTGTTTGCTTGGAGTTATGAAGACCTAAGAGGGTTCAATCCCAAGCTAGCACAACACATAATAGAACTAGATCCAGCTACTCAGCCCATCAGGCAGAAGCAGAGACCAGTCAACCCACATATTGAGCCTCTGATGAAGAAGGAGCTGAACAAGCTGATAGAGGCAAGCATCATATTTCTAATCAAACACTCAAGCTGGGTTGCAAATTTGGTCCTAGTCAGAAAGATAAAAGTGGAGAAATCAGGCTGTGTGTTGACTTCAGAGATTTGAATAGAGCCTCCCTCAAAGATCACTACCCACTCCCTTCAATGGAGCAAATCTTACAAGTAGTGTCTGGGTCAGAAAGGTTCTCCCTCCTAGATGGCTACTCAGGGTACAACCAGATCATGGTGAAAGAAGATGATCAATTCAAAACAGCTTTCACCACCAAATGGGGCACCTATGCCTACAAAAAAATGCCATTTGGATTGTCCAACGTCGGAGCCACTTTTCAAAGGGAAATGGATATGGCATTCAAGGGGTTGATCAAAAAAATAGTGTTGATCTATCTGGATGACATTACAGTGTTTTCCAAAAATGCAGCAGATCATCTCTTCCACCTAAGGCAGGTGTTCCAATGATGCAGGAGTTTTGGGGTGTCCCTGAACCCCAAAAAATGCATATTATTGGCCCATGAAGGTAAGCTTCTAGGCCATATTGTATCAAAGGAAGGATTGGCAATTGACCCGGAGAGAGTTCAAGAAATAAGAGCATTGCCATTGCCAAGTCACAAGAAGGCTCTTCAAAGCTTCTTGGGAAAAATCAATTTTGTCCACAGGTTTGTTCCAAACTTTGCTACCCTTGTTAAGCCAATAACGTTGATGCTGAAGAAGGGCTTAAAATTCAGGTGGAAACCTGAAGGAAAAGCAAGTTTTGAGGCTATCAAAGAAGCCATATCACAAGCCCCAACTCTTGTGAACCTAGATTTTTCCAAAGATTTCATATTGTATGCCTTTGGTGGCAGCGACACAATTTCTACAATCTTGGTGCAAGCAGAACAAAGAGAGTACAGAACAACCAATTGCTTTCTTCAGTCAGAGTCTGGAAGATTATGAGGTGAGGTACTCCTTCATTGAGAAGTAGGTCCTAGTAGTGATTAGAGGATTGAAGAAGTTTAAGCATTTGGTTTCAAACAACAAGATCCAACTATTGGTCTCCCATGTGGGAGTTAAAGAATTCCTTCTCAGCAAGGACCTGAATGAAAAGTGTGCAGGATGGATCACTCGTGTCATGGAATATGACATTGAGATCAAGGTCACCAAGCTGGTCCATGGGAAGGGGTTATGTGAACAACTAGCCTCAGGTCAACAAGATGAAACAGACAGTGAAAAGGAGGTTGTTCTTGTTCTACAAGATGATCAAGAAGAAGGGAGAGATGATGTACCTACTCCTTGTTGGACCCAAGACATGGTGCACTTCCTTCGAACAAGCCTGTGTCCTCATGGAATGAGTAAAGCAAAAAGAAGGCATTTTAGGCTACAGGCCATCCCATATGTTCTTATTGATGGTGTCTTGTTCAAGAGGGACATCAATGGCATTCTGTTGAGATGCATTGGGACAGATCAGGTGGAGAGGGTGCTACAAGAATTCCATGTCGAAGTAGCTGGAGGCCATTTTTCTCCAAGAGTGACAGCACTCAAAATCATGAAAGCAGGATATTATTGGCCTAGAGTGTTTAGTGACTGCTACACATGGATCAAAAGGTGCAAGAATTGTGCATTCTTCAAGGGAAAGGAAAAGCTAGCAGCACTTCCACTGCACCCAATTTCAGTCGAACAACCTTTCATGCAATGGGGATTGGACTTCATTGGAGTCATCAATCCAAATTCAAGCCAAGGCCACAAATGGATTCTGACAGTGATAGATTATTTCACCAAGTGGACCGAGGTAGTGGCACTCAAGGAAGCCAATGAGTCTAGTATCCTAGATTTCTATGAGGGGATAGTGACCAGATTTGGAGTGCTAGCCACCATCATATCAGACAATGCATTAGCATTCATAGGTTCCAAAATCACAGGATGGGCTGTTAAGAATGGGACTTATTTGAGTACTTCATCAAACTATTACCCTCAGGGTAATGGCCAGGCTGAGTCCACAAACAAGAACCTGCTAAAGATCATCAGAAGAACTCTTGATGAGAATCAGAGGACCTAGACACACAAAGCTCAAAATGGCCTTATGGGCTGATAGAATAATGCCCAAGAAATCCACAGGAAGCTCTCCATTCAAGCTCATTTATGGGAAAGAGGCAGTGTTGCCTATATCACTTGAGTTGCCAGCATTGGAGCTTGTAAAGCAATTAGAGATGTCTGAATTTGAGCCAATGGAGGCCAAGTACATGGAGATGATAGAGTTAGAAGAAACCAGAGAATACACTCTCCAAGAAATGGAAAAGAATCAAGCCTTAATCAAGAGATGTTTTGACAAGAAGGCAAAAGCAAGGACCTTCTAGGAAGGAGACCTAGTTTTGAAATGGGATGCAGATCGAGCAAAACCAGGAAGGCATTCCAAGTTTGACGCTATCTGGAGTGGCCCCTATATGATCACAAGGTGCAAAAGTAGCAATGCTTTCCAATTGTCCACATTGGAGGGAAAAGAGTTGTAGATTCCAGTGAACGGGATCTATCTTAAGCACTACTACTAAAAGGGAAGTCTCACCCTGTACATATTAGTTTAGTTTCTCTTTCCTCTAAGTGCTTCTACACATTGTCTTGTTGTAGTGTAGATTAATTTTCTCCTAAGTGCTTTGCATGCTCTGCATGTTCCATTTGGAGCATGTATGATTTCAAATTTTGTATATAGTGTGGTGTTGTTTTGTGGCTCTTATGCAGTCCATTCAGAGAGACAGATGAAGCCCTGAGTTAAAACAATTTTCTACTCTCAGAAACCTTCATTTCGAGATTTCTTATGAAAATTGAGAGTACAAGTAGTCGGGCTCATGAATCAGAGGTAGAATTAGTATCAGACCGTCTTTCTCGACTCCATGCCCAATGGATATGACAAGGCAATTGGTCTTTTCATCTAGTAGGCAGATACCCCTGTGAGTCACCAAATTGTTATCCATATTTCACCCCCGCACCAAATATTGGATTGACCATGACCCCGCATAAGAGGAACCTGAGAAAACTCATTCAAATCCTGTAAATTGGTCGCAGAAGGACTCAACCATGAAGTAGCCAGAGGCCAAGAGAGACTAAAGGACCCTGTGCAAAAGAAATGACTCTGTCGGGCCGTTTCCACGTCTTAAATTTGTTCTTCAAGCTACAGGTTGACTCAACTATGGGATAACAGGGTCAGACAAGAAGGGGAAATGTCGTAAAAAGACCAGAGAGGAGAAGGGGAAGAAATGGAGAAGATCTGAAGTCCTCGGGCTCAAAACGGTTCAGGAAAAGGTCCAAAAAATGACTAAGTATGGAGGAGGCAGTGGAAGAGACCACGTGTCCTAACGGTGCTTCTCCAAAGGTGAATCCAAAAGTGAGAGCCCAAGTGAGTGCTAGACTGATGCGTGTCCCAGAGGAAAGTGGGGCATCGGGGGAAAAGTTGATTCTTTGCCCCTTGTTATCACAAAAGGGGTAAAAGTTGCAAAATGGCCCATAACTCCGCCCAGGGAAAAATTCAGTGTTAAAACCCGAGTCAAAGCCAAGGCGGGGAGTTGGAGGGAAAGGTGAAAATTTTCCTTTCGTTCAAAGGGAAAATGATAAATTACGGACCCGCAAGCCCCATTTTTTGTTCTAATCCGGCTGCCACGTGTCCCAAACCAAAAGGGGGACCCATTTTTCAAATTTTTTTCCCGCCCATTTATACGGATTCGATACAAACTTTGAAGGGGCATATCTTTCGACTCAGGGCTCAAAATATTGTGAATCTAACACCATTGGGAAGATCTCAGCCTCACCTATGCCATGGAGGTCTGAAACTTTAATTTTGAGGAGGTTAGGTAAAGGAAAATGGAGGAAACATCTTCGGGCCTTCAATGCAGGATCCATCTGTCTCAACAACCAGATTGGATTCGATCTGTTTCCACTGTTTCCTCTTCTTTCAAGGCGTCGAATCAAGGATTCATGTAGTAAAGGTAGATTTGGGGGCAGATTTTATCAGAAGCATTAACAGCAGTGGTTGAGTTTCAACCTACTTTTCCCACTTCTCTCTCTCTTTCTTCTTTCAGGTTGAATCTATAAATACGGGGGCAGGATTCATTGTAAAGGGTTGGACATTATTTGTTTTGCAGGCTCCCTTCTCCTCTTAGCAAAGGGATTTGTGGGGTTCATGCCTTCCATCAAAATTGCATTACGTTTCTACCTCTTGGCTACTTTGTAATGGACTGTATCAATCTACAGAGCAATAAAACACATTTGTGATCAATTTTAGATCCTTTCTTGCCTCTTTTTCTTTCATTTGGTCTTCTATTACATATTTGGCCATCTGTGCTTGTTTATTATATGCATTCTATTGGTTTGTGTCTATTAGCAAAATAAGTGTTCATCATTCCTTTGGTGCATCACCTGGTAGTTTAGTCATTTCTTATTTCTTATACTCCTTTTACCCCTGTCTCCTTGGCAAGTTTTAGACTAAGTATAGAGATAAACCCTCTGCAAGCTCCCACGCATGCACCTGAATAGAGGAATAAGGAACCAACCTTCAATCTGGAGAGATTTTCCATTTTTGTAAGGTCCCACACCTTGGGGAAAGTTCAATGTTATGTAATCACACCAAATGAATCTGCCTTAGAAAAGCAGACATGCCAAACTCATTTGGGGGTGCTGTGATTTCACACTAACAGTTTCCTTCTAGTCTTTCAATAAATTAATTTTGATAGTAGTTTTTAGTTTGGATGCATATAACTTCGGTTTCTCATGGCAGAAAAATAACCCTAAGGGTTTGATGAATTGGTTACAAACTACTTGAAGGGGGAGAGGAAGTTTATGAAACTCAATCCAAGGTGGTATGTTAAGCTTGGAATTATCCGACACTTGAAATTTCTTTCTCTAGTGAAAATAATAAGGGTATTGTGTCTAACCATTGACCATAGTTGAAAATGAATTTACAATGATCAACATTGGATTTATTTTTGAAAATTCCATTGGTCATAATTTTCACACTCAAGCTTGATGCCATGAGGTTTCCAAGGGTTATGGATCCATTATTTAAGCATGCCTTCTAAGGGGACACAATTGAAATAATTATTAGCCAAAGAGAAAGACTAAAACCAATGGTAGGCCTTGTCAAATTTAGGAAAATCAAGAAAATATTTTTTTGAGTTAGAACCCATATCTTATTGAGCACATTTAGGACAAAACTCATTTCTTTTTTTATTTTCATGGTTTCCCAAAGCTCTACTGGTGCAATGTACATGAACTAATTTTTGTGTCATTGATGTATTCATTAATATCTAGCAAGGTATTAAAAATTATATCACAATGATGCGATTAAAAATTGAATCTATGTAATATATACACAATAAATTAACATATCTCTCCTCAATCAATGATGAATTGATAGTGTGATAAGAAACGTACTTTAAAAAATGAACAAAACCCTTACGAATCGCAAAACTGAAAATTTCCTTTCGTATGACTATCTACTATTACAACTATTTTGAAACATGTATGAAATATATTTTAACATCACTATCCATTTAGTGTATATCTCCTATGATTTGGTTGATTTAACATGATTAATATTTTACTTGTGTTATTAGAGCTAAGTATAGGATAAAATTATCACCCATATTTGATCACCTCCCATGAGGTGGAACACACATTGATATGCAAGTGTAGACGAAAAATCAACTAGATTATACATATGAGATGACAAAAACGTTATACCCTTAAGTAAAAATCATATAGTGCTTCAACTATTTGACATGCAACCTTAGTATATGTACACACCTAATTTTGGTAGGAGCCTAATTGATTGATTTGGTATTAGTGTATTTATGTGTTTACTGATTATTGGTTTAAGTAAAATTTTTGTTTGTGAGTGTTTGTCATTTTATCATTGAATTATATCACTTGTGTCTCATGTGACTTATCAAATATTTGATCTTATTTAACTATTTTTGAGTCCACACTCTTTGTTTTCATTCCCCATGTGGATATTTGTTTTTCTCATTATTTTACTCTCCTACCATATATTTCTTGTGGTCCTAGGTAGTGTCTATTTTTGTATAGTAAAACTTTTTCCATACAACCATAATTACACTAGTAAAGATCATAAAAGTGCAACCATAAGTATACTTGTAAAGATTGTAAAAGTGAAACCAATATTACCAATATTTTATCCATTTCATAAGCTTTAGTTTTTTACCTTGATTAAAAGTAGTGAGTGCAAGAGATAAGCTAAACTTAATTGAATTAAGGAAAATTTAAAAATATATTGATTCATTTAACTTGTGTACAAAGTTCTCATAAATAAACAATGATTCAATAAGTGGGGGACATTCTATATACCTAACACACAATTTCCCTGAGTTATATCACAAAATAGGAAAAATTATACTATCTTTATGATTCAAATTTCCCAAATGCTCATCTCTTACTCTCTCACATTTTCTTCAAGATTTTAATAGGTTTATTACAACTCATTTACACATTTTGAGGAGTGTTAAAAAATATATTATGAAGGAAATAAACTATTTTTTGTAACCATATGAGAAATTTTCCCATAAGGAATCACTAAACATTATATTCATCATGTTAAGGATTAGGCTACTAACATGATGAGTTTTTAAAGAAGTTTAGGAATTACATCCATTGTCGAAAAGAGTGAACTAGATGGTTTTAAAAGAAGCTAAGTTCAACATATTACAATCTTTATGTTTTTTCACCCTCTTATTTTCTCACCCTCTTTATAATATTATAAAGGCACTGAAATTATTTAAATTAAATAAATCTTCATGTTTAAATCCTAGAGAAAATAAGCATTCTTAATACCACATGATAATTACATCTAGTCAAATAATGAAAAATAGTTTAAGCTTCTTGACTACCGTTAAGGATTAAATTTGGCTATAAATGTAATATAAATGTGATTAACTATATAAAAAATTCAAAATAAATAATAATTTCTTTCCTATCCTTTGTCTTTAATAGTGTGAATGTTTTCCTAAGCCAATTCCCATATTATATTAAGTATACTTCAATGAATGAATCAATATTTCATTTTAATGTTAATTCATATATAACACACACACACACACACACACACACACACACACACACACACACAGATATATATATATATATATATATATATATATATATATATATATATATATATATATATATTTCATATTACAAGATTGAAAATAAAATAGGTGATTAAAAATGTAGTTCAATGAATGAATCAATACTTCATTTTAATGAAAACTCAAATATATACATCATATTATAAGATTGATAAGAAAATAATTCCTTCAAATAAGACCATAATTTATTCACATCTACTGAATACATCAATTAACTATTCCAATGAAAAAAGTCAATAATACATCATAATCATGAATGCCACTTTATTTATGGAAAGAAAAAACAATCTTCAAATTTATTACAACCAAAGTATCCTTTAAGGAGAATAATAAATTTATATAATTTTTGCAAAACTATTCTTCTTGTTAGATTCATCTTTGAAGACCATCTACAAAACATAACAATACCATCTACACTCAATTAAAACATTAACAATATTTAGCTTAAATTTTGATTCACATACACATGTTAAGAATTATTCAATATATAACAATAGAATTTTATGGTATTAAATAATAAGATATATTTGTATGACTAATAATAAATGTAAAAATATAAAAATGATGAGATGATATGCTCAACTAGGATATATATTTGGATATTTTGAAGCTTTATACATCACATTGATAGTTTGTGCACATGCCAACTATAAAAGTGAAATTTAATGCTCATTAGAAAGGAATGCATGTAACATTTTACCACTACTTGCACTATATGAAATTTCAACCAAATATCAACCCGAATAGAATAGTTTTTATATGTCAAATTTTGCTTGAATTTTTTAAATAAAAAGTACTATTTTGTCAATATTTGATAGGGGTAGTACATAACATAGTCTTTGCTTAAGTTAGGCCTAAGATGCACCGAATCTTATAGCTACAACATGCATACCTACACTTTTTGAAGTTTAGACCACACTAAAACTAATTTTTCAGGTCCATGTGTGCAAGTTATGAACTAGGAGGGGAATGTAGTCCTTGACATGTCCATCAATAGGTCTCTTATCTGTCCCATCCATTAGTTGAAGACACACAGTAAACACCCTCACACAAAAAAAACTAAGTAAGAAAGTGCCAGTGAAAAAATGATGTTGAAATCACGTATAGTAATTAAATACAATCTAGTCAACTCACACATTGAATGTTACTATCAACACACATTCAAATAAAAATTGTGAACATGATTGTCAAATCCCAATAGTTATTTATTAATTAAGTAACTAATGTATAGGATTTTCCTTCCATCACCTCAACCAAACCCTAATTACCTCAAGTTAGGTTCCTCATATTCAACTTTGTTAAATGTAGCTCAAAAAAGTCTTTAAACACTCACATGTTATGTACCAAAAATCCATAAATATGTATATGTACATTGAGAATAAGTATGACTTGTGATCATTATATTTGACTGATCATCTTGTAAAGGTTTCAAAATCAATTTTAGGATGATACCTCAAGGATAATTTATATCCATAACATTAAATTGAAATCCAAGTATGTATAATAAGCCAACATATTTAATTTATTACATTCACATAAAAAATGAAAACATGATTCTCAATTCCCAATATTTATTTATCAATTAAATAATGTAGAAGAGTGTCTTGCCTTCACCTCAACTAAACCATATTTTCCTCAAGTTATGTGCATCATATTTAACTATGTTAAGTGTAGGTAAACACATTATTTAAACACTAACATGTCACATACCAAAAATCCATAAATATGTATATGTACATTGGGAGTAAGGATTACTTGTGATGATAATATTTGATGAATCACCCTGTAAAGGTTCCAAAATAAATTTTAAAATGATCCCTCAAGGATAATGTCTATCCATAACATTTACGTGAAATGCAGGTATGTGTAATAGGTATGCTAACATATTTAATTTTTTAGATTCACAAAAAAATGAAAGCATGATTCTTAATTTCCATTATTTATTTATCAATTAACAAATTAATGTAGAGGAGTGTCCTTCGTTCAACTCAGCCAAACCATAGTTTCCTGAAGTTAGGTATTGTAGATTCAAATATGTTAAATGTAGTTCAATAGAGTATTTAAACACTCACATTACATGACCCACCTACCAAAAATCTCTAAATATGTAAGGGGATTAGATTGAGTCAGGTGAAATAGAATATGAGAATGCATTTTCACTCTGAGCCCCCCTCTCTATATGTACATTAGGATTAAGGATTATTTGTGATCATAATCTTTGATCGATCATCTTATAAATGTTTCAAAATCATTTTTAGGATGATTCCTCAATGATCATGTCTATCTTATAGCCTTTACCTAAAATGTAGGTGTTGTCCCAAATAACTCCCCAAGTTATTTGGACAAACTTATATTTTATTCTAACTCTGATGTTTCACATTTCAGGTTGTGCCCGCTCTAGTAGTTTCCTTAGCACCTTGGCACAACCGTTGTTCCTCGCACACACCTCTATGTGCCCTCCCTACTTCCCCTTGTATTTCCTATTCCCTTCGCATCCCCTCATGTTTACTTTGTGTGATTCCCCTTCCCTTTCCATTCATTTATCTCCTTCTGGTTTCCCCTCTACACCTTCCCTTTACATACCATATTTCATTCCTAGTTTTTTGCACACTCCTTGCGTGTGCACCCTATTGACCTACATTCAAATCAGATAAGTCCTTTGCATGCCTTCATCCTTACGTACCTCACATTCCCTAGTTTTCCTCACGTGCCCCTTTCTTCCTTGCTACCACACCTTTCTTAATTGAAAACCTGTGTTTGATTACATACTTAAATCCTTTAGGTATGTGTCCATTCTCTTTACACGAGCTACCTTCATGCGCTTGCATTTTCAATCTTGCACCTCTTCCTTTCACGCCTTACACCTTCTTCCATGCTAGTCACTGTGCCACATCATCAACTGTCAGACTTGAGTGTACTACATGCAACCCACCAAAGCACACCAATAGGGTGTTGAATCCTTATGAAAAACCAATGTACAACACGTGGTAGAAATGACAAATCAGATGAATAGTTAGCTGAATCCTTCAGTCAATCAACACGCACCATGTGTCTTGTGTGTCTAATTTTCACTGTAGATTTTCTGACATCCATAACTTTTGTTGCAGTGCTCAGATACCTGGGCATTTGGGCTCATTTGAAAGCTACTTACATATACTACATGTTGTATTTTTAAAAATTAGATTTAGGTGGGATTTGGCAGGTACAAAATAGGGAAAAGTATTTTAGGTGATCAACACACATCTAATTGACTCAACCACTAGGTTTCTACAGATCTGGTCTCCTTCCTTCTTCTACATGCCAAATAGACATGGAGAGGCACATCTGATAGCATTACATGCATTCATTGCTAGTTATTGGTGGTTGAATATTTGAACCCCGAGTTTTCCTCCTCTTTCTCCTCCTCTTCTCTCCTTCTTCTCCTATAAATTTTAGAGATTTTCTCATTGAATGGATCCCTCTTTGTTGTAACAGAACCATGCCAAAATGGTGGCCAACTTTCCATGAGTTTCAGAACTTTGACTTGGTCTCTGTAATGTATTCATGCCTTCCACCATGAATGTATTTGTGGCACTTTTGTCCTCCCTTTTCTCATTTCTGCTACGTCTCACCTCTTTGTTTGCATTTTTTGGAGTGATGTGCATATCTCCCACTTGCAGCTTCCATGTTCATGAGTTGTGTGCACGTATAAATCTATTTATGTGGTTCTTGTCTATGGCACATGCTTGTCTGCCCTCTCTCCCGCACTCGCTCACTTTCCTTCCCCTTGTGGAGTGTGATTGACCCTTTCTCTGGTGCCATCACCTCCCCTTTTAGCCTAGGATTTATCTTTCTACATCTCCTTCTCATCCTGGTCCCTTGGAATTTTAGAGTAGCGTAGATAGCTTCATTTCTAGAATTAGGAGTAGTGTTAGCGGTAGGTATAGGTAGAGGAACCAATAATGAATAGACGCTAGGAAATGGGACCTGTAGAGGAACCTACATCATCTAATCCACTACCTATGGAGGATTCCACCTTATCTTATTCTCTACCCACATAGGAGTTGACCATGCCTACTACTTCACCTAGTAAGAAACCCATTTCCTCCATCCCTCTATCTTTCGAGCCATCTACCCCTCTTGCTCTTCCACCTGTTGAGCAACCTGCATTAGTTACTCTTCTACCCAAGGAAGAGCCCAACCTCCCTTCTCCCTCTCCAGTCGAAGATTCTACACCTTCCACATTTCCTCCTCTTCTACCCATAAAAGATCTAGTTATGGCATCTCTTCCTGTTGGTTTCAACTTCCCAACAAATTTTAAAGGCCTCGTCAACTTGTTCTCAACTCTTATACCCACAGATTTAGACGCTAAAAATTACCCTATCTCACAAACTTTGGACTTCTTCAAAGGGCTTACTATCAAATCCTCTCTGTCCTCATCCACTTCTACATCATTCTCTCATTTGGCTGATCAACTAGATTACATCGACTACTCCATGTTGTGACACCTTCGGCTCCCTGTCTCAACTCAAATGCAGATGATTTCTACCAAAACTTCCATGATCTATCCAAAGGTGTTTAAGATAACCAAACCCACCATGCCCATGTCAATTGTAGTCACCTCTTCTTCATCACCATTATCCATAAATAAACGGTTGCCATCAACCAAAATTTCACCTATGCGTAAACTACTACTTGTACCCATACCTTTGCTCATGTCCAAACCCATTACCATGTTGGGAGTTATGCCAACATCAAGCCTAGTCTATCCTCCTATTAAACTAGATTTATCCACATCCTCGCAAGCCATCACAAAGACTAATCCCCCACTCAATAGGAAGACCCAACCTCTTAGGTTGCATACAATAGCTTCGCCCACTACCCCTCCATCACCTTCACTACTTCTATCTATCCTAGGTCTGCACCCATCAACCTTGGTCAAACAACCTCCTACCCAAGGTAACCATAAACACAACAACCCACCTCCTCATCATGATATTATATTCCACCAAAATTACCTATACAACCTACGCCTTCACCATTACGTACATCCTTTCCACCTCCTATACCTATACCACTTCATATATCCTCATCATTACCCATGTCATTCCCTTCTCTTCAAATAGTATTTTCCACATTGCCTCCTACCACCATCTTCACCGCACCTCCATTATCTCCTTGGTTAACACATCCCATTCTGCTATCTTCCTTCCCTTCTACATCACACACTCCTTCTACACCTTTACCCAAAAAGGTGCAACCCAAGCCCAAAGCCCCAATACCTTCCAAAGAGGTAGTTAAACCTACACCACCTCCAATAACCAGCTCACCAACTACAACTTTACCCAAGAAGGTGCAACCCAAACCAAAAACCGTAGTATCTAACAAATAGGTATTCAAACTTACTCAGCCTCCAATTCAACCTTCAGTGAAGCCTCTCCCACCGAAGTCACCCAAAATTCCATCCATACCAAAAATCACTTCACATTGTGATCCATTAGCAGGTTCTTACGCCAACATCCTGGCTAACCTTTTGTAAACCTCTGTCATCACATTTCCACCGCTTAGACCTTATGACCCACTCAAACCTAAACCAGAAAGGTTTGATGATACCAAAGTTTGTGCTTACGATTGTGTGTCAGGGAATGATGTAGAAAACTGTAAGGCTCTTAAGACTATTCTTCTCCAACTATATCCTCTTGAAGATAACTTTGACGATGATGATATTTTAGATGAAGACCCCATTCCACCTTCATCTATCACCACACAACCTCGCCCTATACCTATACATTGACCTCCATCTCCACCTCCACAACCCTTTTACCCTCCTCCAAAATTTAAGATCACATGGTCCACATTAAAGAACTAGCCCAAACTCCTCCAAAATGCCAATGCACCATACTCCTTTCAGAAGACTCTTTTCCTTCACCATTTTTTTTCCCATCCTACCACAACACCTTTCATGACACACCTTCTTCTTCACCTTAGATCAATATGGTTCGAGTTTCCACTCGAGCTCAAAAGGAAAAAAGAAAGAAGAAAATAACCAGCTCATCCACTACATCTTTACCTCAAATTTGGTCAGCACATTCACCTAAGGTCACCATCTTTGGACCCGTATACCCCATTTCTAATGGGTTTTCCCATCTTATAATGATAAAAAAATTGCACCAGTCTCCTCTATAAATGTCTTTTTATGACCTCATCCAAACCTATGAGTCTCATTATCAAGCTATCATCGAGGTCCTACAATCTATTGAGATTATACCTAATGACCCCACACCTGTCACTAACATTATCACTCCTCTTCATGTGGCCTCTCTCACCACTTTGCCTCCATTTTATGCTCCCACTACCATTCATTAAGTCTCCATTCTTAGTTTCCCTAATGAAGATATTTTCCCTCTCCAATCAGATGATTCTAACCCCGCCCTATTCATTTCTGTCTACATTGATAATATATGTGTTTGATGTATTATGATCAATTGAGGTACCAATATCAACATCATTTCCTCTCATGTGTACAAAAAAATACACATCCCTACCAATTACATGCATAATAAACTAGTTATTTTGCATTCATTTAAAGATGCCATGACTTCCACCCTCGGCACCATCATTCTCCACATTCGTATGGGCCCTTGTGCCATTCCTAAATTATTCTATGTCTTAAAGGGGGAATTATAATAAAATTTGTTGCTTTTCCGACCTTGGATTTGTGGCATGGGTTGTGTTCCTTCAACCTTACACCATTGTTTAAAATTTGAACATGAAGGGCACAACTATACCATTCCAGCCGACCCTTCACCATTCAATACCTGTAATATGCTCTATCGACCTAATGATGTTCTTATACCAGTTAAGGCATCTACCACCACTACCACTTCTTCCTCAGCCGCTGCTTCATCTACCACTTCTGCTGCTACATATTCCACAACCAACCCTTCTATTCCCACTATATCCACAACTGGCCCATCATCTAACCCATCTACTTCTCAAACATCTAATGCTTCTTATTCCCAGCCATCTAGTGATTCATCCATTCTAGCTACCCATATACCAATCATCGATCCCTTAGAAGGTTTTATTCAATGCCTCACTCTGGGGGATTACCACCTTTATAACATTGACACATTCCTTACTCCTCAAGAGTATGGAGCCTTCATCAACACCCACACTATAATCACCGAGTAGGAGAATGTTTCCCCTACTGTACTCCACACCTTTGCACTAACGTAATGTATGGGGTACTTGATATTTCTACATACTCGCATGAGTCAAATTCCCAAACTTGACCATTTTCATTTGATCTCCAATCACTCACCAACTACCACTTCGACCACACCTTCCTTCCTCATTGCGCTTGAAAGGGATTTGATTTTGGCTTCTATGAACAAGGCCACCATACTGTCATTCCTTGCACCACCCGTAAGCATAAAGACCACAGTGGTATCGGATTTTCCAAACCACCTTCCAAGAAATCCCTAGTGGAACTCATTAAGGATGATAAACCTTCTCCACCGCATTCACCTACCTCACCAACTTCACCTACAGAGTCTATGGATCCAAAATCAATTCCTCCTAAAAAAATTGTGAACACTATTTCCTTGGGACCTTTGACTTAATAGTACGATGGTTAGGCTACCTCTTCTCTTCCCTTCTTATATCCTGACATGATCAATGATGACATGCCTTCTAACAATGTCAGGAAAATAATTCTATTCTCACCAACCTTTGTGAAAAAGATTCTTATATTCATCGGTTGTTTCCTTCATAGACGCAAACCATGTTGAATGAATCCACTATCGATATAAACATTCATACTCAGGATGACCCACACATTCTAAAGATATGTCAATATTTAGATGTTGCTGAATAGGAAGCATTCACAACTTTCCTCCAAGATCATAACAACACTTTTTATTGGTCTTACACTAACATTCCTGGTATTTACCCAACTATCATGGTACACAATATCGTAATCATTCTTGATGTGAAACCCGTGAAACAAAAGCTGCGAAAAATTCATCCTCACATTTCCCTTCTTGTGAAAGAAGAACTCCAGTGCCTCTTTTCTGTTTCCTTCATTCTACCCAATTATTATCCACAATGGATCTCTAACATCATTCCTATCACCAAAACGACAGGGGGACCCCGCATTCACACATATTTCTGTGACCTTAACCTTTCTTTCCCTGAGGATGACTTTCCTCTACCTAATATTGACCAACTACTTGATCTCATTGTTGGATGCTATTACTCATGGATGGTTTTTTAGGTTATAACCAAATATTACTTACCCCAAAAGATCAACATAAAATCACCTTCATCACTTCTTGGGGGACCTTTTGCTATCGTTTTATGCCCTTTGGCTTTAAAAATACTGGTGCCACATATCAGCGGGCTGTGACTTATATCTTTCACAACATCATACATAACATATTGGAAGATTATGTTGATGATATTCTTGCCAAATCCAACCATCGGGCTGAACACCTTACAATCCTTAAGGTTTTATTTGACCATCTCATCAAATACTACATTCTCATGCAACCTAAGAAGTGTGTCTTTGCTATTCTCTTGGGAAAGCTCCTTGGTTTCATAATTTCTTTATGTGGAATTGAAGTTGATCCCGTTAGAATTAAGGCAATTCTCGAGATGCCACCACCTACTAAACTTCATCAAATTTGTAGTTTGTAAGGAAAGTTACAATCTATTCTTCACTTTATTTCCCAACTTTCTGATCACTACCATTCATTTCATCATCTTCTCAAAAAGGATGTCTCCTTCAAATGGGATGATGAATGCCAAAAAATCTTCAACGCATTAAAACAATATCTCCTCCAACCACCTGTGCTCATCCTGCCAAAGTATGAAGAACCCTTTTACCTCTACATTTTTGCCACAAATCATTCTTTCGAAGCCATGCTCGGTCATCGCGATAAGAAACACAGGGAGCAAGCAGTTTATTATATAATTCTTACATTTTTAGACTATAAAACTAGGTATATCCATGCCGAATTTTTTTTCTTAGCCTTAGTATTTGTAGCCACCAAGCTTTGCCATTATCTTCTTAACCATAAAACCTTCATTGTCACTAACACTGACCCCTTACACTATATGTATACTAAGCCTTACCAAAACCAATGTGTTGCACATTGGCTCATGCTTCTTGTAGACCTAGATCTCTAATTCATCCATAAAAATTTTGTTAAAGGACAAACCATTTCCAACCAACTTGTAGATGCACCTCTTTTTGGAAATCAACCTTATAACTTTGATTTCCTTGATGAATCCATTACTACCCTCTCCCTTGATGACATCATTTATCAGATGACCTTATTATTCAATGGTTCTAAATGTTAGCGTGGGGTGGTAAAAGGGTCATCCTTATTCCTCTTGATGGGGATCCTATTCCTTTATCTTTCAAATTGGATTTTGACTGTACCAATAAAATTATCAAATATGAAGCACTCATGTTAGGTCTTCAGATAACCCTAGCCTTCGACATTAAATCCATTAATATCTTTTTCGACTCCCAATTGGTTGTGAACCAAGTCAATGGTTTATACCAGTGTTTTATCGAGGTACATCAAAAGTATAAACATCATGTTAACATACTTTTTCCTACCTTTGATCATTATGAACTTCAAACAACTCCGATCTCCACTAAAAAATTCATGGAAAATGTTTGTTTCTCAAATGTGCACCCACGTCCTGGATCTTTGAAAAGGGACTGAGATGTTTTAGACCACAATGGAACCATCCCTAAGTTGTGGGACCTTGTGAGCTTGGGACAGATCTCTGGTGAAGGTCGGTTCCTCTATCTATCTCTATTGCTACTACTACTCCTAGTGCTAGAAAGGGGAAACTAAGCTATAAATGCCAAGGGACCAAGGAAAGAAGGATAATATGAAGTAAACTACACTAAAAGGTGATAGCACCAGAAAAGAGGGATGAACACTATTTGTTTTGAGCAAGAATGATAGGGAATGTGTGAAAGGAGGCTAAGCTCGAGTAGCATAACAAAACACACATTCACCAAATCGTCCTTATGGAACACAAACATGCATGGAATTACAAGGGACTTGAAGTAGCACAACAATACACAATGCAAGAGAAAAATTCAAGAAGAAGGAATACAAACATGCTAGGACAGAGAATAGTCACAAAACAATGCTTCTATTACTTCAAAAAATGCACAGAACTATTACAATGTTAAAGAGGATGATATCCACATGCAAGAGCCAAACATGGAGGTCTACAACTAAGAATAGAGAAAATATGGAGTCCTTAGCAACATGCGTAAGGATCTAGAGTATCCAACATAACAAATGAGCATTGCTCTCACATTTATAGATTAATCCATGGAGGAAGAAAGGAAGAGGAGGTAAAACCTAAATTTGAAATCCAAGCACCAACAAGGAGCATTCAATGTCTATAAATCCACTTGGAAATCTATGAAATATGCTTCTCCATGCTTGTTTGATGTGTTTGAAGAAAAAAGGGAGCGGATCATACTAAATTAGGTGGTTGGAGAAATCAGATTTTCTCATTAATTTTCAGAGAGATGTTTTCCCAATTCTTACCTACCAGATCCACCATAATTTGAATTTTTAATTTTTGGCACTGTAGCTTATGTCAGCAGCTTTCTGACAAGTCCACGCGCAAGGCAATCTGAGCTATGTAGATGATGATATGGCTATTAGAAGATGTCAGAGTCATTGGCGTATACAAGACACATGGTGCACACCAATTAGCTGAGATGGTGGCCAAGTTTACAACTATTTGTCATTTATGCCAAGTGTTAATCATTCATTTGTTGTGAGGGTTCGGCACCTTGTTGGCGCATGCTAGAAGGTTATGTGCTGCACACTTAAGTGTGTCACAAGATGATCTAGCATAGAAGGGTGCATGAAGAAAATGGAGGAAGGCATGGAAGGAGTGCACGTGAAGCGGTCGTGGAGAGGAATTAAACCGGTGAGTAGAGAACGTATGGTTAAGACGTAACTATTACAAAGTAATGGGTTTGGCATGCAAAGGGGAAAAGGATTAAGCACGTGGGGTGGTAAGAAATTGAATCAGAAGAAGGTGGATGCATGGAAGGTGGGTGTAAGAGAGAAGTGGAAGGAGGAAAGAAAGGGGCGCATAGGTAGACTACGAGAAAGGGAATGTGCCAGAAGATTTTTAGCATGTGCAACTTCTTCAATAGATATCTTAGGGCCAGAATGTGTATGTAAGTTATTCAAATCACTAGGAGATCTATTTGGATAATAGATACCATGGCTTGCCTTGCTTCTCAAATACTTGCTTCGCCCTCCGACTCAAAAATATTTTTCACAATACAAAGGTTGCAATCATCCGTTTATTTATTTAAGATGTTAATTTTGGCAGGAAGAATTGAAACCAATCCGTTTGACATTTGGTATAAGGAGTTCATTGATTACCTTTCTTGGTTAATTCTACCTCTGTAACTTACTTGCAATGGATAATGAGCCTTCCTCAAAAGTGTCTCTCGATATGTCATCATGGGGGGTATTCTTTACAAACATGGATTTGACGATATCCTCCTACAATTCCTTACAATTTTTGAAATCCCATACACCAATAAGAATGTTCACGATGGGATTTGCAGTGGTCATTTCAATGGTCTCATTGTCACTAAGCACATCCTTTTCCTCAGATACTATTAGCCAACCCTAAACCAAGACTTTTGTGACTATGTCAAAAATCGTGTGAAGTTTCAACAACATTCTAATATCACCACACCCCTAGTCACGCTTTATAGGTCACCAAAGACATTTGGAATTTTTACTAATGGGGTTTGGATCTTGCCAAAGATATTAACCATCATTCTTCTCAATGCCATCAATGGATCATCACTGTGGTTGAATATTACATTAAATGGGTGGAATATGTACCTCTCATTTCTACAAAAGCCAAGAAAATTTATGAATTTATCAACCATCGCATCATTTTTCGCTTTGGTGTTCCTCATCACCTCATCACTGATAATGGAAAAAAAATTCAAAAAACAAAAACCTATGCAAACTTTGTGACACCTTTGACATTTAACTTCATTTTTTTTCACCTTATTACCCTAAAAAAAATGGTCAATCCAAATTGACTAACAAATATCTTAACAAAATTATTATGAAATTAGTCATGATACTAGTAGGGATTGGCACATGCACATTCCTTTTTCCTTATGGGCTTATCGCAAAAGTGTTTTTACCTCTGCCATTGCTACAAAAACCTTTCTCTTTGGTCTATAGTAGAGAGGTTTTCTTGCCTATCGAAGTCCAAATTCCATCACTTCATATCTCACTTAAAGACATGCTCAATTATGATGACTTTCACCAAGACCGTTTAGCCCAACTTGAGCTTCTAGATGAACTTCATTTAAATGCTATCGATCACCTTTGAAAATATACCAAAAACGTATTAAAATTTCCTATGACAAACGTGTCCACAAACAAACCTTCAAGATTAGTGACATTGTCCTGAAGGAAAATCAAAATGTAACCAAATCTATGAAAATTAAACAGGGAAAGTTTTATCCTAATTGGATTGGACCCTATATCATCACTCATACCTATGGATTAGGTGCTTATCGTTTATCTTCTCTCAAAGGTAAACCCGAGCCCAAGCACCTCAATGCCTTGCATATTCAACAATTCTACTATTGAATCAATTACTATATCACATTTTGTTTATCACACACTTGTTTCTTGAGTAACGGTTCCTTTCATTTACCTCTTTTAAGGACCAATGACTACAACCAAAATTGTGTGATTATCCATCACCTTTAAGCCTTATCTTAAATATGAGTACCAAGACTCTACTCATGGCATGATTCACATGGATAATTTGCATCCTTTTCAAGATGGAATCCCATTTTTTTCATCACTTAAAACCTTCTTTCATATCTTATCTCTGTGTGCTATGGTTTTACCTTCATAAAATAAGTCTATACTCCTTTATAGTCTTGTCAATGAACTAAAAGTCCAAAAATTCAAAAGTAATATATGGGATTTTCACATTCAAATCCTTGAGTCAAAATTATTGTAAATAGATGACTCCCTCAAAAAGTACATATATATTTATATCTTGCTTCTATAAATAGACTTCTCACTCAAAGGACAACTATAAAAATCTAACCCTATTATACATAGTTTATCCAAGAAAAAGACTATTTCTACAAAAATAAATTAATTTTTTTTAAAGCTTCCCACATCAATTAGCTTCATGAATACCTCAAGGATATATTCTATTCATGCCCCATAGACTTCCTACATCGATCAGTCTATAAAACAAAATTAAAAATAAAATATAGAAAACAAGAAAAATCCAACTTTTCATCATGTACTTGCCTATTTTGGTCTTGGGTATCTTGTAGAAGGAGCATGTTGTCTCACAACAAGGTTACGCTAAACAACCCACTCCACCTCAACTTCCTTCCTTTCTCTTCTTCTACCTACTCAGGGACGTGGTGCACATACGAGACTTTGTGATCATGTAACTTCTTTCACCCTTAGAACAATCAATTATGCACTACTTTTGGGGTTTAAATTCATAAACCAATCCTTGGTATGCTCATTATGGTCCTATCCAATTATGAAGCATTTTAACCCTCTTTTACTGTTCGTCTCTTTTCTTACTTCTTGATTCTTCTATATAGAGCTAGACCTTAAACGCTTACATTATGGGATTTATTCTCCTTTCACCTACCTCAACATTCCTCATCTATTTCTTCAACTCATTTGAAAAATTACACCTTGCCTAAATGACCTAGACTCAATCATTCCTAAACAAACCAACCTTCCCATCCACCTCATCATATTATTCCCTATCCTTGGGATAAATACATCATACTGATGCCCCTTTTCACTGGGGCTATGAAGGGAACACTCTTAGGGCATGAGGCCCTTGGAGGTTAGCTTGGTCACTCTTTCCCCTAACCATTTCTCCCCTTTTTTACACACACATCATTACCTAGTTAGTTTCCATCCACACAATAACTTGGAAATTAATGTATAATCAAACAAAAATAATTTCATCATACTTACCATGCTACCAAAATCAGCCACATCATTATAATCATACCTGAACTCATTTCCTAACTTCACCAAATTTGATTGACTACTATAGTTTTTATTACTACCCCACCCTTACCCAAGCCCTTGTGGCTCACCCTATCACTTTATTACCCAATACAGACGATCTTTTCTTCATTGGGGAAAAAATTTACCTATACCTCAGTCATACCCATGACCTGACCTCTCGACTCACCGCAAAACCCACCCCTTGGACACTAGAATTTCTTAACGCGTTATACCTTGCGATGATGACTACTTGTGTTTTTTTTCATACTCTGACTTTACCTAGCCTAATTTCATGTTGTTTATTATTCCAACTAAACCCTTTTGTGCTGCTGAAACACACCTAATCCCATTTCTACACCCTTAAAAAAAAGCCCGCTTTTTGTTTCGGACCGTATCCGACACCTTGATACCTGATCACAACAACCTCGTTTGTGGATAAGCCATCGACCCTTGAAAAGTAGATATTGCAAGTTCTTTATCCTAGTACCTTACTCCACCTTCTATATGTGTGCATGTTTTTAGACCACAATGGAACCATCACTAATTGTGGGACCTTGTGAGCTTGGGACAGATCTCTGGTGAAGGTCGGTTCCTCTATCTATCTCTATTGCTACTACTACTCCTAGTGCTAGAAAGGGGAAACTAAGCTTATAAATGCCAAGGGACCAAGGAAAGAAGGATAATATGAAGTAAACTACACTAAAAGGTGATAGCACCAGAAAAGGAGGCCCCCACTGAACACTATTTGTTTTGAGCAAGAATGATAGGGAATGTGTGAAAGGAGGCTAAGCTCGAGTAGCATAACAAAAACACACATTCACCAAATCGTCCTTATGGAACACAAACATGCATGGAATTACAAGGGACTTGAAGAGTAGCACAACAATACACAATGCAAGAGAAAAATTCAAGAAGAAGGAATACAAACATGCTAGGACAGAGATAGTCACAAAACAATGCTTCTATTACTTCAAAAAATGCACAGAACTATTACAATGGTTAAAGAGGATGATATCCACATGCAAGAGCCAAACATGGAGGTCTACAACTAAGAATAGAGAAAATATGGAGTCCTTAGCAACATGCGTAAGGATCTAGAGTATCCAACATAACAAATGAGCATTGCTCTCACATTCTATAGATTAATCCATGGAGGAAGAAAGGAAGAGGAGGTAAAACCTCAAATTTGAAATCCAAGCACCAACAGGAGCATTCAATGTCTATAAATCCACTTGGAAATCTATGAAATATGCTTCTCCATGCTTGTTTGATGTGTTTGAAGAAAAAAGGGGAGCGGATCATACTAATTCGGTGGTTGGAGAAATCAGATTTTCCTCATAATTTTCAGAGAGATGTTTTCCCAATTCTTACCTACCAGATCCACCATAATTTGAATTTTTAATTTTTGGCACTGTAGCTTATGTCAGCAGGCTTTCTGACAAGTCCACGCGCAAGGCAATCTGAGCTATGTAGATGATGATATGGCTATTAGAAGATGTCAGAGTCATTGGCGTATACAAGACACATGGTGCACACCAATTAGCTGAGATGGTGGCCAAGTTTACAACTATTTGTCATTTATGCCAAGTGTTAATCATTCATTGTTGTGAGGGTTCGGCACCTGTTGGCGCATGCTAGAAGGTTATGTGCTGCACACTTAAGTGTGTCACAAGATGATCTAGCATAGAAGGGTGCATGAAGAAAATGGAGGAAGGCATGGAAGGAGTGCACGTGAAGCGGTCGTGGAGAGGAATTAAACCGGTGAGTAGAGAACGTATGGTTAAGACGTAACTATTACAAAGTAATGGGTTTGGCATGCAAAGGGGAAAAGGCATTAAGCACGTGGGGTGGTAAGAAATTGAATCAGAAGAAGGTGGATGCATGGAAGGTGGGTGTAAGAGAGAAGTGGAAGGAGGAAAGAAAGGGGCGCATAGGTAGACTACGAGAAAGGGAATGTGCCAGAAGATTTTTAGCATGTGCAACTTCTTCAATAGATATCTTAGGGCAGAATGTGTATGTAAGTTATTCAAATCACTAGGAGATCTATTTGGATAATAGATACCATGGCTTGCCTTGCTTCTCAAATACTTGCTTCGCCCTCCGACTCAAAAATATTTTTCACAATACAAAGGTTGCAATCATCCGTTTATTTATTTTAAGATGTTAATTTTGCAGGAAGAATTGAAACCAATCCGTTTGACATTTGGTATAAGGAGTTCATTGATTACCTTTCTTGGTTAATTCTACCTCTGTAACTTACTTGCAATGGATAATGAGCCTTCCTCAAAAGTGTCTCTCGATATGTCATCATGGGGGGTATTCTTTACAAACATGGATTTGACGATATCCTCCTACAATTCCTTACAATTTTTGAAATCCCATACACCAATAAGAATGTTCACGATGGGATTTGCAGTGGTCATTTCAATGGTCTCATTGTCACTAAGCACATCCTTTTCCTCAGATACTATTAGCCAACCCCTAAACCAAGACTTTTGTGACTATGTCAAAAATCGTGTGAAGTTTCAACAACATTCTAATATCACCACACCCCTAGTCACGCTTTATAGGTCACCAAAGGACATTTGGAATTTTTACTAATGGGGTTTGGATCTTGCCAAAGATATTAACCATCATTCTTCTCAATGCCATCAATGGATCATCACTGTGGTTGAATATTACATTAAATGGGTGGAATATGTACCTCTCATTTCTACAAAAGCCAAGAAAATTTATGAATTTATCAACCATCGCATCATTTTTCGCTTTGGTGTTCCTCATCACCTCATCACTGATAATGGAAAAAAATTCAAAAACAAAAACCTATGCAAACTTTGTGACACCTTTGACATTTAACTTCATTTTTTTTTCACCTTATTACCCTAAAAAAAATGGTCAATCCAAATTGACTAACAAATATCTTAACAAAATTATTATGAAATTAGTCAATGATACTAGTAGGGATTGGCACATGCACATTCCTTTTTCCTTATGGGCTTATCGCAAAAGTGTTTTTACCTCTGCCATTGCTACACCTTTCTCTTTGGTCTATAGTAGAGAGGTTTTCTTGCCTATCGAAGTCCAAATTCCATCACTTCATATCTCACTTAAAGACATGCTCAATTATGATGACTTTCACCAAGACCGTTTAGCCCAACTTGAGCTTCTAGATGAACTTCATTTAAATGCTATCGATCACCTTTGAAAATACCAAAAACGTATTAAAATTTCCTATGACAAACGTGTCCACAAACAAACCTTCAAGATTAGTGACATTGTCCTGAAGGAAAATCAAAATGTAACCAAATCTATGAAAATTAAACAGGGAAAGTTTTATCCTAATTGGATTGGACCCTATATCATCACTCATACCTATGGATTAGGTGCTTATCGTTTATCTTCTCTCAAAGGTAAACCCGAGCCCAAGCACCTCAATGCCTTGCATATTCAACAATTCTACTATTGAATCAATTACTATATCACATTTTGTTTATCACACACTTGTTTCTTGAGTAACTGTTCCTTTCATTTACCTCTTTTAAGGACCAATGACTACACCAAAATTGTGTGATTATCCATCACCTTTAAGCCTTATCTTAAATATGAGTACCAAGACTCTACTCATGGCATGATTCACATGGATAATTTGCATCCTTTTCAAGATGGAATCCCATTTTTTTTCATCACTTAAAACCTTTCTTTCATATCTTATCTCTGTGTGCTATGGTTTTACCTTCATAAAATAAGTCTATACTCCTTTATAGTCTTGTCAATGAACTAAAAGTCCAAAAATTCAAAAGTAATATATGGGATTTTCACATTCAAATCCTTGAGTCAAAATTATTGTAAATAGATGACTCCCTCAAAAAGTACATATATATTTATATCTTGCTTCTATAAATAGACTTCTCACTCAAAGGACAACTATAAAATCTAACCCTATTATACATAGTTTATCCAAGAAAAAGACTATTTCTACAAAAATAAATTAATTTTTTTTTAAAGCTTCCCACATCAATTAGCTTCATGAATACCTCAAGGATATATTCTATTCATGCCCCATAGACTTCCTACATCGATCAGTCTATAAAACAAAATTAAAAATAAAATATAGAAAACAAGAAAAATCCAACTTTTTCATCATGGACTTGCCTATTCTGGTTTTGGGTATCTTGTAGAAGGAGCATGTTGTCTCACAACAAGGTTACGCTAAACAACCCACTCCACCTCAACTTCCTTCCTTTCTCTTCTTCTACCTACTCAAGGGACGTGGTGCACATACGAGACTTTGTGATCATGTAACTTCTTTCACCCTTAGAACAATCAATTATGCACTACTTTTGGGGGTTTAAATTCATAAACCAATCCTTGGTATGCTCATTATGGTCCTATCCAATTATGAAGCATTTTACCTCTTTTACTGTTCGTCTCTTTTCTTACTTCTTGATTCTTCTATATAGAGCTAGACCTTAAACGCTTACATTATGGGATTTATTCTCCTTTCACCTACCTCAACATTCCTCATCTATTTTCTTCAACTCATTTTAAAAATTACACCTTGCCTAAATGACCTAGACTCAATCATTCCTAAACAAACCAACCTTCCCATCCACCTCATCATATTATTCCCTATCCTATGGGATAAATACATCATACTGATGCCCCTTTTCACTGGGGCTATGAAGGGAACACTCTTAGGGCATGAGGCCCTTGGAGGTTAGCTTGGTCACTCTTTCCCCTAACCATTTCTCCCCTTTTTTACACACACATCATTACCTAGTTAGTTTCCATCCACACAATAACTTGGAAATTAATGTATAATCAAACAAAAATAATTTCATCATACTTACCATGCTACCAAATCAGCCACATCATTATAATCATACCTGAACTCATTTCCTAACTTCACCAAATTTGATTGACTACTATAGTTTTTATTACTACCCCACCCTTACCCAAGCCCTTGTGGCTCACCCTATCACTTTATTACCCAATACACGATCTTTTCTTCATTTGGGGAAAAAATTTACCTATACCTCAGTCATACCCATGACCTTACCTCTCGACCTCACCCAAAACCCACCCCTTGGACACTAGAATTTTCTTACGCGTTATACCTTGCGATGATGCTACTTGTGTTGTTTTTCATACTGACCTTACCTAGCCTAATGTCATGTTGTTTATCCCAACTAAACCTTTTGGTGCTCTGAAACACACCTAAATCCCATTTCTACACCTAGCCTAGTTGTGTTTCAGGACCGTATCCTACACCTTGGATACCTGGATCACAACAACCTTGTTTGGATAAGCCTATCGACCTTTGAAAAAGTAGATTTTGCAAGTTCTTTAGCCTAGTACCTTATCACATTCTATATGTGTGCATGTGTTTGAATTCCCCCACATATTACCCACACTGATATCATCACTACTTGTACACCAACAACCCTTATTTTTCATCACTTATCACTTTATCGAGTCACCCAATTACTCAGTCTAACACTTCCTAAGTTCCTAGTTTGAGGGGGATCACCTCCACGCATACTTGGGGAAACCTAACCTTCACTCATACCTGGGACATCGACTTCCTATTTTTTTCAATAACACTTATCACTACAAGCTACGTGAAAAAAGGGGAAAATGTAGACACCAAATTTGGGTCACACTCCCCTTGGTACCCTTCAACTAATCAATACAACGCATGGACCTAGCCATGACCACTTCACCCCACATTAATATTAATTTAATCACTTACAATTGATTTTTTATTTATTGATAAAGTGATTTGAAGGGACCCTTTCCTTATTAAAAAAAATAGAGGCCAATTCCTATGGAAAATAACAATATTTTAAAAGTAACAAGGGAAACAACACCTACAGCTAAACACTAGCTTCAAAAAGAATTAGAATGACCAAAACATCCTAACAAAAATTAGTTCATACCTTGCAACGGAAAATAATCCTCAATGCTGTCCATTCGACCCTTTTTATTTTTTTGCTTTTTTACTTCAAACCACTTGCCTTGGTCAGTCGAGATAACTAGCGCAAGGTCATTAGGGATTGCCAAAGCAATCATTTTATTTGATGCGGAATCCCTATCTGATTCTGAACTTTCTGAAGTATGTCCCCTTTTCATTCCACCAATTACTAGGTGATTTTCCTGAATTCCCATCTTGGTGTCCTCCTTCTTTGTGACTATTTTGTTCTTAGGGGTCAAATTATTCGGAACATCCTTAAAGTTTGAAGTGAATATCAAATATGGGTTAACAAAGCCCCAACCACTAGTAGAAGTCGATCCATTATTTTTTGTAGAGTTCTTGTTTTTATTAAAGGGACAAGTAGCTTGTAGATGACCCATATTTCAACATAATTTACACTAGAATGTGATATTATCATAGTCTAATATCTAGATATGTTGAAAATTACCAAATTTAAGATTGATCTGATTCGGTAATCCCTTGCTCAAATCAATTTCAATGCATATACGGGAAAATGAACAAAGGCCCAAATGCGTTCTATCTAAGTCTGCTTTGATAAACTTGCCCACACCATTACCAATATCCTCCGGGGTATACCATAGATGCAAGGGGAGGTTAGGGAGCCTGACCCAAACAGGTGTTTTGGAAACTGAATAGGTGTTTGGATCAAAATATGGAAACCATGGAGTTATAAATAAACCCACATGCCCCCAAAACCATAGACCATCTGTCAAATGTCATTGATAATCTTACGATTCTCTAAAATAGACAACGAAAAATCCCTTAGAATATAGGGATATTTCACATTTATTGGTCCAAGTTTCAAATACCCACTGGTACAGTGTTGAGGATGAAGGCCATAACCCATTAAACCTACCAATCACTACATCCTGTGATAAAGTTTTGAAATATTCCTCCACTTTAGGGTTCTTGATGGTTACAGAGGGAATATCCTTGGCCATATCAACTAGGTAGGATAGATTACTTGCTATTTTATTGCCTGAGGATCGGCCTCCACTGTTTTCTAGTATATCTTTAAAAAAAGAAGCCTTCTAGGGGGATCCAAACCATGATGACCTATAGCACCGGTGCTGATGCTCCTATGACTATTTTTGTTTTGCCCAACTCCTCCACCTTCTTATCCCACCCTCCAATACCATGATATCCTCCTCCAGCCCTAAGATCCCCTACTATCAAACCATTCTTAATCTTTCCCTCCGCCATGACCAGTAAACCCTCTCCCCTTCCACTTGCGGTCATTTCCTTATTCACTGGTTTCGCACTCTATCCCTCCATTCTTTCCCGGCACTCACCCACTTACAATTGAATTAATATTCATACTCACGTTATTAATTAATTTAATTAATTTAATTAAGTTAATTTAGTCCTCACACATCAACCTCATTAGGAAACCTCACCCTGGATTAATTCTAGGGGCATTTAACTCACAGTCACCAAGTCATCACTCTCAGCACTGAGTCATCACTCCCAGTGTTGAGTCACTAATTGACCTAACTAACTAAGACTTCTTCTCAAACCTATTTGACTTCTTCTATACCCTTCCTACCTTTTCTAACGAGAACTCCACTTCCCTAAGTGGATTCAACTTTGAAAACATGCCAAATCTGGGAAGGTCTTCCTATTTTTGGTAAAAGGGACTAATTCACCCTAATCAGCGTCAATTTTTCTTTGGTCAGTGCTAGTTACCTAACCTCCATCGGTAACTTTATATAGACTTTAAAGACTCTTTACCCATGTTGGTAATTTAGTTATTGGATCCTTATTGCATTCAATATTGAATCTTCAATCCTTCTTGCATCTAGACGATGAACACACATAACCACATTGCAAGACAAGCAACCGGTTCTCCTTCCAGAGCATTGGGATATTCATGGGAACACACATGTCACACTTTTGCGGTACTGGAATCAAGAACCTCTTCTTCAATAAACCACTAACCATTTCCACTCATAGGATCTGTAAAATACCATGTAAGTATTGTGATTTCATCTTTTTTGCTTATTCAAAGTGTGGATCTCTTGCTTCTTTTTGTATTTCATTCCTTCCATTACTCGTATATCACCTTCTTCCCACCAACCCACTATTCAACCATCCCAAGCCTTTACACCCTTTCCAACTCCATTTTCAGCATTCTTAAGTCTTCTTAATAATATTATGACCCTATCTACATCACTCCCACTCTATGTGTAATCACAGAGAGGCCAGAAACCCCATTTTTAGTAGTTTCCCACTAATTTCCCCTACCAACGTTAGTTACCTAACCATCGTCGGTTCATTTCCTATAACGGCCTCGGATACTTGACCGATATTAGGCTTTGTGGCTAACAATATTCTCAGACCAACGATCCTTCCATTCACCCAAACTCATCCCAAACCTCTGATAGACCTGCCTGACCTGAATAAAACCCTGGTTCTAATTAGATTTAGTGTTATATTTGATATCTAGCATAAAATATAGTTTATTGTGTGTATGAGAAGCCTAAATCATTACATTACAATAGGACCTATTTATTTCTGTTTTTTTCTTACATTAAATTGTTATTAAACAGTGGATTGACAACCTTTCTAAGAAGCACCATGCTTCCTGGATCTAGCATACGCTAGGTAGTCCACTGTTTTTTACTATTTAATAATCCTTTGTGGTCTCTTTTTTCATTTACAGGGAGTCCTTCCCAGACAAAAATGATCTCTCTACATTCGGCTTGGATAATCTCAACAACATACACATTCTACCTTCCACATTCACTTCACAAGTATTCCTCCTCACCTTTAACTTATCCGTTTTTCTCATACGTACAAAAATTATTGGTGAAACACTTGGAGACTAAGAAAAGGCTATTTTGGGACAAGTGGAAGATCAAGCGACATGCAATATTTTGAGCTAATAATAGGATCTGAACTAAGAGTTAACTATAGGGGATATATTATTATAAAATCTTGCATGATTTTGTATTTATCTTGTAGTAGTGCATAGCTATTCTTAGCATGCAACCTATTTTGAGGATGCTTAGGCAGTGAAGAATAAGTCCCCACTCCTAGATACATACATATATATGTATGTGTGTGTGTGTGTATATATATATATATATATATATACATATATATATATATTCATTTACATGGATTTAGGATTTGTGATTGCTTGTAAGGTTATGTTGTTCATTTATGGGTGCGCACAAACTATGATAATACTCATATGTAGTTATTCAGCTTATGTGATTTACAATGATTAATACAATGGATCTATATCGTTCGATAATGATTACTGACATATTTATAACTAGATCTTGCATCGTAAATCTGATCATAATTCTTGTTTAATCCTTCATGCTCTATGGTTGTGATCTATATTTGTGTATGCTTTAATTTTTAATGGTTATTATGGATCTAGATTATATGTGTGTTTATCATGCTAACTCCTTGAAAAAATTTCCATAAAAGAGAGACTTGGTACCCTTGTGTGCTTCCGGTGAGCACTCAGGTCTACTTGAGTGATGTGACAATGTGCCTTGGGATGTTTGGTAAAATTGAAGACTACATTATAACATATTACCATCTCCTTAATGACCTTGCTTCCTTTTTTCATACAATTACTCTTTTTATCTGTTAACAACTCTAACCTTTTCTCTTACTCTCTTAACTACACTCAAAGCTTTTGGAGTTATGGTAGCAACAAATTCCTACCCTTCATCATAAGGTTATATCTATTTTATACGTATCTAGAGAAAGTATTTATTTTATCTTTCAGTTTCCTTTTTGTCTCCTCGTCTTCATCTATTTTTTGTATTAAGCCCCCAACAACTACTATGGCATCCTGTTTCAAGCTTTCTCTAGTAGTCTTCCCCAATGTGATATGTATGACTTAATAGTCACTTAATGAAATTTCATTTTTCAATTTACCTTCTTATGGGGTAGCCACCTCCAAAATTTTAAATTCTTACTGATCTACACGAGTCTTATTCATAATTCTAGCCTTTTTGGGAGCTTTTGAGAACACAATACTCCTAATATCCACTATTTCTACCTGAATTATTTCCTTCTCCTACCTTTGAAGGAGTGCACCCAACCATCCAGTTGTAGGAGTATTTCCCACACTTGCTCCTTATTTTACAGGTTTTTGTGGTTCATAAAATACAACTATGCCCTTAAATGTGCCTAGGGTTTCCTAAAATATTGATATTACTGTATGTGAATATTTTGATTCCACTATTTGTTCTTTTTTCTCAACATGCAAGGCCTCCACTTATAACTACTCTAAATTTTGTTCCTTAGTTTGATACTTAATGACTGATTCCTGGATCTTATCACCAACTAGTGTACCTTCCTTGTCTCAGCTCTCTTCTGGATGGGCATTTAGTTCTACAGTTTCTCTAAAAACCTCTTTAGCAGGGCTGACACTATTGGGTAGTTCTTTAACCTTTGCAGTTCTTTCCTCCTTTTGAGGCTTGTATTCTGTGGAATCAATAAGTTCTTGGGATGTTTTACTTGTACACTTTTGACTTACTAGTTCTTCCTCTCTTACTGGTACTATGATTTCAACTTGAAAACTTTCAACCTTTATATCTGATTCATCAATTTTTGGTTGAGGAGTCTCTACCATTTGAAATTTCATTAAAGAAACATCTTCTCCTCCCACAATGGGTGCCTCAAATGTTAAATCAGTAAACTCCGGTACAGGGGTATCCTCTATTTCTTCCAAATCCACCACTTCAATTGGTACATTCACTTTTTCTCTAGTTGGTGTGGCTTTGGCAACCTCCATCCTTTCTAATTGAACAACCTCTTACACCTTTATTCTCAGGTATTCCATAGTCTGAATGAGTTGACTTCCTATGGGAGCATCAACATTATTTTCGTATGCAGCTAAAATTGACACCAAAAAATTAGGGAATAATGTTGCAATAGTGGCTTCTTGTGGTGTAGATGATGCAATGGGGGTAATTACTTCAGGTTGTGTCATAAATTCCTTCTTTTCCAATGTTGCAATAAGATTTTATTGTGCTTTAGTCAATGGGGTTGGGTCAATTACTCCTGGATTTCTACTTTTATAAATTTTCCTCTTTGTGACTGAGATAATTGAAGCTTGTGTGTCCCTCACCAATATAATTAGTACCTTTTTCCCTTTTAAAAGGTCTTTAAAAAATTTGACCTTTTCCATTTCCTTTTCCTTTGCACTTTGTCCTATGAGACCGAGGGTCAATACTTACCAAAGTTCCCCTCATTCTTTTTTTGACACTGGATGATCATGGCAGATTTACCATTGGAGTCCTCAGTTTTGAAATGCTTGTCTCCTTGGTATGTAGTGGAATTTCTCGAGTGATGGGGGCATCTTAAATTTCTTTCAAAAGCACCCCTTAAGCTTTTTGCATTAAAACTGACATAGAATTACCTATCGTATGAGTGACAGTCCATTCATCAATGATCCTTGAAGTTTTCCTTTTGGAGGGTGATTGTGGAGCGTTTCCATTTAGTGGATCAATCTTATCAACACCTTTCAAAGGAGGGTGATATCCAACTAAGATTCCCAAATCCCTGAACTCCTTTATCACTTTTGTATTTTGAAGAGACAAGTCCATACCCTTCATTGTCCACCAGGATAATGTTCTCCTTATTACATTAGCTATCTTATCATGTAAGCTAATTGATTCCACTACATCCCAATCTAAAGGTGCAATTGGCAATGACTTAAGTTTCTTAACATGGTAGTATTGGCTCATTGTTTGCTTGTCATCATTCAACCATTGAGGAACAACTATAATTTTGAAGTCAATAATCTATCTGAGAGTCATCCTAGAGAAATCCCTTAATATAACCACCTCCTCATCCCTACAACTCATCCAATAGTCTTTGAAGAGAGTTTTGTGCTCATTTGAACTTAGATCCCACTTGATGTCATATTTAGGTCTTAGATAGAATCTATCTAATTGATATTTGTTCATCTCTTCCTCTAAGAGTTTGGATTTTTCAATTGTTAGGCATGAATATCTTCCTGTTTTGATAGGAAACTTAATATTGGTTTTATGCTTTTTTGCAATTAGTTTATGTACCACTTCCAATTTCCTTGAAACTTTTAGGAGGGCCCATTTATCATCTAGGTACCAAGGAAACATGAATGGGTCACCTTTAAAACCACTTACCTTGATATAAGTGAAGAATCTAAATTGGATAAAATACCACTCATATTATTTTATCACTCTTTTATCCTCATCAGATAGTCTATAGTGTTCCCACTCTGGCCTAAAGAGGAATATAATAGGTGCAAATAATGCATCATTTACCCTTATGAAATTCTTCTTCTAGTTATCCAAGTTCATTTGGGGATAAAAATCATATACCTTGTGATCTTCAAAACTTATTTCTTGTGGGAGACTAGGGAAACTCCTATGGCATGAAATATTAAAAATCAGGTATGCATCATATAAAATTCACATTGGTAGGTGATACATGTCTTGATTTTTGTAGCCACTCCAAGGAGTTGGTTATGAATTATTGTGGATATGAAATTTTCCCAAAAACTTCCTTCAGTGATGTCTATAATGATTCTTATATATGGACACATCCATTCTTCAAAAACATAAGCCATCTTTAAACTAGCAATCCTGCCAAATAAAACAATGATATCTTCAACTTCCTCTACAAAATGTGACTTGAGTAGTTTTTTAGGGATTCTTGTAGAGGGTATCTTATCTGATAACAACCACTAGGTGTTCATGAGTTTGGAATAATATCCCTATTGGGAGCTTTAGTTGGCTAAGGCTGAGGATACGTCAATAGCTACTGGTTTTTCAACTTGTGGTATCTCTAATAATAGTCGAAATGATTCAGGTGTTAGGGTAAGGACCCTCTCACCACTTCCATCCACAACCTATCTCCTTTCAGGGTCATAATTCTTAGCAAAAATCCACACCAGATCTGGGCAATGCATAGAAGGTGGGAAAGTTGCAGCTAGGGCAATATGACTGGAATCGATGGCCTCCATGCACTCACTTCTATCAAGGGTGTGAAATTATTGTAAAAAATGGCTAAGTCAGCGTTTATCAAATTTGAATATGTCACCTCATCCATATTTCTTGTAATACTTGAGGTGACATGAGTACCAAATTCCATTTTCCTCATTTTTCCTGCTACTGGTGAATTTATCTTTTCGGCATTACACATATTTCAAACCTTCCTAGCTGAAAAATAAGAACATGATGATCCAGTATCTAAAGGACTTACCCATTCTTCGTAGTTTTCTTTATATTTTATTTGCACCTATAATTTCATCTTCCCTCATTCAATCATCCACCTCCATAATTGATTTCCGTTCTCACAATGAAAATTGACTGTCATAAGGCTTCACAATTCTTCGTCCACAATTATGGGGATTTAAACAATCGATCAAGTTTTTTAAAAAATTCTTTGTGTGTGCACATTGTATTAATAGTGGAAGAAATTAATGCCTTCAATCTTGACCATTTGATCAAGAATTTTCCATCTTTTAAACTTGAGCTTTCCACATGCTTTCATTGGAAGGAATTGGGACTTGGGGGGTTTTCTACACCTTTTCATATGACCGAAGAGGTGTAAAACTGTAATGTTAACCCCTTTACCTGATATTGACCATTTTTAAAGTGGTGAAATGTGTCTCATGTCAAGGCCCATGATTTTAATTGTACTTTGCATTTTGTTTTTGAGTTGCAAATTAAAAAGTGCAACAGTCAATCAAATACCCGATGTCGCACTCCAATAAGCTTAAACCACGTGTCCCCCTCAGGAAGTAGGGACGTATTTGTATTTTGCATCCCGCACAAAAAATATTCCATTGTCAGACCCAGAGTTAATTTTACAACCCACATTTTTACATAGCATTCTAAACAATCACAATAGGTCAACTATCACAAAACCAATCAGGAAATGCCATGTCATCGGGTATTAGGGGAAGAATTACATTATGCATAAGGACAAAATTGGAAGATCATAGAGATAAATTTATCAAGGGAATTATATGAATGATTTTTTGGTTTTTTAAGTAATTCTTTTTTTACAAGCACAGTCATGCTTGTATGGATAAACAAAGAAATTTCACACATGATTATTTGCACAAATAAATCACTTTCATGGCTCATTCATTGGGTTTTACATGTACACATATTTTTACATATTACAGAGTTCTAAAAAAAGACATAAAATTTTAGGAAAAACACCACAATCCAAGGCACAAGATAAAAATGAGTTCCAACACCTCTAATCATCACTTTGGAAAAATCAATCAAGACAGTCTTAGTATACCTCTTTTTCTCTAAGTTACTTTGAGCTAGGGTTTCAAAGCAACTTATCTTCTTAACAATCATTCATAAAAATGTGACAATCAAAACACCTAATTATTTTTGTAAAACCTTAATAATTGACCTTAAAATCTATGAAAAATATCTCAAGTCCCCATTTAAAGCACACATCTCACAACGAACATCAAAATGTCAACTTTTGCTTTGAAAACAGATTGTAAATTACTTGGTTTTTGCCAAAACTAAAGTATCTTGCAAATCCTTCTTCAAAATGACCTAAAACCTGTCATGAATCATAATGATAACATATTATAACTTTATATTCTCACCATATATCCTAAATTGGTTTGAAATACTCTATCCATTAAGACTTATTTGTGTTATCTTACATGTTTCCATGTTCTTTCTTCCCAAGGACCTCATACAAGAATTATACCTCTAATTATTGACCTAAAACTCAACATACATGCCCTTTATACAATAAAAATACCACTACCATTCTTGGACAAAGATGATAAGCTCCAAATATCATGTGTCCATACCATTTTGCATATTCCAGGGCTAGGAATAGGCCTGGAATGACCTGACTCAACAATCAAACCCTATGAAATTCCCATGTTGACCTCTTAAATACTCATTCACACCTATAACACACCTCTATGACCATATGTGACCTCATGACAACATCCAATCAGCTTGGAATAACATAAACTATGACTTAGCTCACTAGACCATGCACCAAGACCTCATAGAACTCACCAAATCCTGACACTACCAATCAACCTTCATAATTTAAATATGACTAACACCTCATGGATATTTATATGACATTGTGACACTATTTTCCATTAATTTACTTGACATCAATGAAAACACTTACACACAATGGCCAATAGAGAGCTATATCAACTTGTTTAGAAACTTGTAGTTTACTTTGGGGTCCACTCATTGTCATAACACCTCAATTCCACCTTGAGATACCTGTTAGAGTCATTTACAACCTCCAATAATCATACTTGGTCAACCAATATATTCTAAGCATAATTTGGAAAAATATTCTCCATCGCTAACTTGGTAGGGTTTTGGGAGGGTTTTAGACCACCTTATCTTCTTAATGGTTCTTTATAAAGCTCTTCCCCTTAAACCCTAAAATAATTATAGGAATATTGAGATAGGACACTTCCCCATCTACCATGAAGATATTAGGCCACCATGCAGAGTTCCAATGTGCCAATGAGCACAAGAAAGTCCTTCTTGAGCTTTGATTCTCACTTCTAGGAGCTCAGTTTAGCTAAAATCCATTTTTCTTGCTTTTTCTCGAAAACCATGACCTGTAACTTTGGTCATGCACTTGAAAAAAAATACTATACCTTTCCCAATACTCACCTTTGCATAACCATGCTGAAAATCACCTCATTAGGCAAACTATGGTCAAGAATAGGTCTAGAAGTAGACCTAGAAAGTAGGTCCAAACCTTGTATACACACTTTGAGAAATGTGTGAGTGTCTTAACACCTCATATTCATATTATTTATGATCTCACAGAGCTTAACCATGTTCTACATATATGTCATCCACCATGACATACCAACCTTTTTTTATGTATGTTGACTAGGCCTCCTAACTAGGATTATTCATCATGATTACGCCTTCCATGTTGACTAACTAATGACTTTATCCCTCTTTCTCACGTACAAGATCCTTTAACAATCATCATGTCATCAATAAAACATCCAAATTTCATTGTAATGCTTTTACAAGCCACTACACCTACTTAAAACACCACCAAACAACTTGATTTTTCATGACATTAATGAATGAAATTACTAATAAACCTTCACACCTATTGTTCCTTTCTCCTTGTGAAATCAATGACAACACCACTTTCCAACAATATCCTCCTTTCAAATTAATGGAATTTTTTTTATGTCAAACACATATAGCTCATTCTATCAAGCCATCAACTCATTCCCCCCCTTTTGATATTAATGACAAAGTTTCATATCATCAATATATTAGTTCTCTTCTTTTTTCATCACATTATGGATCAAAATTTGGTTGGAAACGTCAACCAAACATAACAAGGTCTATTTTGCCTCTTCATATTTGTTTTGACTCTTTATAATATTGGAGCAATATAGCTTCCCCTTAGTTGATGCATGCCTTCAAATATCTTACTTACGTTCCTTTTTAGTTGAGAACATACTTGCTTAACTCCCTTGATTCCTCGACACCACTAACATGACTTGATGTAACTTGAATAGAACCACCCAACTCCCCCTAAGATCAAACACACCTAAAAAAATTCATGTACTAACCCACTTGCTCCTAGAGCTTTGCTCATCTCCTCCTTAGCTCATAAATATATTACCTTGATTGATAGATACCATTTGTTCATGCAAAGAAAAGACCAACGATCCACTTACCTGATTCCACTTATCAACACTTACCTTACTGTACTCTACACAGATGATCTATATTCATTTTATCCTTACTTACCAAACTTCTTATCATATCTCCAATAACACACCTATATCGACATTTATGTCTTCATATCCCTCATAACATTATAGGATTTTATAGTTGAACATCATATTGGTACTAACAGACCAATCCCCTGCTCACAGACCTAAATTTGGTCTCAAAAAATAGTTTCAAATTCCAATATGAATATCACGTTCTTCCAACCAATATATCTACCTACAAACCTTCACACACATTTAATGCACCTCTTTAAGGTAATATAATTATATGACTAGAATAAAATTAATACAACATACCTCTCACCTTCTCACAAATTTTTCATGCAAATTCTAGGTCTGATAAGGTCATCATATCACTACTTCAATAACACATACCTTGTCTTTCACAACTATCTTATTGAGACTTAAGGGTAAATATCCATACGCATACCTCTCCTCAGTATTCATGAGTCTCTAGAAACCTACAACACAACTTCATTTCTTCTAACAGATGATGAATGCCTCTAAGAATCTTAGTAGATACATCCCTAACCATAGGGATATAAAAACACAATTTTAGGAGATTCTAAGACCTCCTTGACACCTTGTCTTGACTTCTTCACCATTCTTCTAATCAATAAAATGAGAGCATTCTTGACTTTCTCCTCTATCTGACTTATGATTAGTTAGATTTCCCTGATTCACTCTTGGTTTCCATGCCTTATCTTGATTTCTCTCTTATACTATAGGAGCCTCAAACCTATTATTTTTCCTTGAAGGCTTATGATGGATAAACTTTGGAATATAACCATTGTTTTGACAGTTATGTCAAACAATTCCATTCTTACCTCTTGGCTAGTGTGAAATGATACTTATTCCATGGTTCAATGAATCCTCATTCATGAAGGACCTTCTACACTCTTGTTTCCTATGACCAAACTCATTACATTTACAATAGTAACCATTGAAATATATTACATACCTCATTAAATTAGTTTTTCTGATAGGGTTAGATCTCATGTTGTTCATGCTAGCATCCTCCCTGCTCTGAACAACATATTCTTGTCTTGTGTCATCATCCTTCATGATATCCTTATGATCTTCATGGATATTAGGACCAACATTTTCATTTCCATTTCTCTTCTTGAGGTCTTCAATGAATCCAAGACCTTCCCTGTCATGAGCAGAATTCTAACTACTCAACATATCCTTTAGATCCTTGGTTCTCTTCTCAAATGACTTTAACTTGTTGGATGCCTGATCAAACTCCACTTTTAAAGACTCTATTTCAGTTTCGTATCTAATGCACTCTTCCTCCTTAGATTTTAGGCTTTCAGATACAATATACATTTAAGTTTCTAACTATTTGGTGATCTCATCATACTCTTGGGTGTTAATCCTATATCTCTCTTTAAGAAAATGAATATTGTCTTCATAGTCCTTATCCTGTGTCTTTAGTGTCTTACTCTTCAATCTTACTAACCTATTCCTATAGGTTTGAAGCTTTTCCAACTTCACCTTAGTGTAACCTTCATAGATTCCATGTAACGTATCCCACATATCCTTAGTTGTAACACATTGCATTACCTTTACAAATTATGACTCTACATATCCACATAAAATTCCATTCATTTCTTTAGATTTATCATTACTTGCCTACTTCTTGTTGCATCAGTTGGAGGAGTTTGAGGAATAATGTAGCCATCTATAAATGATTTCCAAATATCACATCCCAAGGGAATTATATGATTCTTCATCTTGATTCTCTAAAAGTCATCATTTATCCCATTGAACAAAGGAGACTTCCTAGTTGAGGAACCACTTTGTTGACTAGTCATATATGTTCTTCTAGGATCACCTCAAGCTTGTTAAGATTTCTTCAAAGGACTCACTCTGATATCAATTGTTGGAAACATAACAATTGGGGGGTGAATCAGTGTTCCTTACAACTTTCTTTCACATACACTTTAGCATTCATAAATTATTGTTTCAACTTTACCATTAAACATGCATTCACCAAGAATCATAACCATGAATGAGAAATAAGAATAAAAGAACATAAATACACCAGATATAAGTGGGAAACCTTTGAAGGAAGAAAACCCACTAAATTTTTTTGGACAACTTGTCCTATTCAGTAATGAAACAAATTTAGTTAACCACTAACCCAACAAGGAACAAAAACCCCTAATAGTTTAGTAGAACACCAACCTTGCAATGAGAACCAACCCCTAAATTTAGTAGAGCATTAACCCTACAAGGAAGTTACAACTCCCTGGATGACTCAACACTTGTAGACACCCTAACAATACATACGTATTTCTAGTCCACTTTTATACTATTAGAATTAATTATATACTACCGGAATATATCCGTTCAGAATTAATGAAATTAATTTTGTCATTCAAATACTCCTTTTTAGATTTAATTTTGTCACCTAAGCTTTATTCCTACCCTTGTGAATTAATTAATTAAATTCTACCATACTCTTAGAATTAATTTAATCAATTCCTTATATAATTAAACATTTATTTATTTAAATAGTTAATTATCTCCTCACAATTAAATACTAATTAAATTTAGTTATTTAATTCCACCTATTCCAGTAAGTAACACTTCTCTATCCCACTTGGACTCCACTTCTAGATTTCTATAAGTGTGGGGGAAATTGGATTGTACACACAATTCTATTGTCAAATGTAATTTCTTCCATTCCAAATGTTTATACCCCTTGAAATCTGCAACTCCCAAACTCAATCTATTTTCTATTCCTAGGCAGTTACAGTTACTAATATAGAGCTTAGTCAATATTATATCCACTATTGATGGCTCTACCCTTAGTTATATAAGAAATTCATTTCCTTTGTAAAATCATCCTTGGATCTTTGAGAAAATTATGTCCAACATCTGCCAATTTGACATCCACATCCTTGTGAAATATTCTCGTAGCATCTGCATATCCCTTTGGAGAAGTAATATGAAAGAGAATCCGCAATCATATCTTCAACAAGATAAAACAAGTTTAAAATATTCTATGATATTACTTTAGGTTTGCAATAGATCTATAGTCAAAGTAATACATGCATTTTATTTATTTTTCTTTTGTCTGCGATTTTCATTGTTTACATTTTGGCACGCCTGGTGGGACCTCCCACATTATTTTTATCATTTAGTTTATCATTTCATGATTTAAATTTTTCTGTGTGTTTCTTGTCTTCATTTAACCTTTATATCAAAATTTTAGGTTCTCAGGTGAAGTACAAAAGCAAAGAAAAATAGTTTCTAGGCCATTTTCCCCATGTTTAAAAGTTTCACTGAGAGTGCTAGCGCAACCCATATTCTGAAAGACATAAATTTTTCTCTTGAAATAGAAATGAATCCATTTTTTTTTATGGAAAGGTATTTAAAAGATCAATGCAATGAAAAAATAATTTTCCAATTTGAACTTATGAAAAAATTATTGTTTCATTTCTCCTAACACTTTTCATTTTTGTTATAAAATTTGTAGTATTTTATAAATTTTTATTTGTTTTTGTTTAAACTTAAAAACCTCATGCATATGCTCTTTCCTCGCACTTTCAAAGTGATCTTAGAAATAAGAAACTTGATCATTTCTTATGTTTTTTAGGAATTAACCTTTTTCTTTTATTAATCAAAGTTAGCTCACACATATTCTCTTTCCTCACACTTTATAAGTGGCCTTGGAAATTAGAAACATGAGATTGCTTATTTTCATCTTGTCCTATCTGCCTCAAGAACACATGTTAAAAATTGTTTGTAGGACCAACTCTATAGGAGGTTACTCTTAAACTACTAATTGTAGGTTGCCTCGATTGTGTGTAAAGAAAACTACTAATACTTTGTGTACAAGGAACCTCTTTAATCAAGATAAAATGAATAATTCACACTATATTTGTAGGTGTAGTTGATAAGGATATTTCCCAACTACTATAACTATCAGAATTCCTTTGGCATAAGCCATAAAACTCATTTGAGGAGTACCACAAGAACCCTAAAGTAGTGGAAAATTTAAGGGAATTGGCTGACAAAACGGGTACCCCCTTCCTAATTTAGTAATACACCTTATGAGATTAGAGTCATGGATATCCTTAGTGGCGACCCTAGCATGATTCATTTGAGAAAGATATTTCCCATTGTTTCAAAGGGGGTAAATTAAAGGTGACGTCTAGCAATAACACCACACTTTCTTGGGTATACTCCTGAAACCTAGTTAAGAGAGACACCCATGAAGCCAAACGTTGTTCAAGTGAAAATAAGGTAGAGACCAAAAAAATTGTAAAGAAAAAATTTACTTTCACATTATTTTTTCTCTCTTTTTGTTTTCATGAATTGTGTTCCACACTTATCTCCCACATTCTCACTTTTTTCTCATTTACTATCTCTCCCAAATACTCATTATTTGGGTGCATTCACATCTCTTTCACATTTCCAAATACTCCTTATTTTGATCCACTTTTGTCTCATTTCCACCTCTTTGTAAACGATTACAATTCTTGAGTTGTGGAAATTTGTATCTGTACACTCAAACACTATCATCCTTCTTCACCTAAGTCTTTACACTGTGATACTCACTTTATCGCTGTCAAACACCTTTTTTTGATCACTTTGATCCTTTATTTCTAAGTATTAAGTTTGACATCACATTGTTGAGCTTTAAGCATTTCAACCATCTCACGTCATCAAGTTACAAATTCACTTTGTTCCCTTGTCAACATCTAATAATCCTTTCAATACTCTCTTCAAAAGCATTCACTTTTCTTTAAATTGAGATCTTTAACCAATTACTCCCCACTCGTTAATCACATTCACTTTGTCGAGAATTGATATTTTCATCATCATATTTTCACCTCTATACTTCTGACATTCACATATTTTCATAATTTGATTACTATCCCTCCTTTGTGTCATCTACTCTCTTAACACCCATCTTGTTAAGAGCTACGCATTCTTTCCATCTTTCTCATCTCCTCTCTTAACACTAATCTTGTTAAGCATTGAGCTTATCCCACCATATTTCTAGTATCCTCTCTTAACACTCATCTTATTAAGAATTGATATTTTTCGTCGTGATCTCTAACTCTCCTTTTATAGCACTCATTTTGTCACAAGTTGAGAAAGCCAACCTCTTTCACCCCTTTCCTCTTTATATTCACTTTGTAAAGGATCAAGAAACCTTTCAAACCTTGTCATCTTTATTATCACTTATTTTGTTAAGATTCATCTTACTAGCATTTCAATCCCCTCTTCCACCTTAACAAAAAACATTTTGTTAATTGTTGCAAAGTCACCCCATTTCAATTTCTCTTAATACCCATCTTGTTAAGGGTTAACATTGTGAGCCTTTTTGTCTCTCTTAATACTCCTTTTTTAAAGAGTTGACCACATTATCTTGTTAAGTCTCTTCTCTTCTAAACATCCATTTTATAATTTGAGTAAACTAACCTTGTCAAATTTGAATTTCTTTTACATTCACTTTGTCAAAAGTTTGAGCACATCACTTTCAGTTTCTAAGATTTTTATCCTCCTCCATCTTGACATTCACTTTGTTAAGATTCAAATCTAACAAACCTTTTCCTCTTTTTCCACCTTGACATTCACATTGTTAAGGGTCAAATATAACAATCTCTTGAAGACCCTCGGCCATCTTAACATTCACATTGTTAAGGGTCGATTCTATCAATTATTTTCCACTCCTTTTTTCTTACATTCATTTTGTGCATAATCAACTAACCTTTTGTCATCTCTAAATATCTTCTACTTTAACATTCACTATGTTAAGGGTCAAGAAACTTCATTTTTCAAACTCTTCCATCTTTGCATTCACATTGCAAATATTTGAGTATTCTAAAAATATTTTCACATGTCATTCATCTTAACATTCACATTGTTAGGGGTCGAACCAATCAAATCTTTCTAATATCCCTTCCATCTTAGCATTTACATTGCTAAGGGTCACATCCTTCAACCATTTTACCTCTTTCATCTTAGCATTCAATTTATTAAGGGTTGATTTCTTCATCGCACCTTTCTTCACTCTCCCCCATTTTTCATTACAATGGTGGATTCACACAACTCATCATTTTATGAGGAATGGTAAATGATGAAAGACAACCATTGTGTGTATGTTAAAATAACACAAACATTTTAACTCTGATGAAATGTTTCCTTACCCTTTTGGCATGGACACCTTACGTACACCCTTTCCAAAATATTCTAAACTTGACAAATACAAGGGAAAAAAATTCCTAGAAAGCATATCAAATACTTTTACATAGCATGCCAAAAAGTGGCATATAATCATAACTTTCTCTTGTGCCTTTTTCCTAGAAGTCTAGGAGGAAAAGATGTGGACTTTTTTTTAAACCTTGCAAATGGATCTATTAGCACCTTTGAGGACCTCTAAAATAATTTCATCAAACACTTATCTTTCAACCTTGACTCCGAAGTCACCTTGACTCAAAGAGACAATGCCTTCATTACTAACGGCTCAGTCAAGCATCATTCTAAAGACCATGGGCATAATCACAATAATAATACAATAACAACCACCTCTAACAACTCATAATGATGAATCTTGGTACATCAATCATAACCTACAATGTCATAAATGATAGTGTCACAGATAATCACAATATGCACAACATACATGCACAATCAATCAAAAATCCAATCATACAACCTAGCGAAAACACTATTCCACACAAAGTTAAACGTTAATTTACACCTCTCGAAGAGTGTCTCTCTAGTGTCTTTCATCAAATAAAAGAGGCTAGGATGATAAGATATCTACTTACAAGACCTTGGGTTAAAATGAGAACCTAATCCATACCTAGTACAAACATCATGCATATTTTTATTTTATTCACATTGATGACCACTCAATAGATAAATGTGTATACTTTAAGAACTATGTCCAAGACTTAATTGATGACAGAGAGATCTTTATTGAGCTTGATGACAAAGCTATAGAAATGTTACCAACAGACATCATGAATATTTGAACTTCCAAATTTTTTGTACTTCTAAGGAAGATTGATTAAGGTAAAATTATCCCCAATCAGTTCTTCTACATATGAAATTCAATGAGATCACAAAGAAGGTCAAGTATCTATCCCTCCAGACCAACCAATATATTCTCTAGATTTTTTTCCTTTAGTCCACATAGACACTGAAACTGTTTTGGAAAATAATCTCCTAACAAAAAATGAGAGCTTGAACTTGTTTTAATACTCCATTTTAAACCTTGATATAGCTATATACTCTATAGAAGAGGGCCCATCATTAAGCACCATTGAACTTGATTTTATTCTTTCACTACCGGCTCCTATGCTTAACATCCTTAGTCTTGTTGTAGATACACAACCACAAAAAGCTTGTAAAATTACAACAACACATCCTTCCATGTCTAAAATCCCTCAAATGATTAATCTTGTAGGCATCTCAACAATGATGAACCTTTCATGTCAAAACATCTACAGTACATACACTCTATGACGTACGTATACCCATGAATATCCTTATACAAACTTTTCACACTTTAATTACAAATATTTTGTCAAATTAATTAATCCACAACCTTGACAGAGCACCATTGAATATTTTCTCTCTACATCCTATAAGGATCCTCGAATATAAATCTAGAGATGAATCCTGCCTTTCTTGAATTCTTTCGCTCACGAACAAATGTGAATTTCAACATATACTTCTCCTTGACAATCCTCCTCTAGCATCACGAAGGTCTTTCGATCTCATCAAAGCCTTATCTAATCACACATCCTTTAAATTGGACCTTATCCACCCAAGTCTCATATCCCAGGACTCATTGAATCATTTGATTCATCTCCTTTGACTTTCCCCTTGTCCACCCAAGTCTCGTAAATCAAGACTCCTTAAATATTAAGATTCTCTCCTTTGACTTGGATCTCGTCTGCCCAAGTCTCGTACTTCAGGACTCATGAATCGATTTGATTCACTCCATAGACTTGGCCCTTTTCCACCCAAGTCGTGTAAATCAGGACTTCTCAAATATTAGGATTCTCTCCTTTTACTTGGACCTCATCTTCCTAGGTCTCTTAAATTTAGACTACTTTCATCTATGATTCATCACAAATCTTTCAATCTTCTCCTTTGAATTCAATTTTGTCTACCTAGCCTCATAAGTTAGTACCATTAAAATTTAATAAACATGGAAATTTATCCTCATGATTCCATTGCAATATCTCCTCCATCCAAATTTAGAAAAATTCAAAAGAATAAAAAAGAAAATAAAAGTATGTATTAAAATTTTTCTTAACACACTGTTTGAAAATAAAAAGTGGAAATACGAGTGAAAATAGCATTAAACATTCCATCTATTGGAATATATCTTAATCATATCATTATCATATCTTATCATTCTTCACCTATCAGACACATGTTAAAAAATGTTCCTCTTGGGAATTTGTGTCTCATATTTATTATGGTTTCTTACCATTTACGATATTTTTACCTACGGTTTTGTATTGAATATTACTTATGGAAACTCCTCCTTTTAAATAAGACATCTCTCTTTAACTAGAAATTATTAAACTTCTTTACCTGGACCTTTTGATTGTCCATCTCAATCTTATGGTGTTAAACCCTTGCATTCCTACTAGTCACATGCAGTTGAGACTTGGGGAAGATGAATTTCTTTCCAACAAGAAAATTATTGAAAAATAATTCCAAATCAATCTAAAAATAAAAAAAAATATAAATCGATCACTACACCTTTCATCCTTCATAGTCTTCGGTAGTCTTCAGTGATAATCCCATACTTCTCACTAGTAGTGTGAGATTGGGAATGGAGGAAGATTTCCTTACTTTCTTACATTTTGCCTTCAGTGTTGAGCCATTGTCTCTTACTAGTGACATAGGGAAACATGTAGGAGGTCCTTCACAAAAAACAATCAACGAACCAATAAATCCTTTATCAAATCTGAATCAAAAGTGCTTAATCAAAAACTTCCCAAGAAGTAATTTAGTTGCTCATGTTAAAAAGAGACAACAATTTATTCAACCAGATTTTTCCAATCAATAGGACATCTACGAATCTAAGTCTAGTCAAAATCTATAAAGTGAAATCATCTTAGAATCAATTAGATAATATTGACTAAATATGAGTTACTTTCTTCTTACATGGATCATTGTTACACCTTGTGTCTTAGCATTCAATATCTTCACTTTATATCACTATTCACCTTCATTTTCACATCCTTCTTGGGTCTCAATGAAGAGCCCTCACATATTCCTAGTTTTGTGGAGTCACAAGTGGAGTGAGACATTCCTATAATTACATCATCTACATTTCTATACCAATGGAATTGAATTCTTCTAATTGTTTTGCACTTGTTTTCAAGTTGTGTAACCCCTTTTACTGAGTGAAAATACAAAAAAATTAAAATATTTAAAAACTAAAAAACATTCAAATATGTTTCCAAAATCCAAAAACATTCAAATATGTTTCAAAAAACTAAAAAAACATTTAAATATACTTCGAAAAATTAAAAAATAGCATAAAATTTACCAAGAATGATCAATGGCTCCTACAATGTTTCCATAATGTGATCCCCTTGCAAATTTGACTGATAAATGCCTAAAAGTTGAAATTTATAAACACTACATGAAAAAAAATTATATATGTTGAAATATTATGAAAATATAAACAACTTCCCTTGTTACTCCATGGCCTAGTTCTGACCAAAAGTGCTTGGAAAATTCAGATCTACGTTGGTTCCGCGTGCCTGTTCTGTGAAAATGTGATGGAAAATCACCTACATAGGAAATTCTAAAACACTTAATGAAAAAATAAGACCACTATTTTCTTTTTCTCAAAAATTCAAGCAACTTTACTTTTTACTCCAAGTTTTGATTCTGCCTCTAAGTGCCTCAAAACGTGATTTAAAAAATGGTACTTAAATTTTTGCAGTACATAGAAAATTTCAGATGAACAAATTTAACAAAATCAAAATTTCTCATGAGTTCAATCTATTCAATTTTGGGCATCTTGAAAACCCATTTTTAAAACTCTTCCAAAAAATGATCAATTAATCTAATTTTTCCAACTTAAATGAATTTACTGATTCTATTACAAAACCCTTTAAATAATTAACAAGCTGAATTCAATTATGCACTCAAACTAAATTTTCAATTCATAAAAATGAAAGTGCATCCACTTGTCTGATGTGGGTTATGGATACTGAAAATTCTATTTCAATCCAATTTAACCAATTATGATTGCTTTATAAATTAATCAAATAAGCCAAATTTAGATGTTTTATGTGATCAAAAGCTTCCAAAAAATTGAAATAAACACCACAAACATGATTAATAACGGAGTTCACCTAAAGGCTACGTCTCTGGATTCTCGAAATGAGAATTGATCTATTCAACATCCAATGAAGTACAATAAACCCTTCAATAAAAAACTAACAAATCTTTATACCTGCAAATGAGTTGATCTATGTCCTAAGGAACTTTGAGAAATAGCAGAAATTGTCCCAATAACAATCTGTGGCTCCTACACTGCTTCTATAGTGTGATCCCCTTGCAAATGCAACTGAAAAATGCCTAAAACTTGAGATTTATAAACACTACATGAAAAAAAATTACATATCTAGAAAGATTATGAAAATTTGAACAACTTCCCTTTTTACTCCATGGCTTGTTTCAGACCAGACTTGCTTAGAAAATTCAAATCTTTTCTGGTTCCTTGTGCATGTTCTGTGTAACTACGATGGAAAATAACCTAAACAAGAAAACATAACTTCATGAGAAAATAATACTACTATTTTCTTCATCTCAAAATTTTCAGCAACTTTGATTTTTACTCCAAGTTCTGATTCTGCCTCTAAGTGCCTCAAAACTGAGTTTAACTGCAAACTGCCATGTTTAGTCTCTCTAAACACATAACACAAAGCTCTTTTTATATAGGCGAGCTCATTTCTTATCACCACTGAGTTAGGTGGTAGGTCAGTTATGTCGAGTGATTTGGGAGCCTGAGGTGCATGGTTCAAATCTCAGAAGCATCGTTTTGGTGGAGCTATTTTTTTGCATTCAAAGTGGGATTAGTCCCACATCCATCGACGTAGAAGGAGGGATTAGTGTTTAAAATAGGAATTTAGGCCTATGGATTTGTGGCTTTGGCCACACCTATACACCTTTTTTTGGACCAACCAAGATCTGTCGAGCCATTATAGGTTACTGATCTTATTTGGATTTGGATCACCCAAGTCTTGGGCCGATTGTTGTTTGTTTGATTGATTGGATGCACCATTTGGGGTGCCCATCCATGTGCAATTTTTCAATTCCCAATATAGGGCATGAACGGAACGATAACCAAATCTTACCAAGCTAAGAACATAGATGCTAATCAAACACCATGATCAATAAGATGAAAGTAATTCACCAGAATAACTTTACATAAAACCTTTACAAACAATAAGAAGCAATATCATATATTATTATGGAAATCAATGCAATACATTGAGAATGGGCCTTGCTTAAATAGGAAAGGAATAACAATCTAAGAACCAGTCAAGGTCATAGATCAAGCCATAAATCAAGGAAATAACTAGTCATCAAAGAACTAGTCAAGACCATAGATTTAGGAGAGAACTAGACATCAAGGATCTAGTTAATACCATAGATCAAGGAAAGAACTATACCTAAAAAATAGATAATATCTCCTAATATCTAAATAAGATAAAAGAAATATCCACACACATAAGTGGGTGAGGATAAATACAATAAAGGTAAATAAAGTACCTAGGTGAACATGAGGTAAGGTAAATACGTACTCTAACAACCCCCCTCAAGTGAAGCTAGGGGCCAAAATAGAAGTGGCATGTCCACAGTATGAGTCGTGGCAACTAGGTCTGATGAGGTACTCATGTACAATAACTAGAAAAAAGGGACACCACAAGGTACCCAAAACCAATATCAACAAAGTAAAGAGAGTAAAAACCCGCTCCAAGGCATCCCAAGAAGATCAGCTCAAAAAACTCGTACAATGCTAAAGAATTTTGGTCTGAATCCACTTCTCGATCATAGAACTCAAAAACAACTGACACTAGGCTTCACCAGAATAGCTCCATATAAGGAGACTGTCAACGGAGTGATGTCGAAACTGTAAAAAAACACCAAACATAATTTGATCAAGTGCTGCAAATAGGTGTGCCACGATCCAAGAACAAAAATCAAAGCAAAAAGGAAAGGACATAAAATACAGAGTGTCACGATCCAAGAAAATCCAAGGTAACAAGGCAAGGACACAAAACCTAAAGAAGCAAGATCAGCACCACACCCTCCCATACTACTGAATGGGTGGAGTGGTGCTACAAATTTGTATGTGTTGTCAAAATAACTACTCAAACACTGACAAACTAACACTAGGCTCCACCAGAATAGCTCCCCTATAAGAGAGACTGTCAACATGCCAAAAGTGTCAAAAATATAGATGCAAAATCTCTCAACAAACAAGAGAAATACACTACACCTTCTAAAGAAAAATGCTCAAAACAAGAAGCATCACAATGCAGAAGGTATAGAAAGTGGAGCAAGAGGCCGAATGGTGGAGGAGCCACACCTGTAGAGTCCTCTCAATGAATGCCTATGTTTCCACCACGAGTGATCAGATATCCACCCCAAATCAACACGAATGGATGAAGAAGATGCCTGCATATGACTTGGTGCAAAATGCACAATGGGTACATGCAAAAGAACATCAGAATGTGTATAAGGTTGATCATGTCTGACAGCTGAAATCTCAGGTTTCTCAAGCCTAAGTGAAGGTGCAGAACTCATGTGTTGCTCATGATCCTCAGAAAGAGTCAAGTGAACAAAAAAAATAGCTCTGTCAGTGTGTGATCCCAATGAAGTATCTGCTCGAAAACTAATGTCATGATAAGAATTCCACTTAACATGTGGAATAGAGGAAACAATACCCTGTGAATGTCTACCAATGGCTCCGCTAGTAAGACCCATAGAACGGAGCATGAAAGAATGGAATGCAGTGGTGTGCTTCTCAAAAAAGCCATGCAACTGAGCAGAAGTAGGATACACAACATGTGGTACTGTAATAGGCACATATGTGGAAGAGCATGCAGTAAGAAGCCTCACAGGTTTAGAAGCATCAAAAGCAGGTTCAGGCTCAAAGACTAGCAGATTAATGTCGGTGGGTACAAGAGCAACAAATGCAAGTGGACAAAGAGCATGGATATGGTTGTCCACAATATGATGGTGATGTTGTAGGCTAGCAAGTTTGTTCTGTAGGGAGTGTATTATTGTATCCTTATCGTGCATGAGTGCTTGTAGAAGATAATTTCACTTCTTGAGTGATCTATTTTCTTCCAAAAATTTTACAATATCCTCTTGAAGTCGACATACTTCATAGAAAAGCATATCATTCTCATAATCGATGATAGGTATAAACTGCAACTCCCAAAAATTTAGGACGTCGGGCTCAGCCGAAATTGCGTCCACAATTGATTACAACATTCCTCCATATTTGGCACTTTATAATTATAGTGAAAGTCTCAAAATAAATATTTCCAATGAAAAGAGCACGAAAAAATGCACTTTCACAAAAAATTACACTCAAAACCAAGTTATCAATCAAAAGTTACAAGTTTTTTACTATTTTTCTCTGTTATTTATTGTAGTTGCCACTAAAACAAAATAAATTGTTGTTGCCTTCACCTCACAAATAAAATTAAAAATGATCAATAAGATGAAAGTAATTCACCAGAATAACTTTACATAAAACCTTTGCAAACAAATAATAAGCAATATCATATATTATTATGGAACTCAATGCAATACATTGAGAATGGGCCTTGCTTAAATAGGCAAGGAATAACAATCTAAGAACCAGTCAAGGTCGTAGATCAAGCCATAAATCAAGGAAATAACTAGTCATCAAAGAACTAGTCAAGACCATAGATTTAGGAGAGAACTAGACATCAAGGAAAGAACTATACCTAACAACTAGATAATATCTTCTAATATCTAAATAAGATAAAAGAAACATCCACACACATAAGCGGGTGAGGATAAATACAATAAAGGTAAATAAAGTACCTAGGTGAACATGAGCTAAGGTAAATACCTACTCTAACAGGGCCGAGCCATATCTGTAATCCCACCATCATATATGCTATGGGTATATCCACCGGGTTATAATAAACTATGGATCTGCCAATATAGTGGATAAACCCAAACCACATGGTTAATTTGGTTAATGAAATGATAATCCCAAACAATGTTAAAATTAAAAAAAAAACTCGGAAGGGAGTTGATTACCCCACCAAGCTAGTAATATAGCTCAACGGATCTGATTATCAACCTGCAATACAAAATCAACTCAAAGTGTAAAAATTGAACTCAAAATACAAAATCGAGCTCAGAATGCAAAATTGACATCCACGTGGTGGTTTGAGAGCCCACCACATTGGAAAACAAAAATATAGATCTTACGGCGGTCAGGCCCTTCCATTACAAAATTTGAGCCTCTTGTTCTGCCAAGATAACGTGAGTTGAAGACCGAAGGCCTGAAACTATATCGAACAACCTTTTGTCTTTTTATTCCTTGCCACATGTCACATTTGGATTGGATTGTTGACCTGTTTAAGATCTTATCTTTGACTGACGATAGAATTTGCATACGGACTCTGTTTATGAAGTTCAGCATACCGTTATAAAGGTCTCGAGAATCCCTTCAACATGGTCTAGATTTAGGGAAGTTTAGGGAAGATTGGCATAATGAAAAATATTCCAGATCACTCCTCCCCAATAAGACCATTTTGACCTCAAAATGGAAATTTTACCCAATTGAACTGTACACATGTTCTTTGTATATCACAAACACAGAACCCAGTTTATAGCATGGTAATTTTTCCAAAATTTGCAATAATTAAAAACTAATGAAAGGAATTTCATCCATGGATTATACTACAATTGATATGACACTGCAACTGCCATATTCTTCTATATATCCTGATCCTACACTCACCACTGTTAACAATGCAAAATTGTAACCTACATTCACAATTTGTCATTGCAAAACTTGTACATACTATTTGCAACTATATCTAACAGTTACAAATACTTAATCCTATCAATAAGACTTACACATGTGTAAAAATGATGCATAGAAAACAAAGAGTTTGTATAAGTTTTATACTTACGAATAGTTCCTACATGCCAAAAATTGCACAATAACAACATACTAACTACACTCCAAATATAGACATCTGATCATTGATCATGCCCACTGAACTGTATGTCCTGCTGAAAGATAAAGTTTGTAAAACCATCAAAAAAGAAAATTACACCAAGTATTTTAGACCTGTCACCTAATTATTTTCTCTTTAGGATACTTCACCAACACTAAAGCAAAAATAAATGTGGATTATCCTTTTTACAATTCAACATTTCTAAAACTGCTTGGTTAATTTGCATAACATTCAACAATTACACTATGCAAACATGAAACTGATAAACTATTTACCCACCTTTTTCAACACATTTGGCTTTTAGGTGGTTGATTCAACTTAGTTTTCACCTGTGCCACTAAAGGGGTCATAATGGTTGGTTTTAAACTGTTACCCTTTTTAACAAATTTTATTTTTTTTCTAGATTTAGTTGCCAACATTTATTAATTACATGACTTGGTTTCTTACAGTAACCACAAATTCTTTGATCCATTTTGTAGGATCCATACTATTAGAAATTTTACCTTGACTACTTTAGCAGAGCCTGGTTTAGGAGAATTAATTTTCTCAATATTTTCCAACATGGATTTATACTTTCTACACATGGCCACATAATGATTAGATAAACCACAAAATGTGCATGGATAACTATGAAAAATTACTTCCATAATATAGCCAAACGTTTCTAGTGTAGATAATGGATCATTTTTTTACCTTTATTTTTATTACCATGGTAAAAAGAAGGTGGAGGGATTTCTATACCTCTCCGTGGTGAATTCTTACCAGATCCTCCTATTGAGGACGAATTACCTGAAGCTAGCGGGGATGACACTTTGCCGTCAAAAGCTTGTGTTCTTCCAGCTGACTTAGAACTCTCTCCAATAACCTTTTCCCATGCACCAAAATATCCCATTCCTGCATAATGAGGTCTTTCCTCAACCAAGATTGGGTTAGTTATACCTTAATTATTCTTACCAAGGTTAATTCCATTAAAACCCATGTTATTTAAAATCTTAGATCCTATACCTTTAGTGTGATTTTCAAATCCACTTAGCACTACAGTAGAATCCAAATTATCTTGGGAAGAGGAATTAGAAGTTGCCATACTTATTATGCACTCATTTGTCATAGTGGATGCATCAACAATAACATGTACCTTCTTAGGTCCATAAATTTGCAACACCATCAAGAGCTCATCTTTAGATTCTAGCTATCTTTTCAATGTGTCAAGTTTTTCTTCAAGAGTCAATAGTTGACATCTCAAAAAAATCATTTGCTTAATGTATCTTCTAATTACATGCTTAAAGTTCCTCAAGTTTCTCCCTGTTGGATAACTTGCCCATGGTTTTCCTCCACACCTGTACTTCCAAAAACTACACACTGCAACTGAAAGATCAAGCCAAAATGTAATAACCAAAACTGAACCCAAAAATATTGAAGCAAATCAAGAGCTAAACCAACTCTAATACCAACTTGATCTGAAAATGGTACTTTAAATTTTATAGTACTTAGAAATTTTTTAGATGAATAAATTTAACAAACTCAACATTGATCATGAGTTCAATTTATTCAATTTAGGGTGTCTTGAAAACCCATTTTTAAAAATCTTCCAAAAATGATCAATTAAGTTGATTTTCCAACTTAAGTGAATTTACTGATTCTATTAAAAAACCCTTTAAATAATTCACAAGATGAATTCAATTATGCACTCAAACTAAATTTTCAATTCATAAATTTGAAAGTGCATCCAGTTATCTGATGTGGGTTATGGATACTGAAATCTTGCTTTCAATCCAAATTAACCAGTTATGATTGCTTTATAAATTAATCAAATAAACCAAATTTAGATGTTTTATCTGATCAAAAGCTTCCAAAAAATGTAAATAAACACCACAACCAGATTGATAACGGAGTTCACCCGAAGGCTATGTCTCCAGATTCTTGAAATGATAATTGATCTATTCAACGCCCAATGAAGTATAATAAATCCTTCAATAATGACTAACAAATCTTTATATATGAAAATGAGCCTATCTATGTCCTAATGAAATCTGAAAAAATAACAAAAATTGTCCCAAGAATGATCGGTGGCTCCTACAGTGCTTCCACAGTGTGATCCCCATGTAAAATGTGACTGAAAAATGGCTAAAAATTGAGATTTATAAATACTACATGAATTTTTTTTATTTATGTGGAAATATTATGAAAATTTGAACAACTTCCCTTTTTACTCCATGGCTTGGTTCGGAATAGAAGTGATTTAAAAATTCAGATCTTTGATAGTTCCTCGTGCCTATTCTGTGTAATTGTGATGGAAAATTACCTACATGGGAAAATATACAACACTTATGAGAAAATAATACCACCATTTTCTTTGTCTCAAAATTTTGAGCAACTTTTCTTTTTACTCCAAGTTCTGATTCTGCCTCTAAGTGCCTCAAAACTGAGCTTGAATGCAAACTCCCCTGTCTGGTCTCTCTAAACACAGAGCACATAACTCTTTTTATATAGGTGAACTTATTTCTTATCACCACTGAGTTAATCAGTGGGTCAGTTATTTGGAGTGATTTGGGAGCTTGAGATGCATGATTTGAATCCCAGATGCATATTTTTAGCAGATATATTATTTTGCATTCAATGTGGGATTAGTCCCACATTTATTGGCATAGAAAGAGGGATTAGTGTTTAAAACAGGAATTTAAGCCTATACATTTGTGGCTTCGGACTCACTTGTACACTATTTTTTGGACCAAACAAGATCCTCTGAGCCATTATAGGCTACTGAGCTAATTTTTATTTGGATCACCCGAGTCTTGGGCTGACCATTATTTGATTATTTGATTAGCTGTGTCGTTTGGGGTGCCGATCCATGTGTAATGTTTCAATGCACAATATAGGGCTGAGTCATATATACAATCCCACCATTATAGATGTGATGTGTATATCCAGAGTTATAATAAACTGTGGATCCACTAATATAGTGGATAAGCTCGAACCACATCGTTAATTCGGTCATTGAAATGATAATCTCGAACAATGTGGAAATAACAAAGATCAACTCGATGGGGAGTTGATCACCCCACCAAGCTAGTAATATAGCTTGATGGAGCTAATTATCAACCTATAATACAAAATTAACTCATAGTGAAAAAATCAAACTCGAAATACAAAATTGAGCTCGGAATACAAAATTGAATTCCACGTGGTGCTTTGAGAGCCCACCATGTTGGTCAACAAAAATATAGCTCTCACAACAGATGGCATCCTTTCCATTACAAAAGTTAAGCCTTTTGTTCTACCGATATATAACGTGAGTTGAATACCAAAGGCCCGAAATCATATCGAACAACCTTTTGTCTTTTTATTCCTTGCCACGTGTCACATCTGGATTGGACTGTTGACCAGGGTTGACTCATTTAAGACCTTATTTTTGACTAGCGATAGAATCTACATACATACCTTGTTTATGAAGTTCATCATACCATCAAAAATGTTTCAAGAAGTCCTTCAACATGGTCCAGATTCAGGGAAGTCTAGGGAAGATCAACATAGTGAAAAATCCTCTGAATCACCTTTTACTGAGTGAAAAATACAAAAAAAATTAAAATGATTAAAACTTAAAAACATTCAAATATGTTTTCAAAATCCAAAAACATTCAAATATGTTTCAAACAATAAAAAAAATTCAAATATGTTTCAAAAAACTATAAAAAAATTAAAAAATGTTTTGAAAAATACAAAAACAATATCAAATTGTTCCAAACTCCAAAAACAATATAAAATTGTTAAAATCAAAATATTCCAAAAATGTTTGATCAATCTTAGAAACTGAATAACACGGTACAACACTTTTTCCATTTAACGATGCTCATCATGATCATTTCATATCATCTTTTCACTAATCACTTTTCTTTCTTATGGTGTATATATATGCTCGAGGAAATCAATTACCCTTTCGCACTATAACTTTACTTGGGGAAAACTTGGATTAAATCCAATACAAATAAAATTTCAATGGGATCCAACAAGATTTTTTTGGAGTATCTAAACATCACTCTACTTTTCATCTCAATCCAATCCTCCTGTGTTATAATATATCACTCAGGGGAGTTCATATCTATCTCATTAGTCAATGTGGAACACATTTAGAGTTTCATTAGACGTCATTATTGGAAATTGTGTTGTATTGTTGTGGTTTTTCAACATTGTGATGATGCCTTTTCTTTTTCCATTTTATTATTGTGTTTTACTTTGTTTACCTTCATTTTAGACCAATTACATGAAATTACTATTCATCCTAGTTTACATATACCACATCTATACCACTGATTGTAGACCAGTCAGGCAACCTCAAAGAAGGATAAACCCTGCTCTAAGAGATATTCTGAAAACAAAGATTGAGAAAATTTTGAATGCAAAATTTATTTATCCAATCTCTGACAATCAATGGGTTTTATCCATTAGTCATAATGCCTAACCAGAATGGAAAATAGATATTTTTGTGGACTACGCGGAATTGAATAAGGTAACTCATAGGGATTATTTTCCATTACCTTTTATTGATCAGGTCTTTAACGATGGCTCCTGAAGATCAAGATAAAAAAAAATTCACCTGTCCTTAGGGAAAATTTTCTTACAAAGTACTACCTTTTGGTATATGTAATGCTCCTGCCACTTTTAAAAGAGCCATGCTGGCAATATTTTCTAATCTCACCCATGATTGTGTAGAAATTTACATGGATGATTTCACCGTTTATGGAGAAGAATTCTGAGAGGTAGTCAACGATCTAGATAAAGTTTTTTCTCAATGTGAAAACCATAAATTATCTTTGAATCATGAAAAATTCTTATTTATGATGGAACAAGGTATAGTTTTAGGCCATCATGTCTCAATTGAGGGAATTAAGGTAGAATCAGACAAAGTTAATATCATTATAAAACTTCCATCCCCCCAAAACCAAACTGAGGTAATAATATTTCTTGGTCATGTTGATTGATATCGAATGTTTATCTCAGATTTTAGTAAAATTGCTTCTCTTTTATTTTCTCTCCTAACTAAGGATATTGAATTTTAATGGATAGAAGCATGTCAATAAGCTTTTGATGCTATTAAAGACAAGTTGATAAGAACACCCGTGTTGAGAGGTCCTAATTGGAAGCTCCCCTTCCATATAAAAACAAATGCCTCCAATGAGGAAGTAGGTATTGTCTTGGGACAACAAGAGGAAGGAAAGCCTATGCATGCAATTTACTACATTAATAAAAACCTTTCCCCTGCTAAAAGAAACTAAACAACAACTAAGAAATTTTTTCCTAAAGTGGTATATGCAATAAAAAAGTTTTGAAATTATATTATAGGATATGAAGTGATTGTTCATATTGACTACTCTTCTATCAAATATATAATGGACAAACCTTTAGTGCATGGAAGGATTGTAAGGTGATTATTTCTATTGCAAGAGTTTAACATTAAAATCATTAAAAAACTAGGAAAATCCAATGTGGTAGCTGATTTTATTTCCATACTTACCACTTCAGAAGAAGAAGAACACATCAATGATGACTTTCCAGATGAGCATTTGTTTGCACTTTTGAAAACTCTCTTTGGTATGTAAATATGGCTAATTACTTAGCTATAGGGAAGTTTCCAAAAAAATTCACACAAAAGCAAAGAAAACAATTAATCAAAAAAAGTGTCATGTATACTTGGTTAAATGGAATTCTTTTCAAATGTGGACCTAATCATGTCTTACATAGGAGTGTAGCTGAAAATGAAGTATTTGACATACTTAGAAGATGTCATGATGAACCATCAGGAGGGCATTGTTTAGTTCAAAGGACCATTAAAAAAGTCTTAGGATCTAGTTACTATTGGCCTTCCTTGTTTAAAGATGTCAAAAAGTATGTATGGAGATGTGATTAATGCAAAAGAATGGTGAAACTAACGTTTACATCAAAAATGCTACTCCATCCATAGGTTTTCTTAGAACCATTTGAGAAGTGGGGGTTTGATTTCATTGGACCAATGGACCCAACTTCCAAAGGAAAATAATACATAATAGTTTGTACTAACTATGTTACTAAATGGGATGAGGTTCACGCACTGTCACATGCAAGAGATGAGAAAGTTACAAATTTCCTATATGAGTGTATCTTCTAGAGGTTTGGGACACCAAGATCCATTGTGTTAGATCAAGGACCAAATTCATGACAGGAGTAATCAATTATTTTGTGGAAACATACCAACTAAAACAAAAAAATTCATTCCCCTACCATCCATAGTCTAATGGCCAAGTAGAAGTTACTAATAGAGAATTGGAGAACATACTAACGAAGACAGTTGATATCTCAAGGAAAAATTGGGCTCAAAAACTACCTGAAGCAATTTGGTCCTACAAAACTGCTTGGAAAATAACCACAAGGTTTACTCCCTATGAATTAATCTATGGTAAGAAGCCAATTATACCTATAGAATTTGAGATTCAAACCTTAAGGACAACAATTTAAGTGGGTATTGAGTTGACAAAAGCACAACAAGCCAAAATTGTTCAATTGAATGAATTGGATGAAATCAAACTTCAAGAACTACATCATACTGAAATCATCCAGCATCAGAGGAAACTTTGGCATGATAAATAGATAAATCCAAGGGAATTTCAAGAAGGATATTGGGCTCTGCTATTTGATTCAAAGTACACAGACTTTAAAGGGAAGCTACAAATGAGATGGATGGGCCCATATCAAATTGCACAAGTATTTGAAAATGAGATTGTTCAATTGATTATAATAGATGGAGAGAAAAAGGTAATGATAGTCAATGGGCATAGACTAAGGCTGTACCATAAACCAACACCCAGAGAGTATTTTAAAAAATAACTTCAAGAAGATTCAGATCTGAACTGTGTGGACAAAGTCTCTATGTCCCACATAATTCAATCTTGGGATATCTTCTACAAAATAAATAAATAAAGAGGGGATGATTGAAAAATAGAAATGGTGGTCACCATCCTTGTAATCATTGTCTAAAGATCATAAATGATGTCCAATGCTTCTAAAAAAAATAAAACTCAAGTGACCAAAAACCAGAAATGGTGGTCGTCTCCCTTGAATCTGGGAAGCAATAAAGGAAGAACCATGTGTGGATGGAGCATTAAACATGTATGGAAATGACAATGAGGATGTGATAAGTTCATTTAACAAGGTATGCATAATTAATTCAATTCTTGAATATAGGAAAAAATTTAAATTATGATTTGTTAATTATTAGCATCGTTCCATCATATTTTTCCTAATTCAATTATATTCATTACATACCATTTCTACTCCATTGCTACTTTTTGAATTGGACCTTCTCACTCTTACGCCACCATTCACTCTTTTTCTTACCCACATACGTGTAAAATTTGCACTGCCAGTCCTATTCCATTTCTCTTTTTCTTATTTTTTCAAATTTAGACATGGGGATTCAATTGTGACATGAACCAACAAGTTCTATGGAACTTTTGGCCAATGCAAAGTCGGTTGAAATCTTTGAAAATGTGGGATGGCTGGACTTTCTATTGGCTTATGAGGAATTCAATGAAATAATGACTGAGGAATTCACAAGAAATACGGAGGAAGGACATTTTACAGTAAAAGGTAAGAAAATTCCCTTTTACTCCAACTATTATCAATTATCTTCTAGGCATACCTGATGAAGGGTTAACAATAAGTGATAGAACAATGTATGTTGAGGTAATTAAGATATTTTCAGTTGGAAAGAAGGAGAAACTACAATTGGTTATATATAAAAATGGTAAAGCTAAAGGTGTCAAAAGAATAACCCTTCCTGAACCTTAGGAAGAAGTGTCCAAATGGTTGATTAAGTACTTTGCATGTGAAGGTTAATATGAAATTGTGTTGGTACCTGTACTAAGAATGTTAATCCATCTCCAACATGGTTAAAGTAAGCCCTGGTATAAGATCAATTTAACTCAAACTTTATATGATTCCATTTGTTCTGCTACAAATTTTTTTTGATGGGGTGCTTCATATTTAAAGTTCTAGGGTTTAATTCATCTGATATGCAAACACTAATTTGTTAAAAAGAAGCATGGAATGAAGAAATGGATGCATTTCCAAAAGCAATTCACCTTAAAGCCTGAGGTAGTTGTGGAATAAGCACCATCTACCTCTAAGCGACCTAAAAAAGTATCTCAGAACTTCTAGGCCCACACTTGCCCTTTGTGAAACACCAATTGACAATCCACCTTCCCAGTAAGAATATGAGGCAACCGAAATAATACAAACCTTGGTCAAAACCCCACTTGTATCTCTTCACAAACCAATATCCCCTTCTATTCCTAATGTAGAACAAGAAATTGACCATTCCTTGCCCATGAATGAAGAGTCACCTATTAGGGACAGAGGGAAGGAACCTATGGAAGAGGGAGAGCCTAGTTATCTCCTTGATTCTGATACTATTATGCCCCAAGTCTTATCTTTATCCAAAATCTAGTTTGAGCTAAAATTATCTGAAGAAAGAATCAGCCATCTATAGTTAATCCTTGAGGCCAAAGAAGATCATTTCTCCCTGTAGGAAACTACTAAAAATCAAAAGATTCAATAATTACTGAAAATTGTAGCACAACACGAAGAGGAAAATATTTAGCTACAAAAAAACCTAGAGGAACGAGAGCAGAAAATACAATCCCTTTAGTCTATAACAAAGGAAATTGGAAAATATCTTGCACTTTTGCAAGAAAATAGAAAATAATAAGATCATGTGACCATGGAAGAGAAAGCTACTCAAACTGATTTTGTCTTTCCTCAAATTTTTGTTATGTTTGTGGAGCTTGTTTTCATGTTAGAGTGTGGTACACCTTGTATGTGTTGCACTTGGGTATTTTTACGGTGGTCTCACTCGCCGATGAGCGGGTCAGGGGGGTTCGGGGGCGAAGCCCCTGAATAAAATTTTCATGGGTGGTTTATTAACCCATGGGTAATGGGTAACCATTATGGGTTGTTTTTGGGCCATGGTTTTTCAGTACCCATTGTTTTGATACCCACGGTTCTACCCATGGTTTTGATACCCACGGTTTTGTATCAAACTTCTTAAGCAATTGTCTATTTATATGGTCTTATGCATATGATAGATAGACAATCAAATGTATTGCAAATGTGTTTTGAATTCGGGTGTGAATTCTGTAGAGTTTGTTGAGCATAGCTCCAAACGGATCTGGGTATTGAATTGAGAGAGTGGAGGCTTGTAATAAAATTTGAGCAAGTGATTCTTGGCGGACGTAGCCCAAATTGGGTGAACCACGTTAAATCTTGTCTCTCTGTGTTGTGTTATTTATTCTACACTTTTATTTGAGATCTGTAATATTTTTCTACATATTAGTTTCTATTGTTGCAATTTTGTAAGGGATTATTCCACATATTTTATCTCTTATTTCCTAACAATTTTTGTTTTAAAAGGAATGATCAAGTGGATGAATGAATGCTATAGACTTAGGATAGTATTTGAGGAGAACAAAAATTTGAAAGTAGAAAATAAATTGTTAAAAGAAAATTTGGTTACAGTTAGTCATCTCTATGACCAGGTTCTTTCTTGTAGACCCCCTTCAAATTTTTATGCATTGTTTCTAAAAGAGTAATTTTTCAAATGGTAAATATCTAGGGCTCGTGCCATGTAGAACATAAAGCTTGATGATGATACAAAATTAGCAGGTGCATATATATCTGAGAATGATATTGAGTAAAATTTGTTGTGTGAGTTCTATGTGCACACATTTCTTCTCCCTGAGAAAATCGAAATTCCCATTAATCTTTATGTGGGAGAAGTACAATTAAGGGCATTCATTTCTACTCTCAGACACAAATTTGAATGGATATATCAATGGGAAATATTTATGCAATCGGAATATACAATAGGTCTTTTGATGAGGCAGGATTTACCTGCCCCAATTTGGTTCTTCAATAGGTTTAGGTCACAGGTGTACTATCTACATCTAGTAGATAGATACACGAATATACTTAAAAATTGTGTCAAAAATTTTAGAGAGCAAGTGATTCCAGCATTCAATGTCAAATTCCTCACTTGTCAGGTCTGATATCAGCTTCTTGCAGATCCGTAAAAGAAAAAGGAGGTTATTTCACCAACAAACCTCTGATGGTCCTTAAAACGAGCCAAAGATCTCTACAAGATTATTCTAGAGATCAAGAAATAATGGATTGGTATGTTATACATGCCCTCATTGGTCATTGCACTAGTACCGAGATGGAATTCAATAAATGATCAGCCTAAGGGTAGTTACAATACCTGGATAGAATGTTATTGAGTTATTTGGATTCTGTAACACCACATTGGATGAAAATTGGCAAAATTTTGCCAATGAATATAACTGTTCAAGGATTGTAGAACAATTAAACAATAGGCAGTAGGAGGACCTACTAAAAATTTAGTCTGGAGGAGTGACGAACCCCATTTTGTTATGTTTAAACCATGTTAAGCATCATACTATTTTGATATTGTATTGCATGATGTAAATGTTAACTACTTATGCTTAATAATTTAATATGCTTTTGAAGGAATTATTGTGCATATGTTTATTTTTTTAATCTTGTTAATTCTTCCTACAAAATGGATTAAATTGATATTGTTATAAACATTAACAACACCTTTGGAAAAGTATATGTTGAGTTATCACATGAGTAGAATGATAATAGCACAAAAATCAAATTGTGCACTGGCGCAAGACTCAATTTATGTGTTGATGCAAGCCTCACCTTAGCGTAGGACTCACCTCCGCATTAATAGAGGAATCATAGTACAATACCAAGCTCATCCAAATCATCAATTCTGAATTCCTCAAAATAAGGGATTCACACAAGTATACAGATTGCTCGAAATACTGGTAATACAAATGGAAAAACCACATCATGAACATAAAATGTATGTCATTAACTCAACCTATATTCAGGCCAATTTTGAGGTCTAGTTACTCCAGTCACTGGGAGACGGGATGCATCTAACAACTAGATATTTTACTATCACCACAATTCCCTTCAATCAATGAAAGATATGAAGAATATTCCAGCACTGATTGAATCCCTCAAAGGAATCAATCACATACCTCCTTTGCAAATGTCACGATTGATTCAAATCCAATTACCTCAAGGATTGATCTGTCCATAAATGTACTCCTTAAAATAGATAGTCATTGTTTCAGTCAACATTCAGTTAAGTAGATTTTAGTTATTGGGAATAACTAGTTCTCTCCTAAAGAGACTATAATTGCTCTTGTATAAAAGAGCTCACGTACTTAGATATATCGGTTCAGTTCAATTATTCGATTGATTTTACAAACATACTCTTTCAATTCAATAAGATAACATATTCAGGGGAAATTTTTGTTATGTGAATTTCAATACCAAACCTGATTGAAAGGAAGAAGTAAGGGCCACTCTTACCCAACGAAAAGGGAGATTTACATTTATTTCCTTCCTGTATTCTTAGATACATTTACTATTTCAACATTCGTTATGCTATTTTGATGCATTTAATTTTCCATAGTTAATTATGTTAAGAACCTTTCAATTCTATTTTTGATCATATTTTTCCTTTCAAGCATTTTGTTTTATAATCACGATCAATTCATTATTTTCTTAGTTTTAATATTAAAGTGCAGGCTGAGACACAATTCCTATTTTTTCCTTTATTGCAAACAACCATGGACACTGCCCTGGATTAACAAAATAATATGATTAAAGTACGAATATTAATGAAACTCACCAAATTTAGCTCCTAAGCCTCCTCATGTGTCACCTTCATCACTCTGACCTCTTTTCACGTGCACACTTTTCATTAATTATTTTTATTGGGAACACATTCCATTCAATCCTACTTGTGATGACATTGTATGTACACATGAGGGCTTGACTCTCCTAGGATTTGATTTTGAGTATCTCTACCCTCCACCACACGCTTCTCAAATTTATCATGGGTTTGTTGATATCACTACCATCTATGGCCTACATGTATTTCACCTCGCAATATTTCTTGTCTGTCATCCTCACTCATCACCTCTTACATTAAGAAAATCATGGCTTGATTACATTGGCGGTACTTTAGACCCCGATCATACGGACATCTCATTCCTCATGCCTTTTGGTTGAGTATCCATATGCAATAGTTCCTTTCTTGGCTATATGTAGAATCTCACTCAATGGTATGCACATGGGTTTCCCTTTCCACCCTTTACTGATGAGAAATATGCCATGGGTATGTAAAATTTATGCCTCAATGGTTCGTTACATGATCAAATTGGCACTATTGCTTACCAAGTCTCTAATATGTACTCATTTGAATTTTAATCTAATACCGATGACCTTCTAGATGAGATTACATGATTGTATATTCATCTACGCACACTTGGGGGGCATAAAATATATACTCCTCCCTAACATCATGTGACATCTCGTTCTGTCTTCGATTTTTCCACATAATTACACATACATCTTAACACATGCATCTACATCGTCATTACTTGATGACACACTCTTGTGATTATGTTCACACTTGATTTTTGAGGGCATTCTATACACATGAACCCCACACACTGCACTATAGACTCTACACATTGCAAGTCTTCATAAAATTCTACACTTTGTATGTACATCTTATCCTACATACATCATACACATTATACTCATGCCTCACATACTACACTGTAGTCTCTGTGTATTGTGCATTTTTACACATCATACATGTCATCTTACATTTTACATCCTACACCTTACATATTACATCTTACGTATGCTATGTCTCTACGCATCTTAGGTCATCTACACATCTTGCATTACATACCATCCACCCTACTACACACATTACACATTTTGCACATTCGCTTCTACGCGCTACACTCATTGCCCAATGACATATTCTTGTGCTTCAGTTCACACTTGACTATTGAGGGAATCCTATATGCATGAACCTCACACACTACACACTACGCGTTATGTACTACACATCCTACACATATACTCATACATATTACACTCACTACCCTATGACACACTCCAGTCTCATGGTCCATACTTGACTTTTGAGGGTATACATCATAAATGTCCCTCATCACCCTTACACATTCATTATTCAATATTTTCTCATGTAGCATAACTAGATTAAGTGATTTACTCTTTAGGCTACATGCTCACTTCTTCAAGCATCATCTCGTGATAGGCTACATCATCACTTTCGCTTACATCATTTAGTGATATTTTTTTTAGGCTAAATCACCACTCCTTTCTATTCATCTTGTCATGATATACACTTAGGCTATAACATCACACACAATTCACATTTAGGTAACATATTTTTCACTACACATTCATCATAGCGCACTACACAAAACATATAGTTTGATCATTTCCTAACGATGCACTTTCATTTATGGTTCATTCTTGACTGTTGAGGGGGAATAATCAATGAACCTCACTGCATATAATTTCATTCACTCAAGGGGCACGTGGCTCCCATAATTCACTCTGCATTCCATTCCATCCCTCCACAACATACTATATTTTATGTTTGAATTTACTCTTTTTGCACTTGATTTTACATGTATGCTTTATTACACATGCTAGATAGATATCTTGTATGTAATTATCATTATCATACACACATGTGCATTCACTTGCTTCCTATTTATGATCATAGACAATACAGGGATACTACAAGAAACATGGATGCTTGACTACTAGTCCCACAACGACTCTTAGGGGCATCCACATTCATCTGCTACAGGTGTTATTGTTTCATTTTTTTCATAGCACACTAATTTATTGGTTTAGACACATTTTGACATACATTTTATCTTTCTAATATGCTAACAGGTGCTTCATGTGCAACATTTTTTTATCCAAGGATACTTCTTTGTTACACTGTCTGCTATTGTTTGTTCTTGTTTGCAAGCTTTTCCATTTTATCTTGTGTGCACACTTGTTTGTTTGTAACCATTATGACCTTGAGTGTCTTGCAAAACCGTGAGTGGTGTCCCATGTTTGTAACCCGATTTGTGTGGCATACATTGTCTTCTTGGGTGTTTACATTATCTGCTTATGTTCTATCTTACACATTCTCTGTATGGCTTACAATTGTTTTCTACATGCATGTTCGTACTAACAATTGTTTTCTAGCTACCTTATTTTTTTTGTGCCTTGGTTTCTTCCAAGCACATCCCCTCCCCTTATAGGGTATAATTTGACTATCTATAGTTTTTCTTCTTTCGGGCCACATTCTTGAATCCGTGATGTTGCTTACACCCCCAAAGATGGGGGCATTATTTGGGTTTACACAAAGTACCAATACAGTTCAGTTTTCAATTTTTGTCCCTGACACAGTGGGTTACACATTGAGTGGGTTCAAACCAGTCTGCAAAATTCCATACAAAATAGATTTTATAGGGAAAATTGTCCTTAGCATTCTAGGGAGTAGTTACAGGTTAGAGGAGAAAATGTACCTTCCTCTCTACACTACTTTGGCTAGTGGTGCTAGATCACCAAAAGAACCAGATAGTACAAAGATCTCTTCACTTTTGGGAAGACGTTAAAGGTTAGAGAATAAATCAGAATGTCCTCCCTATACTTCTTCATTCAGTGGCATGAGGTCATCCAAAAAACTCACACTTCATTAACATTTACAGGATCTTTTGTACACCCTTTTTCTAATCACGAATCAAGTGCACATGTTCCTTTTTCATTTTCATACTTTCTTTACATGTTTTTAATATATACATGCATTTTTACACATTACACATATACATGCATATTTGACTACTTGATCATCTTCTCTTTTGTTGGTTCATCCATATGGGAAGAAAGTAGTCAATAACACACACATAATGGGTACATCACACACACGATACTAACATGCAGGTACATCACATACATTGGCATATACACACATGCTTTCACCCTAGGTTCACTCTCATATTTTTTTTTTCACTTTTTCAACTTTAGTCTCCACGCCCCATGTTTTTATCACTCCACCATTTTTCTATTCCTTTGACATGCATTCTACATCACTCTACATGGATATCAGGTATGGATCTCTATCTACTTTATGTTACTGAGATTTTCACTCACCAACATAAAGTGGGGGAAAATGTAGGCACAAAATCATGCACTTTGGGTAATTATTTAGTCCCAGTATCATATTACTATTCATATGGTTCTTGAGTGAAAAGAGTACTAATTAACCCAAGTCTTTAGAAATCTTGCATTTCTTTTTATCGTTACTTTAGATCTTGCACCCGTATTTTCCTAGTCTATAGTTTCATACTGCATTCCCTGTATTTCTGATTTGGTCACCCAACCAAGACTGGGGTGCCCTGATCCTCTTTACACTTACCTCTCACTTTTTGGGAAATTTTTATCCATTTGATCTTCTTATATTTTTGGTGGTCGGCCTTTTCAGGGTTAATTACAAAATTAAAGTAAGAGAACCATATAAATATAAAGCTATGTGACCATAATGAGGGACCAAGCAATAAGCACTAGCTATCATCACCTAAGGTTACATCCGTCAAAGACATATATAGCTACATTTGATCTATTTAGCTCCATCACAAGACACACAATGATAGTTCACTTACATCACACTTCATAGCTCCATTCTACATATAGTTACTTTCTCACTAATCACAAAGTGTGACTGACACAAGAGCAACCTAGGGAACACACACACACACACAAACACACACACACACACACACACACACCTAGAACTACATTAGGTCTAAGATGTAGTGCAACACTAAGTGATAAGTCCATCAATTTGGCAGCTGAGGAAAATCTAACCCCTTCATATGCATCTTTTGTTTTTAGTGTTTTGATGCTTTTTCTGGGGGTTTATAGGTGATTATTCATTACAGGTTTGCGATGACATCTAACGAAGTGCAATACTATTCACGTGATAGGAAGAAAACAAAGGAGAAAATATTACCACACTTCATAGGAGGTTTTTGGAGCATTTACACAAACTAGGGCACCTACAGGTGCCCCTATTCCTCTCCAAGCACCCAAATCCAGCCAGATAGTCCGTATATGCACTTTCTTAGGCTCATGTGTGATGGTTTCCTCCTCCAGATCACCCAATCTACACTGCGACATAGTCCCATGCCATCTTCAAATCAACTAAGTCATTCTTAACCCTCTTTGCACATTACGGTTTCGCATTTTATTGCTTAGTTTTCTTGGGTATATTTGCTACATTTTATTGTCATTTATTTATTGTTCCTATAGCATTTATATTAGACTATGATAATTTCATTTTAGTTTAATCACTCGCCGATGTGGCCGTAACTATGATGAAAATGCATGATGTGACTATCACCAATACATTGGGCACTCTATTGATTGTTGTTTTAAGCTCAAACATGTTATTCAAGATCTCATTGATAATAATGTAATTGAGCTCCCTGAGCCATCTACTTCTAAAATGGTCAACGATAATAAAAATATAAAAATATTTAATGACCCTTTGCACAAGCATGAAAAATAATCTATTGAATATTATGCCAACCACACATATCACATTGTTCCTCCTCCTTCATCAAGGCATCTTAATTTTATTTTTGCTAATGATGATACACCACTGCTAGTCATTACATTCTCAAATCATGATTACCACGCTACATTCTCTTCTGATTCTTGACATATCACAACCTCCTATTGGTTCCTATACTATCAATAATACTATGATATATCCATCAACTCCTACCAATGTATGTTAAGTTTCACTCCTTATAGCTATCAAATGTCCATTTTCTAGTGTCACATTTCTATTCCCTAATTCTTGTAGCTATGTCAAGATTCCCATTATAGTTGGGCCCTTTACTGTGCTTGTACTAGTTGCCACTGCATCTTCAATCAAAGGATGTGACATTATCTTAGGTATATTTTGGCTCCTTGCTACCCAAACCATCCCTTCATTGAACCATTAGTGTCTCAAATTCATAAGAAATAAACAACTTGTTACTATCTAAGGAGTTCCACCATGTACACCATTACCTCGGCCTACTTTTTCTAATACACCAATTATGACATCTAGGCTTCCTATGCCTCTCAAATCTAAAGCAACCTCTACACCTATCTCTCGTACTCATACATGACCTACATCACAACCTTATCGTCCTCATCATTCCATTAGTCTACATTGTCGGCCTAAGTGTAGTCACTAAATCATGCACTTTGAGTCATTATTTAGTCTCAGTCTCATACTACTATTCATATTGTTCTTGAGTTAAAAGAGTAATAATTAACCCATGTCTTTGGCCATTTTCATATGCTTGATATTGTATTTTTGATCTTACAGCTAGGTTCACCCAGTTTTTACTATTATTTTACATCTTTTCTATCTTTGATTGGGGATCCCAGCTAGGACTGGGGTGCCCCAAGTGCCCTGGTCCCGTTTGGGGTGCCTTGGTCCTGTTTGTACTTTGATTTCATCTTTTGGGAATCTTCTAGCCATTTGAGCTTTCCATATTTTTAGTGGTAAGAATTTTTGGGGTTAATTATGAATTAGAACAAGATAACCATATAAATATAAAGTTATGTGACAATAATGAGGGAACAAACACTAAGCATCTACTATCACCATCTAGAGTTGCATCCATCAAAGGCTCTTAAATCTACATTTGCATCCATCTAGCTCCATCACAAGGTAGACAAGGCTGGTTCATCTGTATTATACTTCATAGGAGGAGAGTTTATTGTTTCCATGTACATAATTACTACATTGTACATCTAGTTATTTTCTCACTACTTCACAAAGTGTAATTGACACAAGAGTAACCTAGGGCACAATTTTTACACACACACACCTAGAACTACATTGGGTCTGAGATGTAGTGCAACACTCAGTTAGTAAGTCCACCATTGTGGCTACTGAGGACAGTCTGACCCCTTTATATGCATCTTTATTTTTAGGGTTTTGATGCTTTGTTTGGGGTTTTGTAGGTGATTCTCTATTGCATGTCTTACAATGCAATCCAATGAAATTCAATAACATTAGTGATTAACTAAAAATAGAATTTGATGGTTATTTTATATGTTAATCTAAATAGAAACTAAGTGTTTTATTGAAGTGCTAGATCTAAATATTTTTTCTTTAATATTTGAATGGATTGAAATAATGAAAATAATAGGGATATGGTACTAATATTGCATTAACTTACCTTAATGTGTGCTGGACGATAGCAGATTGGTACGCAGACTGGGAAATCTATAACTAAATGGCCTCAAGAAGGGAAAAATTTGAGTTTTTTTCTATACTGAGGCACCTGGGAGGATAATCGGGCACCATAGGGCACCCTGGTCTGATATCTGGGCACTGTAGATTACAAAAAAGCTTAGAAATTGAATTTGGAAATGTCACAGTATCTTTGAAATATCTTTTCTCCTGTCACATAGGTGTCACAGTAATGTCACCTATGTCACTATGAATGTTACCTACAAAACCCTATCCAAAGTATCACTTCCTAAAAAAATAAAAAAATCATAAGAATAAGTTGTACTAACCTCAGTTGCCAAACTAGTTTCCTTACGACTAAGTACTATGCTAAATTTTGGACCCAATTTAGTTCTATGTGAGTGTATAATTTTGTTCCTTGGGTGCCTGTACGCACCCAAAATTACATGTGCTAAATTGTCAAAAAATGGTTTAAAAAGTCCCTAATGATTATTCATGTCCTTTCAGAAGATGTTTAAGCCCCCAAACCCATATGTATTGTATATTTATAGCCTAGAGATCCTTACTTAGCATTTCCATGCTTTTTTCTAGCTTCTCACTTCATTATGTGCATGTTTTGGCCTTTAGTGTCAGGACCATCACCCTGCCTAGGCGGTGGTCCTGAGCAATTTTTTAGAATCCCTCATGCGTGTTTTTGACATGCGACACTTCTCTTAACTTAACTTTTAGGATGTGTTTGTGAACCAAATTTCCTAAAAATAGTCTTGATGGTTTAGTTTTCCTTTCCTCTTCTATTTTTAAATAGATTTAGTTAGTTAGAACTGTCTCTTCTTTCTTTATGCGTGAAGGCACATTCTAACCCCAATTCATATATAATCAATGCTTGTATTCAAGCAAATTCCTTGAGAATTTTGTGTATCTTGCATATTATTACTACTATAACCCTGTTGGAGCTTGCATAACTAAGCTCTATCCACTTGTAGTATCCCTCTTACACCTACATTGCGACCAAAATACCTTCATGCTACCATTTCTCAAGCTCCTTCTTCTGTTGTTGCCTTTGCATTCCCAATTCCTTAGACTCATATGGACACATAGAGAAAGAAAGGATAGACTGAGGGGAAAAATTACTTCACAGCTAAATTTACCTCTATTATGTAAATTCTAGGTAGGATTTTTTGTTTGATTTCCTTCATTCTTTAAATGTATCATTGTGACATCATATCAAATAGAGTAGAAATAAATTTCCTTTCATTTAAAAGTAATTACTTGATTTCCAAGAGGATTTAAGTCATTGGTAGCAGCTCCTAGTGATGGATCCTCTTCTTCCCATCCCTGTGGATCTAAAGGAGAGAATATATGTAGGAGGTTGTTTACACATCATAGATCATTTGGAAAATTTCTATTCTTAAGTTAGTTTAGTTTTAATACACTCAACACAGGTGAATAACCATGCCAGGTTATATCACTTATTTAGTTTTAGTGTAGAAGTATTTTAATTACTTAGAATAGAAGCGAATTGTTGTTTGTGATTGTAATATTTCAGTTTTGTGATTTGTTTAGATTAGTTACCTTTTAATGGTAGCATAGATTGTTTATTTCATTCAATTTACATGGATACTTCAAACTAGTTTAGCGCTTAGATCCAAGTTAGGTAAGAAAACCATAGGGAATTTACGCTACCCATTCATAGCCTCTAAATCTCCCCTTTTTAAAATCAATTACTAGGAGATCATACTACCATATCTTAGTGACCTCTCATCTTATAGTTAGCCACACACATTCAACATCGGCTCCTCTGGCATGATATTGGAAGGTCGAGTGTGGTTGAAGGTTGCATGTCAATTTTCATCTGTATAAATTGGTGAACCCGATGTGAAGGGTTAATTCCTTCTTGTATCCTTTTCTTTCATTGTTATTACCTCAATTCTCCATTTCTTCCCCTATTTTGGTAAGTATTTTATAATTTCTAAAATATATCTAGAAGAGATTTTGGTGGTCCATTTGGCTCTGATAGATATTACACCAATGTGTAACCACAAAAATCCCCTTCTCTTTTGAGGTGAAGTGACAATTACACAAGCAACGTCCAAACCTGCCCTAGTTACACTTCAAACCCCATTAGCTACATAAGGATGGAGGAGATTAATCAATAGTTAAACATGCAACATTCTCAACCTAATGCAAACCACGTCGTTATCACAAATGGAACATGTTCTTACCTTAGAGCTTTTACATTCACATGAGTAACTAATCCTCTTCATCAGATAGATGAGTCTTTGGATATAATGAAGGCTATATTTTGAATGCCTATCCTAAGATTCTTACTTCTGAAGAAGACAAGAATTATAATACTAAAAAATTCATGATAGGGTATCATGAGCCTGCTCAATCAAACCTTACACCACAAGCACCCCAACAAGGGACTCAATCCTTTCCAAACAATCTTATTTCTACTTTAGTAGGGAGGATTAGAGAACTAGAAAGTGACTAGACTTCACAACTAACACATTTAGTAAGGTAGAACATGGGGTACCCGGTTGACAATAAAGGATACATCCCTTCTAATGAGAAACCAAAACAATATCTTATACAATAAGGTTATTCGGTTCATTCAAATCCAGGTGATCTTATCACAAGGTTAGACACACTAGGGATGGGTCCTCATCCTTCTCAAACTTATCCTACACATGGGATGGTCAGAAGTGTGTTCTTGAATGCCGCCTCAACAAGCAATGTGACATTCCATGGTTTTATTCTTACTATCCCATATCCTAGTACTATCCCACCTTACGTGCATATGTATTAAAAAACTCCCTAGATGGACCCATATACCATTCTTGCTCTCTACATGCCATATCAAGGGATGCCATACACTCATGTCAACACTTATAATGTAGCTTATCTAACTCCTCCCCCTCCACCTCCTCATCAAGGATCTTCAGTGGTGGAATCTTGCATAGTGGGTACATACACTAAGTTCTTAAAGGAGCCTCTTGACCTCACCATATGTGGTGTGATGCTTCCACGCCAATTGTCAGATCTTCCAAAATTTAAGGGAGAAGGAGACCTGAATGCTCATATCAAGGTCTTGGAAAGAAAATTTAATGGGTGGAAAAACTTGTGGATTTATTGCCAACGCTCTGGGAATCTAAGTCCCTCTACTTAACCAGTGCAACTACCATATATGCATGTGAGTAAAGGTGGATTTTCTTGGTGGCCTTATGGCCAGGGATCCAACAGGGGCACTCTACTAAACCTGTGGAAAAGCTAGCAATATCTTGCTAGGGGAGACTTTGTATGAAGAGTGGGAAAGGGGAGTGAGTAAAGAGGTAGGGGAACTAATGTTGCAGGTAGAAAATCAAATTCTAGCACACACTAGTTAGAAGTTTCATCGCATGCACTAAAGTTAGGAAGAAACAATACTACAAACAAAAACAAGACCAATTAGAATTTAATGAACACAAAGTATTAGTAAACCCCTTATTCAAAAAATTCTCGAAACTCCTTCTTATATTAATTCTTAAATAGAAATTGTACATAGTTTGAGAATGGAAGACATTGAGAATAGGGGAGAAGTGGCTAACTCTTTTCACTCATAAGGGAGAAAAATCTCTCTCATGAACTTACAAGAATACAATCAGCTAGAAGAATTTCAGAATTAGAATAACCCTTTGGAATGAAAAGCTCATTAGAATTTATAGAAATCTGAATTATACCTTTCACCTCCTTCACATGACTCTTCGTTTCCACATTCCACTCATGACCTTTCATTTTCCATGAATTAAGTATTTCTCTTATAATTTTTAGAAGATACTTTTTACAATTAAAATGGGTCACTTAAGTGAATAGGAAAAAATACATTGATGATGCATAACAAATAATTATAATGGAGAGATAAAGTAGAGAGGGAAAGAGAGGGAGAGGGAAGGGATGGAGGGGAAAACACTCCTCATGATGAAATGTTTTTAATGCCTTAATACAACCATGAAATATGATAGAGGATTTCTTCCACTAGTGATCTTCTACACTGATGAAGATTGCTCCCTTGAATAACTTTGAATCATTTTCCCAATCTAGTGATGACCAAAAAATTTATGATGCATGGACATCCTGGACCATAGAATGAGTGTTTAGAAACACTGTTATGATGGTTACCATTAAAAACTTGAGATGAACACATGCGATGCCCATGATGACCCTCCTTGAAACATGGTTGATGGACCCTTTGACCCTTTGACTCATTGAAATTGTTTTAACCAATTCACTTTGGATCACTTGGTTCCTTAAGTGATGAAGATGAATTTAGATGATGTGCCTTGCGTTTCCTTACTTTGCTTTTGTAAACCATCACTCTCAAGATGATGCTTCTAGGACCTCCGTGAAGTTTTCATTCCTCATTTTCAACTCATGGAACCATCTCATTATCCAAAAGGGAGTCCAAAAATCAGTAAGGTGAGTTAAAATGAACTCATATACAACTTTCCACTCTGAAATGAAAACTTTCTATTTTGAGAATATTAGCCTATGCTCTACTATTCTGAGACATATCACCTGTCATATTCTAGTTTCATCTTTTGAACTATCTAACATATTACAACCTCTTATGTTACTGAGATATTGCTATTTTTAACATATTTCTATTTTTAGCAGGTTGTTATTTGGGGACCTACTATTTTGGGAAGAAATCATTTTGTCTTACTTTTCATTTTACCCTTTTTCTGATTGTATTGAGTGACATAACTTGCAATTCAATGGGACTCATCATTTATAGCATGTGAGGAAATATAACATATGATATTTTTAGTAAGTGGTGAGAATGACCTTTTTTTGTGACGGGAACAACATTTTTGGATTCGAATCTTTGTCACAAACTCGTGCTTTAATTTTCATCATGATTCACTTTCCAAAAAGAAAAAAGCTCAGAAATGAAAAATGGAAATTTATTTCTTATAATAGCTTTAGGTATGGAGGTACCAGGGTAGAATACTAATAAAAATTCAGTCCTTAATATCTCAAGAAACTGGAAACTTCGTCATGTAAAAACTAGTTTGAGAGAAACTAGATTTTTTGGAGACCCTTCCCTCTGAATTTTGTATGATTTTTCCCATTAGATCTTTAGGAATTTGAAAATGTATTCAAAGAGGGTATAATGCTAATAAAAAACACATCCCTCCATATCCATAAAAAATAGGTACTTCATGGCACAAAAACTAGTTTGCGCGAAACTAGATTTTTCAACGATCATTTCCTCCAATTTTTGGATGATTTCACCCATTGGAATCCTGAGAAGCGGAGAGGTAGCTCGCTGATTTTTTCCATTACTGTATCATGGCGGCCAGTAATGGAGATTTAAATTTTTAATTTTTTTTTTCCCATTCATGATGAAATAAATTCCATTGCAGTAGGTTTTTGCTTCTGGTGCTTCACACAAAATTTTACTTCAATCCAACAACTAGTTTGATGGGAAATTGAACTTTATTCTGTGTGGAGCCAGAAGTGAAATTTATTCTCTATGATAATTACTTGATGAAAGTTAGAGGTTTTAATATGATTTTTTAATTTCCTTCAAGATATAATAACTTAGAAACAAACAGTTTTTCAATCCGTGCAACAGTTTGCAAGATATGTTCAGTTTTTGGTTTTATGGCAATGGAGTTTTCAGACTTCTTTTCCTCTATTCTTCATTCTTTCTTATTGGTTTGATCAATATTCTTTCTTTGAACTATGTGCCATAATGGAGTGAAGGATAATGTGTTGTCATGGAGCTATTTTTAGATTTAGCAATGGTCGAGTGGTGGACTAGTGTTCTCTGCAACTTTTCTTCTGACAGTGAGAAGCAGTTAGAAGCAACAAGAAGCACCAAACAGTTAGATTTTTTTTCAAATTTTAGAGTTGGAGTTGGGTGAATTTTTTTTCCTTGATTTCCTTGTCCTTAGGGACATTAGGGACATAAAATTCCATCGTGAGCAAGAGGATGACATGTTTCCTTGATCCGACGACAAAGAATTTGAGCTCCAAAAATGCACTTAAGGGTTGAACTGTCAAATCTGAACATCACATGAGGGTCCTAGATGTCACATGGGGTTTGGGAACATTTTTCCAAGGTTTATGTACCTGAAATTAGGTATGTTGGGGACATAAAATCCCTCCAGGCTCCTGGTGTTGACACACATCCTCCCGAAATTGACTAACTCCCAAACTGTCTCCAAGAGGGTAACTTGGAACGATGGTAACTTGAGCTCCTGGTGGAATTTTTTGGTGAAATTTTATATGATCCTAACTATAAATGGAATTTTAAATCCAATGGTTTGGGTATCATGTCTTTATTATTCCATAGGATCCCTAAAAAAATGTATTTTTGATTTGGTAGTCTATATGTGCCTGAGAAAAACTACCTGCAAACCCTATGCACCAAGGTTTTGTGGAAAAAATGATTTCATAATATTTTAGGGATTGGAATTATATTTCTGGGTTTTTTTTTACTCCTAAATCCATCTGGAGCTCCCGAAATCTTCTTTTGAACCTCAGCAACTTATTTTGGCCTATGCACTTCTTAGGCATGTGAACCCTATTTTTTTATTTAAAGACTGCTCCAAGTCTTCCAAACCTTCATCAAACCTTCCAAAATAATTTCCATGATGTTATAAGCTCTTAAATTCTCCTCCATGTTTAATTTAGACCTTCTATTCCACTCTGGGGGTTGATCCAGTCCTAGGAAGGCCAACGATAGCCCTTCCTGTGACTGCCCGAAATTTGCATTTTTAAAGAACTCCTAAAATCACCTAAGGGACCAATTTGACATCAAATAGGGGGTGACCAAACTAAATAATTTGATCTAGGGTGCCTAGGAATGATAAAACATGAAAAATTTGGCACATGGGTATAGTTGTCGTGCTTGGAAACTTAAAATTTCTATGTCACACATTTGCATGACAATAAAAGGCCTACGCTACTGCTATTAGGGAATTGCTTCCTTGGGATGATATAGTGGCTAAGATATTTTGAAATAATCTTGAAGGAATCACGTTGGATTGGTATTACCATATTCCATAAGCTTCTATACATTCCTATAAACAACTTGTTTCTTAGTTCATCTAAGCATTTGACATGAACAAGTTGTTGTGTACAGGGATTAGAGAGTTCCTACATATTAGACAAGAGAAAAATGAATCTTCTACCCATTTCATCTAGAGATGGTGCCAACTTCTCTATTCCTCTGTAATTGCACCCAACATGGATTAGATGGAACTTTGTGATCTTTTCCTTCACTCGCTCAATCGATAGACTAGGGAGGAAGTCCAAAAGTTTCCTTTTTGAAGTTATGAGGAAGTGTTGGAGGGTGCGATTTGGATTGACCAAGATGCTATTGATAGTGAGCGTAAGATCTATGGTCCTAATGGGAAAATGGTATCCCTAAATCAAAATAATGTAAATTATCAAAACAATGGTGCCAATGACCAAAGACATAAGGGTGTGAATCAAAATCATGGTGCTACCACGAATAGTGCTATTGATCAAGCCAAAAATACTTGTTTTTCAAATAATGGAAACAAAAAAATAACAAAAAAAATAACTCAGGCAATTAAAGAGGCCCTAACACTGTGTCTTTTTTCAACACAGTTGATGTAAATTGTTTACCACAAAAGCAAAATCAACCCAAGGTCCAAACCAGTACCAAAATTATGGCCAAGGGGAAATGAACCATGGTTATAACAATCAATTCTAAAACAACAATAAAATTTCTAATCAATAACAAAAAGATGCTTATCAAAGGCCAAGAGATTATGACCCTAACCTATATTGTGGTTTCCATAAGGTTCGAGGTCACGAAGATAGGAATTTTTGTGATTGCAACAAATTTTTGCACAGACTTCTCGAAAACCAAAGGCAACTCTTTATAGAAATGTTCCTAGAAAATCCTAAAACAAACTCACAATCTGACTATACGAGACCTGTAGCTCCTCATAATGCTAATGAGACCATATTTCAAGATTCTCTCCCTACACATCCTGAGAATTTCAAGGTGAATTCACAAACTATAAACAAAGGCATTCCTATAGGAAATAATGATCATGAAGTCTCAACTTCCAATAACTCTTGGGTCACTCCTAACCTTGGTTCAAATTATAACACAAAAATATTGGGATTAGTTGAGCATGAAATTAATGCAACAACTTAGACAAAGGAGTATGTTTCACAACTCTTACCCACTATTTCCTCTTCATAGGATGACATTACTACAATCGCAAAACTGGTAGAAGCCTATGATTTAATATCAGATTTGAAAAAGACCTTTTATCATATTTCATTTCTAGATTTGTTGAAGAATTCACTTGTGCATCGTTCTATGTTACTCAATGCACTAGGTCTTGGTTACCTAATCCATGTTACACCATCTCTTAGCTTTCAAATAAATTATATTTATTTTTACATACATCCTCTTGGACAAAATAATAGGGATATTGTGTTTGTTTTTTATATAGAAAAGATGTCATCCAATGCTGAAATTGCCCAAAGAGGTGATCATGCCTTATTTTTACAAGTCTGGGTTTATAATAATTGCATTAAGAGAGCCATGATTGATGACGAGGCTGTTGTAAATGTGGATCCCTTCTCTTTCTTGCAGAAGTTGGGAAATGGAGAGGGTAATTGTTCCTCTACAAGAAACACATCACGGGGATACGACATTCTTAAAGCAACCTCGATTGGAACCATAGTTCTTCCAGTCACGCTTGGTCCAAAAACCATCTTAACAGAGATTTACATTATCGATAGGGAAACATGTTATAACATGATCCTTAGGAGACCTTGGATTAATTGAATGAAGACAATCCCTTATAGCCTATTCTAGGAGATTAGATTTCTCCATTTGGGGAGGGTCTTCATCACTCAAGGGGATTCTAAGCCCTTAGATACACACTTAGAAAACATAAAGAAGAATAAATGAGTCCATACGAAGTATGAACTCCCTGCGAATCAATTAAAAAACCACCTCCATCAAAAGAGTTAGTCCCAATCACCCCGGGTGTGCAAAAGGCTAAAGTTGTTGACCCAAAAACATTTGAGGTGGCAAAAAAAAAACTTTAGCCTTTTGGAAACAGTGTCTGCTAAAACCATAATGGAAATTATGAAACTCTTAGAGAGTAATGATCTGATCTTCCTCCTATTTGAACCACAAGGGATGTGTATTCTTCTCGGTTTATCATCTCTTCCTTCCAACGACCTAAGTCTAGGTGTAAACATGATAGAATTAACAAATGAAGAAGGGAAATTTGAGATTGAAACAATGCCCATCAAAACCATCTTTTAGGGTTGTTCTATTCTAAACCCTGATTTCAACCCATGTGCGTCTAAAAATAAGCTTGCCATATCCATGGGGCAAGGCCTCATCATTCAGTAAGGGTCACAAGTAAACAAAATGCTCTGCATAGAAAACAAGGCTGAGCAACATAGTCATACTAACCCACACACCATGTCTCAAGAACATGACAAAAAGGTGCACAAACACCTCTTTCAGAAAAATGGTTTTAATGATTGAACATACACACTTCTGGGAAAGGGTTGTAAGTTTAATTCTAGAATGCTAGGCCCTTGTCAAGAGAATAGAAATTTTAAGGATCATGGTTCTCTGCTATGTACTTTTAGGGGTGAATAATTTGATATTCATCAACTTTATTCACCTTAGACATCATGACATGTAGTTTCACTTGCATTTTCATATGTACATTACTGCATCTACATTTCATTTTCATCTTCTAGTTCATTTTGTAAAATACGTGATTAAGCGACTTATTCTTATAGAAATTTACAAAAACTTCGAAAAAATTTGACAAAAAATTCAAATCATGTCTCTTCAAATCCCCACAATTTCACCCATTGTTTCTAAATCATTACATAAGTTAGAGCAAGATAAGACAAAGCTTTGACAGTATCCCTACCAAGGCCTGCATATTTAGTTCTACTTGTAGTTTCTTCTAGGTTAGGTGTCTTTGTCTATAGTATGTTATAGAATCTTCATGGTGTCACATCTATCCCACAAGCATCTCTTTGGAAATAAGAAAATTCTAGCCATTTTGCCTAAATAAATAAATAAAGTGCAAATCCACATAAATTTTTATTTTACACATTTCTTTTCCCTACCAACCTTTGGTGTTGAGCTTGTGTATCTTACTAGTGATGTAGGGTTTGGAAAGGAGAGAAGTGCCCTTACTCACTTATGCCTTGTCCATGGTGGTGAGACCATACTTCCTACTCATAGCATGGGGTGAGGTGTAGGGGGTATATTTTAATAAATTGAAAGTTATAAATAGTTCATTCAAATATTATAAAATCAGAAATCAAAACAAAGTGAATTAGATGTTCAAAATTCCAAAAGAGTTTAAAACCTCAAAACCAGATTTTTTCAACCAAGTGGCCATCTATGGATCTATGTCTAGATAAACTGGAAAGCAATTCACATTCTAAACTGTGAAGAAAACTTAACTAGAGTGAGGTTTTAGTGTCTCAATTTGGTTTTGTCAAATCCTTGTCTTTATCTCATCATTACCATTCAAAAAAATTCTATAGCTTGTGCCCCTTCTGGCTCTTGGTGTTGAGCCCTCACATCTTACTAGTTGCATGGAGTTGGGAGTGGGGCAAGTTCATTAACTTATCATATAACTCTTTCACCACATTTTTTCCAAAACAATACAAAGTACCAAATATTTCTTAAAGAAACTAAAGTTCAACATTACAATGTGTTTACATTATCATATATCAACATTATAAAATACAAAAAGAAATCATTCTGTTAGCATTCATATCCACTACACACATTCTAAAAAGCATATAAAAATGGAAGTTCTAAACATCTAGAGTACACATGAAACATGAGCCAAGAGGAAGTCAAATCAGATACAAAGAATTATCGAACCAAAAATAAGAGTTTATATATATCATAATAAATCAAGTTTTGTTTAAAATGCCATCATGCACTAGGTGTGGTCAAAATGATCTCGCAATGAGCGTGAAATATACAAAAAAATCATATAATGCTCAAAAAAAAAAAAATCAATAAAAAGGGCCAATGGCCTGTTAGTCCCTATGGGATCCCTCAGATGGTGCACGGTCACATCTGGGACTCCTACTGTGGCTACGAAAATGAGAGAGAACTGAATGGTGTGAGTGCTCATGGTGATATCCACTGGCCGTGGTATCACTATGAGAATGACTCCGCCTTATCAATCTCAATGTTGTCTCATACCTATCCACCTGAGTATGAAGAGAGGTCATCACCTCCGCTACTCTCTAGAAAGGTGCAAACATATTAGTGTGTCTATCGATTGCTAGCGACTAGCCTGAATCCTCAATCAGCTCAGATCGGGTCATCCTTGAGGGGACAATAGGGTGTCCACGTAAACCTGTCGAATAAGCTCTCATCACTCCTGTGTAGTCAATGTAAGAAAGAAAAGAAGAATAAACAACGAGTTATAAAATTACAAAACAAAAAAAGAGAAGTACTAACTAACATTTATAACTAACAAAGTCAAGAGAAAAGTATCAACATACTTAGATCTCCGGGCATCTAGGTAGGGTTAGTGGCTGTGGGGCCTCCCCAAAGCTAGAGGAAAGATGTTTTCCTATCACAGACTGATCATCTCCCTCTCCATCTTGAGGAAGTGGTCCCTCTGAGACCAAAGTCTCTCTTTTCACACTCGCCTCCTCTCGTGCTGCTCTCAGCATATCTTGAGTGTCATGCCACTGAAGGTCACTCTCCTCCTCCATATGGGCTGCCTCACTAGCCTCACCTCCTAACCCCTCATCCCCCATATCCTCTCCAACTGATTCCTCCTTAGTCTCATCTCTTGTGTGATCCTCAGAGTCAAAGTCTACATCAATGGGCTCATCCTCCTCTTGACTGTGAGTGTTGATCAAAGAACACTTGACAAAGACAGCACACAAGAAGTATGCATGGGAAAGTAAGTCATACACAAAGGCACAAATGGACAGAAAGAACGTACATGCAGAACAAAAGTTAAGTTTTCAGGACTTAGATGTTTTTGGGCATGAAGATATATGTTTATAAGATGGTGTGCAGAACACACCAACGATGCAGAGATGTGCACATCACATATTGTCTATTTATGGAGGATCATATTCAAAGAACTTTTACATGGAGATAGTATAAGAATAGGTTTTCCACCTCAGTTAAACAATCAGTAGTCTATAGATAGAACACTTACATGTATGGCTATGTATGAAAACAACGTTTGGCTATTAATAGCATGCGGCCTATTTTTGGAATAGATAAGCGGTGAAGGGCAAGTCCCAAACCTATATATATGTAGTAAATTACTTGGTAGGAGATGACAGATATAGAGAGATAGATAACATAGTGTACATGTTTCTAGATTAACATATCAGATCCATATGCACATCGGCATAGATTTCCAGTATTGTAAGAAGCTTCTGTGTTATTTTGATAATTAAGAGATGGAAGATATTGACTAAACCTAAGTGTTATTCTTGTGTGTAATTGAGTAGTGCATGTTCTTATTTCTATCATGATTATTGTTTAAACCTATTATTTCCTATATCTATATCTATCATGCACTGCAATAATGATGCATTAAGTTATGGATCCATATGTTTTAAGTCTTCATCATGTTAGTATTCTGCTACAACAACCCTAAAGAGGGACTTGGTACCTTTGCACACTTTGGGTGAGTGCTCAGTCTAGGTTGAGTGATGTGTCACCACAACTAGGGTGTCATCTAGTGAATTCTAGGCTACATCATTGGTTCCATTGCCAAGACCTCTTTTTCAGTTGCTTTCAGGATGGTTTGCGATGAAGACGTACCAGTTCACTCTAGCATCTATCTAAGAGTGGATACATGATCTGGAGGAAGAATATGCATTGCAGTTCAACATTGGATATGAGTTTAATGCATGCACTTGGGTAGAACAAAATATGTATCAAAAATTATATGAGAGATTTTTCACCATATTTGCAGTAGAATTATATGAGTGGCTGATTGCTTATGCATCTAAGTGGAATTAGAGGTATCATGCACTTGTCTAAACACAGGAAGAATTTTAGGCCCTTTATGATGGTGATCTGATCTGGACTCGCACTGTGGATACGTGGTTTCATGGTGTTCTAAATAGTTATATTTTGGAATATTCAATTTCAACGTATTCTTTCCCAAAGGTAACTGAATTCAAGTTTTTGCGGTATCCTAGAGGAGCATATCTTCAAGGTATTCCACTAGCGATCAAGATCTTGATGGTAACTTTGAACCTGGAGAGTAAACTAATTGCTAACAAAACCTCACCACGTGTGAGGGAAGGAATAAGTTTGGTGAAATATGGTAGACCTAGTGGCAAAAAGGAAGAGAGAGGAAAGGAAACTTAAGTATAATGAGGCACGTGAGAGGGAGATAGAGAAGTAGCGCATCATTGCATAAAGTATGGTGTTGAGGAGAGAGATGGATCATGAAGGATTTGAAGCTCACGTAGAATACATGGAGCTAGAGCATCATGAACTCCCTCATCTTGGAAAGCATGAAAGAGATCCCCCCTTGGCTTCACACAAAAGTGTTCCAGTAGAGACTAACTGGGCCGCGGGATCGCATCTTAATCCACCTAGTGACCTAGCCCTTGCGTTTGGTTTTCTATTATCTAGTACAACATGTAATCAACAAGTGAATTTGGGAAATAGGAGAATGGGAGTAAGTCAGAGAGCAAGTACATCAATGACAGGATAAACAACTTCAAAGTTATTTGGAGGAACATTTTTAGGTGCATCATCTACACAGAATGTAAGCACGTTGAATCTTGGATTCACCTCTGGAAGTGGAACTACCACAAAAAATATAGGGGTTCAGTATAGTACTACTGTCACAGCATAGGGGAGTACATCTACGGGTCCTATTCCAGCTATAGTTAGAGAATCATGAGGTATAGTTGGTTCTAGTTCCGATGGATCTTGTGGTTCTAGAGGTAGCAGAATCACAGGAGGTTCTGGATCAGGTGGGAAAAGTCCACACCAACCCCATAATATTTATATGAAGATTTCTCTTCGTCTTTTAAGTATAGAGGCATAAAGGATGGTACTGAGTATGTGCACATGTGTGAAATATTATGGTGTGCAAAAGGGATCATGACTTCTGAGTGAAAATCAAGTCAATTTTCTACTACATTATAGGGACGTGCACACAACTGGTATAGGAATTTTGTCCCTGATCAAACGTGCATGGATTATGCAACGCTGAAGGATGCTTTCTTGAAAGAGTTTTATATCCCAAAATTTGAGCAGAAGAGTATAAGCGCCCTCAAGGATATCAAGCAAGGGACTATTGAGAATGTACATGAGTATGATGCCCATTGTAAAACACTCCTATCTAAGCTTTCTTATGATATTCATGCAAGCCAAACATGCATAATGGTTTGTTGGCCAATTGATTACACCATTTAGAAGAGCATTGTCACACAAGACATACACTGATATGTGTGAAGCACTGGAAGTAGATTTGCGTGCTGAGGAAGTTGGGAGCATTGACACTGGCATTAGTCCATTATTATAGGCATAGATTGCAGCTATAGAAAAACAGTTAGAGAAGCTATCAACCAATTCAACCCATGAAACGTGCTCAGGAATTTGGTGTACAGATTGTGAAGTGGAAGGTCACACCATAGATAGTTTCCCTCACAGATCTATATGCTCATTACCGTTGGAATGTGAGATCTGCCATTTGAATCATGATGCTAGTCACTATTATTTGTTATAATGTGTGATAAGGAAGAATGTATCTTGTTATTGTAAAAATTTTCGGTCCTCAACCCATGATACTAAATATTGTCAGGTGATTGGTTAGATCTAGGATGCTATAGACATTGGGGTATAACAAACAAGCGTAATGGATAATTATAGGGGTAAGAATGAGCACCAGGATTGGGATCATAATCAAACACGCTATGACAAGAATGAGGGGTGTTTTAAAGGAGGTCGTGGAAGAGGACGTGGATATCATGGTGGATATGGAGGATGAGGCCGTGGTGGGGGAAGAGATGAGTTCCCCCATGGAAAATGTTATACATGCGGATCTCCTGACCACTATAAGCATGAATGTCCACAGAATATTGCATGTTATTTCCATGGAAAGAACCATAGCTATGAAGAGTGCTTAGACTTATATGAGCATATGAGTAAGTAACATAAGAAAGAAAAAAAAGGCGTCAGGATGGTTAGAATCTAGCGCATGGTAGAAGATCAGTGGATGCCCAAGATAACACTAGGACCTGAGGCATTAACAGTGAATATTACTACACGAGCTGAAGTGGTGCACAAAAAAGAGACATTACAACAGAAACCTACCATCACTAAGGATGACATCCTTCATGCCCGGTACCTAGATACTTCTTATCAAAAGGAGGTTTATTAGGATACCATGAAAGTGATAAGGAATCTTTAGGGTGAGATATAATACTTAAAGGAGCAGAAGAAAGAATCAGAGATAGTCCAAACTGATATCGATGATCTAAGAGAAGTGTGTAAAATATTGCACCAAGAGAACATCATTCCAATATTAGGAAGTTTGTTAAAAGGGAACACTCCATGCATAAGTATCAGGACCAGATGACAGATCCTGAATGTAAATCTTCCCCCTGATAGCATTGACTATGACAAGGAAATTACTCTGAATGTTGTTGTGGATGGATGACTACTGAGCAACATATTGATTGATACAAGTGTGGAAGTAAATATTCTTACATTACATGCATGGGTACAAATGGGGAGGCACCCATTACATCCATTATCTAATGTGTTTTTTTATGGAAAATCAGAATAAGGCCACTCCCATATGAGTTTTGAAGGATGCATCTATAACCATACAAGGGGCCAAGTTCACTGGAGATTTTGAGGTACTAGCTCTTGTAGAAGCAGACAATTTTCTAGCCTTACTTGGATGCCCTTGTGTTATGTGAATAATGCTGACTTGAGATTCAATAAGGGGTATATCAGCTTTGATAATAAGGAGGAAAGGGTTGTGATACCTTTGACAAATGGGAAGTCTACACCATATGTTGAGCCTTTAAGTGAGGAGGACTTAAACAGAATCTATGTACGCGTTATTCAGGACCTCAAGGTCAATGAGCCATATAAGGAAGGCATCCTACAGTGGGAGGATTCTCATTCTATTAGTGATACTACGAGTATTTCTTGTGATAATTGGGATCATGGTACATATGAACTAGTAGGGTGCGAGGTAAAAAGTGCAGTTGTGCACAAGAATGGACTTCATTCTGTTCGATGGATAGGTAGCACAATACCTTGGTATACAGGGGCATAAGATCTTCCTATATTTTTTAAAGCCATGGAAGCATAGTGGACATATCAAATTAAGAGAAGATATATGTTAGTGTATACCTTGCATAGGATAACAACATGCTGGTGGGTAGTCCACAGAGATAATATTATAGAATGGGAGGAGATTATAATCTCCCTATCTACTAGGTTTATAAGGAGTAATGCACCTACACAGATCTATACTTATAATGGTAATCAACCTATTCAGCATCACATTCAATAGTGTGAGAGACTCTAAACAGTGGGACATGAAGCATTACCAACTTCACTCTGGGTGCATAGATTATACTCTACTCTTCACAGATGTGCACATGTCTAGTATGTATACATAAAACTACATTGAGATATTGGTAATTGGTAGAATTTGACTCCTAGAATGATCCAGACCTTTAACTACTTCTCGACTAAACCTCCAGTAGAAGAATCATTAAAATTTGTCAAGCGCTTAACTATGGGAGATAGTGCAAAGGCAGAAGAGAATATTTAGGAATTATTTGGTGAGACAGATTCCAGAGCACATTTTGAAAAGGAGGAAGAAATAGACTCCATACTACTTGAACACGCTTTCCTTGAGAAAGAGAAAGGAAATATGGTTTACATCATGGATAATGAGGAAGATGAGAACCTGGATACTGAACATTCACAAGGGGTGTGTGAGGTCTTGGATAGTGTAGACAAGGATACACGTGCCTATCACGAACCCATGAAGATAAAGAAGGTGAATATAAGTTTGGAGGCTGAGCCAAAGGAGTTAATAATTGGAGACTATTGGTCAGAATCAAAAGTGAAAAACATCATTGAGTTACTCATGAATTATCATGACTTATTCCCTCAAGGGTATCATGAACTTAAAGGTGTGCATGAATAACTTGGGGAAATGAAGATAAAGCTCAAGGATGGTGCATGACCAGTTAGAAAGAGACCTTACTTCAAAGAAGAGATTGATAACATCTTGAAATTTGGAATTATCAAGCCCCTTGATGAGTCAGAATGGGTTAGTCCAATGGTGATCAATATCAATAAGGATAGATGAATTAGAATATGTGTGGACTCTAGGGAGCTAAATGCTACATGTGTAATAGATCCATTCCCTACACCATTTACTGAGGAAATACTAGAAGAAGTTGCAAAGCGGTAAATATATTCCTTCATCGATGGGTTTTCTAGGTATCATCAGGTTAGGATTGCTCCGAAGGAACAAGAAAAGACAACCTTTACTACTGAATGGGGAAATTTTTCCTATACTATGATGCCTTTTGGATTGGTAAATGCGCCTGCTGTATTCTCATGGATAGTTGTTCAGGCATTGAAATATTTTGTTCACAAATTTTTACAGGTTTATCTACATGATTGGACAGTATATGGGCTTGTGAAAGATCATTGTGACAATCTACACTTAATGTTTGAGCAGTGTAGACAATTGAGTATATCTTTAAACATCAAGAAGTACATATTTGCTACACCTTTTGGGATACTGTTAGGACATATACTCTACAAGGAAGGTTTGCTGGTTGATCCAACTAAGGTTACAATCATTCTAGGCCTGGAAGTGCCTACTATTCAAAGTGAGTTGCTCGGATTTTTGGGTCACACAGGATATTATCAAAAATTCATGAAAGGGTATGCCGAATTTGCTGCACCCTTGGAGGAATTACTAAAAGGGAAGGGTACATTTTATTGGTGAGAACTGTACTAGCACACATTTGAGATATTAAAGGAGAAACTTACTACCATGCCCATTCTAAATTTTCTCTCATGGGATAAACCATTTCATGTGCATGTGGACACCTCTGACATGGCCATTGGTGCTGTGTTAGCTCAACCTGGAGAAGGTATTATAGATCATCCAATTATTTTTGCTAGTAGGAAGCTGACTCTTGCTAAAAAAAATTATACAACTACAAAGTGCGAAGCTTTGTCAATGGTCAATGCATTACACAAGTTTCGACAATACTTATCAGTAACCCCATTTGTGTTTTATACATCTCACATGGCACTAAAGTATTTAGTGAAAAAACTCATCTTAAAAGGGAACATATGTATATGGGTACTCATATTTCAAGAGTTTGACTTCACAGTTGTGGTGAAGCTAGGGAAAAGTAACTCTGGACCAGACCACTTGACTAGAATTCACTCGGGAGAAGAAGCATAGACAATTGAAGAAACCATGCCTGATGCACAATTATATAGGTTACAATGTGCACCATAAGAATTAGAAGACATTGTTGTATTTCTACAGACTGGTGTGGCACCATATGGAATAAAGGCATTAGAAAAGAAATAGTTTGCTATACGCCTGACACCATTTATGTTAATCAGTGGTGACCTCTACAAGTTAGGCAGAGATGAAGTATTACGTTGTTGTGTATTAGAGCATGAGTGTAAGGATATAATGGAGGAGGCACATGGTGGTATTTCAGGAGGCCACTATGCAAGTGATGCAACTGCTCGAAAGATCCTACTTACTAGATTATGGTGGAAGACACTATATAAAGATTGTAAAGAGTATTGCAAAGCATGTGACCATTGTCATCATCTAGGTAAACCATGGCAAAGAGATGAGATTCCTTTGAGACCAATTACTAGTGCCGAACCATTTGAGAAATAGGCCATCAACTTTATAGGACCTATTTCACCAGCCACACGTAGAACTGGATCACACTATATCATTACTTGTATAGATTATCTCACAAGGTGGGTGAAAGCAACACCTACGAAGGACTGTACAACAACTACAACAGCTATGTTTCTATGGGAGAATGTTCTTACAAGAGATGGATGTCCTTTAAGTTTGACAAGCGATAGGGGTACACACTTTTTGAATGAAACAGTCAAGATCCTATTAGATGAGTTTATGGTTGCACACCATAAGACTACACCCTATCATCCTTAGGAAAATGGAATTTCTGAGGATTTCAACAAAATTTTGAGCCAGACATTGATGAAAATTTGTGATGTTGGAAGAAAGGATTGGGATGATAAAGTATCAATTGTTCTTTGGGCATATAGAACAACTTATAAGAGATTGAACAAAGCCACATTGTTTCAATTGGTGTTTGACATAGAAGCCATTCTCCCTATAGAATTTATGTTACCTTCTTTACACATTGTGCACACTAGAGGTCTAGCTGATGATCAAGCTTTAGATGAGCATATTGAGAAGATGATTCAACTGGATGAGTGACGAGCCATAACATGATGGAGTCAGAATCAGGAAAAGGCTAGGTAAAAAGCATGGCATGATATAAACATAAGGGATAATAAGTTTGAGATTGGACAAATGGTACTTCTCTATGCCACTAAGTTCATGCACCATCCAGGAAAACTTAAGGTACATTGGTTAGGGCCGTATGTTATTACTTACATCCTTGAAATAGGTGCTTGCCAATTAGAAGCACTAGATGGAAAATGGCTACCTGGTTACTTCAATAGGAGTAGGCTGAAGCCCTACTATAAATAAGTCTTCTTCATGTTTGTAATAAGGTAGTATTCCATTTAGATTAGGTTTCCATTCTATATTTCCTTCATTGTCACTATGCTTTGTCACTTTAGTTTTTGTTGTTGTTAAATAAGCATGCTTATGCACATGAAGCTAATTACTACATGAAGCATGTTTATGCGTAGAGGACTGCACATCCTTTTAGTGTGGGGTGGTTTTTGATATCCAGGTACAAGATTGTGGGAATTGAAAGATGAAAAGAATAAAGTTGCTATAGGTGTTTGTCAAAGTAAAAAAATTGCTTCTCAAAAGTAACCAAGGATGGAGATGAATGAAGGAAAAATATAATGCGAGGTAAGCACATGCCATGATAACTACCAGGATAAGTTACAATGATGAGGTACTCAAGTGCAAGGACACATGATGAAGAGAATTCTGTGCCCAGAGGGTAGGAAGGTGTGTTATAAGGTTACATTTGGGGTGAGAGGATGTAACGCACGGAGAGGATGGAATTGGTCAATTAATGAGAGGATATTCGATAGGTGAAGGAGCAATGAATGTATCAAAAAATTGAAAATCTTTATAAGGATGGGATGCGAGTTCATTTTTACCATTGTGATTCATAGTATTTGAAAGAAGCCAAGTGCGAAGAGACGACTGATCGTTTTAAGGTACGAGAGGTGTGTAACCAATCGTGATGAAGAGATTTGTGCACAAAAGAAGCTTGTGTCCCTGGTGGTGAAGGGTTTGAGAAAAGTGAGGTGAAAAAGAGGAGCTAGGGCACGTAATTTTACCTAGGGCATGTTGAATCAAATTAGGGTTTTCTTTGCACCTTGTAGAAATTGAGTGGAAAGGATCTACAAAGGATTGCAAGGTAGAAATGACACCCAAGAAAGTAGTGGCAACAGGATTGAAGGGGAAGAAGGTGGTAGAAGAAGAAGAAGAGATGGCTCCAGAAAGAATTTTTTCTAAGATGCAATATCCAGAGGGGGTTATCATCATCCAGGAATAGGATTCACACATAAAAAAAGAAAAGTAAGTGAGTACCATACGCATACCATAGAGAATAAGAAGGAGCTTGATGTGTTGCTAAACACAAAGACAAATAAATGCATGGCAGAAGACATGTCGGTGTATGATGATGCTAGTCAAAAGATCTTGCAACTCGGATAGGATTTTATCAACTATATGAGCTCCCTTACTACAGTAAATATGGGCCCTTGTACCAATGGCTTATGAGTAGAGTGCATGAGGACTTTTTCCACTTTACAGGTCGCAGAGTCAAAATTTTAGCCATGCTCATCTCCACGGTAACAAGGTTGAAAGTCACAAGAGATGATTTCCGAGATGATCTAATAGAAAAACCTGTAATATTGGATACCAGAAAGGAGTTAGGGTACAAAGGGTCCACGCGGTATGGACATTGAAAAACTAAATAAGAATCCAGTTGTGCAAGCGTTCATGCATCTTTTTTACAAAGCTAAATGACCAGGAAAGGTGGTCACAAGTGAACACCATTTGGCTTCACATTACCAAAAAGATGTTTGAATGAGTAGTCTACAATATTTCACATTATATTGTAGAGACAATTGTTGAGGAAGAACTCATAGGAGGAAAGATGAACTTTGGAGCTATTCTATTATCACTAGTGTTCATGGAGATCGCAGTACCTGATGGACCGAAGGAGAAGGTATGGGAGTATCTAATGGAAAAAAAAATCACCTGCAAAACACTTCAAGAAGTACTTGTGTGAGGGATCCATGACAGAGCAAGTTAAGAAATGAGCCGAGAAGTGGTATAATAGGCTTTGTGTGGCTTTTGAGGAAGAATGACACATCCCCAAGCACTTGCCTTCGGTGGATAGAAAGGTAGTTCAATTTGTTATATACCAACATTTCTATATAGTGCATTTTTCCATGAAAGATGGAGCATGGAGCCCTTGGTGTAAGTTTTCATATGCATTCACAATAAGGTACTTTTAGGTGTCAGTACATAGGTTTACAGATGTGTGGTGACTGAAATTCAACACGGATAAGGTAGATTGCAAAAACCACACACTAAGGAAGAAATATGTGTATCCAGGGCGGGGTGCATATGTTGAAAGAATCATTTCAGATGTATTGAGTTTTAAACCAATAAGTTTGGAGGTGGGAGATATTGGAGTAGTGCTAGTTTATCTCCAACTAAAGCCAAAGATGGAGAATAACAAGTATGTGGAAGGTGATTTTGCACTTCTAGCACCACCAAAGGGAAAGAATACAATGGAGAACATCCCAGTGCCTAAGCCCACAGAGCCAATTGAAGTGGAGGAGAGGAGGATGAGCGCCAAGATAGTGGTGGTCTGGAGCATAGAGGTAGAAGACATCCTATGAATAAGGATGAAGCTGAGTGCACCACTACACCACCTCAGCCACAAGAGGGGGATGATGAGGACTTGAATGTAGTCCAAGAGTAGCATAGACTTAAGAGGGTGTTTAGGAGAACAAGGACCCAAGGTGTTACTCCACCAATGGTGTGCATATCATCAAGACCCTCTCCACAGAAGGAGGCAACCATGCAAAGAAGGAGGAAACCAAAGTTGAATGAGGAGGCGAAAGAGTCAGAGGAAAGTGCTCCTAATTATCCTACACTTTTAGAGAACATAGAAGAACAAAAGGATGAGGAATCAAAGGAAAGAGGAGAGGAAGAAAAGGAAATAGAGGAGACAGCTGCAGAGACTACTCAGGACATAGAGACACAAGTCCCAAATTTGGAAGCTAAAGTTCCTAAGCATCAACCATCTAGAAGAAAGAGTGGATAATACATTCCACCAGCTATGGGCTACGCAAAGGACATAGGTAAAATTATCTTTGTATGTTTCTGTAGCACACTGACATAGAAAGACTTATATGGATGGGAGCTCATGGATGAAGATATGGCCACAATGTGCACGAGGAAGCAGTTATCATGGTCCATGCACACACACACATGGATGAGCTAGATTTATATGTATGTGAGGAGTCATGTGTATCACAAAGGTTGAAGAAGACAACTTAGGCTAGACACATGACAATAAAGCCTACTATCATGTTGGATGAACAGGTGAGTAATGCATTAGTCAAAGTCTCAACAGAGGTGGTGAGGTGAAATATGGACAAGGATGCCACAATTAGGGCACTTAGAGAGGAGATTTAAGATAAGGATGGAGAAATAGTGCACCTAACACAAGAGAGGGACTTAGCACAGAAGAAGAACATTATATTCATCAGCATTGCAGAGGAGATTGGCGGCAATGTCATAAGAGCTAGGTGACACTTGAAGAATAAGGTACCACAAATGTTTCCCTCAATGATACATTATGTAGTAAAGTTAGTGGACCTAGTACTTGAAGATGAACCTTTGCACATGCCAGCACCAAGGGATCCAGAACAAGTAGTAGAACGAGAGAAATCTTTGGATATGCAGAAGATTGCATCCTATTAAGGGCTATTGCAAGTGCTACAAGAATAACTGAAGAAAGTAGACCAAGATTTAAACATCTACACAACTCCAGAGGTGCTTATCAACATAAATACCCTAGAATAAACCAATGAGGTCTAGAGAGCAATGAAGGATGAAACATTAGGCCATGTAAAAATATTGTCAATGGATAAGAAGAAGCATGAGGCCCTGGCAGCAACACAAGAGCCACACAAGACTTAGCTGGAAGACCTTGGGAAACTCATTGTGCAAAAGATGGATTTTCTAGAGGGAAGGATGACCTCAATGTCCAACATTGTGTTAGTTCTGTAAAATGAAAATGGGGAGATTGCGAGGGATGAATTAGATTCCATTGCTATGGACATTCCAAAAAAATTAGAACAAGCACCCACTGAATGAAAAACCTTGGACGCTGAAATAAAATAGGAATATCCTAAATTAGTTATTCAGGTTGAAGAAGAGACTACAGGGCAAAACATTCTTTCATACATTTGTTCATTCTTTCCATTCTTTCCATTATTCTATTCTTTACTTCAGTTTTCGAAGATACCCATTTTCGGGGTGACAATGAGATTAGTGTGGGGTAATGTTGATCAAAGAACACATGATAGAGAAAGCACACAAGAAGTCCGCGAGGGAAATAAAGTCATATGTAAAGGCGTGAATGAATAGGAAGAACACATGCGTGGAACAAAAGTTTAGTTTCCATGACTTAGCCATTATTGGGCCTGAAGATCTATGTTTAGAAGATGGCATGTAGAACACACCAACGATGCAGAGATGTATGCGTCGTGTATTGTCTATTTCTAAAGGATTGGATTTAGAGCGCTTTTACATGGAGACAATCTAAGAATAGGATTTTCACCTCACTTAAACTATCAATAGTCTATAGATAGCACACTTGCATGTGTGGCTATGTATGAAAATGGCACGTGGCTATTAATAGCATGTGGCCTTTTTTTGAATAGATAAGTAGTGAAGGGAAAGTTCCCACCCTATATATATGTAGTAAATTACCTGGTAGGAGACGATGGGTATAGAGAGATATATAACATAGTGTACATGTTTCTAGATTACCGTATCAGATCCATACACACATCGACATAAATTTCCATTATTATAAGAAGCTTCTATGTTATTTTGATAATTAAGAGATGGAAGATATTGACTGAATCTAAGTGTTATTCCTGTGTGTAACTGAGTAGTGCATGTTCTTATTTCTATCATGATTATTATTTAAACCTATTCTTTCCTAGATATAGATCTATCATGCATTGTATAATGATGCATTAAGTTATGGATCCATATGCTATATGTCTTCATCATTTTAGTATTCTACTAAAACAAACCTAAAGAGGAACCTAGTACCTTTGCGTGCTTCAGGTTAGCACTCAGTCTAGACTGAGTGATGTGCTAGCATGACTAGGGTGTCATCTGGTGAATACTAGGTTACATAAGTAAGAAAGAGCAACCACAATATGAAGTAAAGGTATTCGAGGGGCACCAGCTTCTCGTCAGGCACATACCACATGCCTAACTACAATAGGCACACCTGGAGTAACCATGGTCCAACAAAGATCCCCTTTAGGTCCCTTTCGGGCCTCATGAATAGTCTTGTGTAATAGTGCCACTAGAGAAAGCATATTTACATAAAGGAGGCCAAATTGTTGAGGAACTCGATCGAATGGATGAATCTCAACTCTCCCTGCCATGTCAACTAACTTCCCCATGGTAGAGAAAGCTACCACTGTGGTTTCCTCGTGCCCCCATAACCCTACCATATCCTGGTAGGATGTGGCAACCATGTCTTCCATAGTCAAAGAATCCACTGACTAATATGGTGTCTAAAGAGCTAACATTTCTATCCACCTCGCAACTCAAACAACACCTAGATCCTACACTAGTATTCCCCTCCCATAAGGGGTAATACGTTCATATACCTAACTCATAACTAACGTGGGATGGATTAACTACTATCCCTATAACCTAACAACCCTATATAGGCCATGATAGGTAGTCCCCAGGATGTCTTCTCCCCAGGAATATATGTGGCCATGCCCCTCAATCTATGCAACAATAAGAGCCTAAAAATAGAGAAGAGTGTCAGCTCCCTTGTCCTTGATCAATCGTGAGGAAAAGATATTCATGATGGCTATGCAAATGATGGGGATAGGAGTAGTGACACTAAATCAGACCTTTACCCCCTTCTTCGAGCTAAATGAAACAATGAAATCCCCCATGTATGTGGCCCACCTAGATATTTTTGTCTCCAAGGTCAGTCTCCTCCTAAGTATTTGAAGCCCAAGAATGCGGTATACGTCCTCTAGGGTGATAGTCCACTCACCCCTAGAACTTGGAAACTAGAAAGTGTTCCAGTCTGTATCCCAGTAAGAAAATAATTCACACAGTATGTGACTCAAAGGAGTGACATGGGGCACCTAGGTATGTGACTCAAAGGAGTGACATGGGCTACCTAGGTAATCCTCCAAATCCCTACCCTCTAGAGAATATTTGTCTCATCTTGAGTCAACTGGTCTAAAATCTCTGGGAACAAATAAAACTCCCTCTCATGACTCTTGCAGATGTATTCCTCCTCCTTCTGTATCCACAAAAACATAGAAAAAGAGCAAGCTAGTAATGTATATCAATGGATAAGTTCACCAAAAACATGATAAAACATCGAAAATCATAAAATATTCAAGTTAGCATGCATTTTTGTAATTTTGTTTAGAACCGCCGCCTAGTGTATGGAGGTGATCCTGTGACTGCCGTTTTGATTAGGGAGGTGGTCTTGGACCGATTTTCTAAATGCGTTTTAACCCTAGAAAATGCTCAAAAACACAAAAATACCATTTTCGAAAAAATAAAAGACTTCCCTATGGGCGCCCCCCTAGAGACTCATTTAAAACAAGAAATTTTGAAAATGATCCACCCTAGGTAAAATTTTCAACATTTTTACATTTTAGGTTTCAAAATGCAAAAGTGAAAAAAAAACAACCTTAGATCACGTAGGTCAATCTCCTACTCATGGAGACATGATCACGATCTTGTAATGGTCATTTTAGTTTTACTCTCGTCAAAAATGGTCACTGTGGGTCCAGACCTCCAAAATCACCAAATCAAATAAGTAGAAATGAATTGGAAAATGAGTTTATATATATATATATATATATATATATATATATATATATATATATATGTTGTTTTAACCTCGTTTTGAGTATTTGTGTTCACAAGGCTAGAGCGTTGGCACTGGTATATCTCTTTATCCCCTCACAAATGGTAAGTCCTCTTGTCATTTTAAATTAGTGTTTATTTTTTGATATTTTATCTATCTGCACTTGAGTCTTCTCTTCATCTTGTAGGTAGTGGGAGTTTGGATGGCAGAATTTTGACACACGAGCATGTAAGGTATAGCTTCTAACTCCCCATTTCAGGAATGCCATACTCAAACTCTACGTTTTACATCTTTTCATGGCTAAGACGCTTCTCTGAGGGGAAAATATGTATGCGCCCAAAATTACATGTTCTACATTGTTAGAAAATGGTTACAAAAGTCCCCAATGATGATTTATGTCCTTTCATAAGATGTTTGAGCTCCTAAACCCATATGCAATGTATATTTGAAGCCTAGATATCCTTACTTAACCTTTTTATGATTTTTTCCAGCTTCTCACTTCATTATGTGCATGTTTTGGCCTTTAGTGCCAGGACCGCCGCCCTGCCTGGGTGGCAGTTCTGAAACCGCCACCTAGGTAGGGTGGCAGTCCTGTGATCCCCACTCTACTCAGGGTGGTGGTCATGAGAAATTTTTCTAGAATACATCATGCATGTTTTTGACATGCGACACTTCACTTGACTTTTAGGATGCGTTTGTGAACCAAATTGCCTAAAAATAGTCTTGATGGTTTAGTTTTCCCTCCCTCTTATATTTTTAAATAGATTTAGTTAGTTGGAACTTCCTCTTCTTTCCTTGTGCATGAAGGCACATCCCAACCCCAATTCCTATATAATCAATTATTGTATTAAAGTAAATGCCCTAAGAACTTTTTGTATCTTGCATAGTATTACTGTTATAATCCTGCTACAAATTGTGTAGCCAATCTCTGTTCACTTGTGTTATCTCTCTTCCACTTGCATTACAATCAAACTGCCTTCAAGTTTCCATTGATCAAGCACCTTCTCCTGCTACTACCTTTACATTCCCAATTCCTTGGACTCATATGAACATACAGAAAAAGAAAGGATAGATTGAGGGGGGAAATTACTACACAATTGGATTTACCTCTATTATGTGAATATCAGGTTGTATTTGTTGTTTGATTTTCTTCATTATTGAAATTTATCATTGTTACATCATATCAAATAAAGTAGAAATAAATTTCCTTTCATTTACAAGTAATTAGTTGATTTCCAAGGGGGTTTAAATCATTGGTAGCAACTTCTGGTGACGGATCCTCTTCTTTCAATCCCTTTGGATCTAAAGGAGAGAATATATGTAGGACGTTGTCTACACATCATAGATCATTTGGAAAAGTTCCTTTCTTAATTTAGTTTAGTTTCAATACACTCAACATAGGTGAATAACCACATCGGGTTATCTCACTTGTTTAGTTTTAGTGGAGAAGTATTTTAATTACTTAGAATAGAAGAAAACTGCTATTTGTGATTGTAATATTTTAGTTTTGTGATTTGTTTAGATTAGTTCCATTTCAGTGGTAGGATAGATTGTTTATTTCATTCAGTTTACATGGACACTTAAACTAGTTTAGTGCTTAGATGCAAGTTAGGTAAACAAACTGTATGGAATTTATGCTACCCATTCATAGCCTCTAAATCTCCACTTTTCCAACTCAGCTACCAAGAGATCACACTACCAGATCTTAGTAACTGATCCTCCTATAGTTAGCCACACATATTCAACATCGGCTACTTCGGCATGACCTCAGGGGGTCGAGTGCGGTTGAAGTTTGCATGTCAATTTTCATTCGTACAGTGCCTTAGCACCAACAACATGTTAATAAGGGACAATAACTAGATGTAAAATGTAAATGGTGGATAGAATGGAAATAATACAACCTTTCCCCCCTATGCTTTTGTGTGATACAAATGTAGAAGATGTCCAAATGTAGTCCCTTTTCTTAGTAGATAGGTGCCCTTGATACTGAGATTTCCACACATAATGTAGTGAGTATGCTATGTTTATATAGGGATCTCTTATTCAAATTTTGATACTAGTGACATGAAACTACTAACTATGACCTAGGGAAATACACGGGGTAACCGTTAGGACCGACCTCAAATAAATAAATTAAGGCCACAAATTACGATGACACAGGCACCTGAAATCATGGATTGGGGCACCTTGAGGTGCCCCGATGTAACCTTAGGTGCCCCAATACAGACCTAAAGATGACAACTGAGAAAATTACGACACCTGAGACACCCTAAAATATGCCTAAAAGTGTAGAGATAAATGACGATTGAACCAAAAAAATAACAATGATGCTTGAATAACTGATAACACAACCAAAGGATGGGTCACTAGTGAATACTTTTATTACACGAGATCCATATATTAAATAACATATCAAATGGTAATAATGTAATAGTAAGTGCATGATTTTGTGACTACATTTTTTCCCACTTTATGTTGGTGAGAAGAAAGTTTGGTAACATCAAGTAGATAGAGATGCATACCTGAGAAAAAGCTAGAGAAGCCCAAGCTATAGAAGAACATGAAAATGTGTAGTAGAAGTGTGCCAATAGAACTATAGAAGCGTGTGTAACCATAGATCAATAAGTTAATCCATGTAATGTATCGAAAAGTGTAAATATCGTGGTGAGGTATGGAAAATTAAAATGATGATTAGATGATTTTGAACACAGTTTAATATTGAATAGGTGGGCACGGAGTGATTAGTTCGCAACCTGAACACTTGTATATGAATGGAATAATGGGAGGATTTGGGCATCTTTCCACCAGAGGAAGAGTGTAGGGAGAAAAGTGTGTTATTCTCCAAGATTTAACTACATCTTCAAGATCTAGCCACTATAGACGGACTCAAATCAAAATGTTGAGATTTTGGATCTAAATGATTTTGATGAAATAGTTGACCCATATAGGAGTGATAAGGGGAAAGGCACTCTTGCCCCCACTTCACGAGTGTCACTGCAATGTAAAGGATTCCATGTTAGGTCATCTAGAAGTGAATGTGATAGATAATGAGGTGGCTTCCATCTTAGGTCATTTAGAAGAGAACTCGATAGAAAATGAGGTGGCTTCCACGTTAGGTCATCTAGAAGTGAACATGATAGAAAATGAGATGGCTTCCAAGTTGGGTCATTTGGAAGTGAACGCAAAGTATAGAATAAAATCCAAATTTATGTCATCTAGGAACGTAGTGGTGAATGTAAGTCCCAAGTAAAGTCATATGGGAGATCACTTGTAGGTTTAAATGATATGATTTGATTTGAACACGTTGATTTTAATTAGTTGACTGATTTATTTTGATTGGCTACTCATGGAGAGGTTTTTCACTAATTACCCCCAGGTTAGGTCATTAGGGGAAAGTTTCTAGAAAATAGATGACATGTTAAGTAAAAATATTTTTAGTTCCTTGTTGCGCCCAAGTTAGGTCATTAGGGGAGACTGATAGGTTATAGCGTGTGATCAAGCTTGGGAGGTGTTAAATGATTTTTGGCCCCTTATTAGGTCATTAGAGGATATTGATGATGTAATGTCCCAGTATGAGTTGAGATATGTTGGATTCACATTGTCAAAGTACGTGGTGACACAAGGGGAATTATAGGGGGACCCTCAATAATATTCCCCCCTTTCGGTGAAAGAGAGAGTGTTTAAAGGAATAGACTCTTAGTTGAAAGAAACAGTAAGAGGTTAGAACGAGTATGCAGAAAGTGAGAAGCAGTGGTAATGAGATATAATGTGTGTAACATGTGTTTAATATGGTGGAAAGGGAAATTCTAAAAAAGAATGTCATAAATAGGATGTAAATAAGAGTAAAAATGCTCAATATATAAGTGAAATGGTGTCGTGTGTATTGTGGTAATAAGCACAAAATATGGACAATAGTAAAAATATTATTAAAAAGTGACTATAAATAGTAAATTAAAAGGGTATCTTATCACTTCATTTGTCTTTTGTGTGAGTGTGAGAGTGTGTACAAAGTGAGTAGAGATGCCTCAAGCGAGACTAGCATGTCCTAGTTGGTTTGAGAGAGTGGCAACCGGTGTGGCATCATGCACTATGACAGAGTTCGTAAGTGTGCGATATTTGTAAAAAGTGTATGGTGTATTAGGTAGTTTTGGTTGAATTTTTGAAAATTTAGGGTTTTTTGATTTCCAGATGTTTGGGAACCAAACAAGAGCATCAAGGGAACTAGTGACCCCTGGGACTTGAGCGCCCAAATCCAGGCGCTAGTGTCCTACTCTAAGGCACCCTAGTCCTGCATCTTAGTGCCCTGGTCCATAAATTTTTGATTTGATGGAAAATTATAGGGAATTTGTGTCTAGTATGTTTGATTATGGTATATTATTATGGGAAGTGTGTTAATGTTTCTATTGTTGTTGTTTTTGGTGTTGTATAGAGGTATATTCACTTGAGAGAGTTACATGGTAGTCGACACTTGACAAAATTACTGGGATTGGGTTTTTCAGATGATGATTGGGATGTGATGGAACATGCCGGCTTGCGGCATATAAGATAGATGGGGGATTTTCCCCATAATATTCCCATGTTGACTACGTTATGTGATAGGTGGTGTGCCAATACGTGCATATTTTTGTTTCCCACAGGGGAGATGACGGTGACACTGGAGGATGTATATCACATACTAAAATTACCAATGGTTGGAGAGAGTACAAGTTATGGCAGTAGTAGATATGAAGTTCTAGATGCACTCGAATAGATGATATTTTGTGGGGGCCTAGGTACCAGTCAAGGCCCATATTATTTTGGATGTGATATTGCAATCTATGGTTCCATGGTTACGGAAGTTCATCGTAGTGGAGGGAGGAGGTGCCAACATCTTGTATAATATGCATGACATCTGTCAATAGATAGAGGAGGATGGGATGAGATATGCATGGGTGTGGTGTGTGTTGGCCCATATATACAGGGATTTGTATTGATTTACATAGGATGAGAATGGAGGTATTGGGGCCACTACACTACTACATTTATGGGCATATGAGCATATATATCTATCTTGAGACCAATTGCAGGGCCATGAGGGGAGTGGGCTCAACTTGAGATATTCGCTCGACATGTTGGGTTGATATCCATGGTAGGAAGATGGACACATATAGTTTAAGAGACCTGATAGATGGGATGGGGCCTAAGTTAGTGATATGGAGGCCATATTGGGATTATGGGTGATCGAAAGAGGATACTACAGAATTGTGATGTATTTAGAAGACCATGTGGTTAGAGGAACACTTTCCAAGTCATTATTGAGTCATTTCAGGTAGAGAGGGTATCATGATAGTTTGGTATGGTGCAGGACATGCCCCTAGAGCCATACATATGGTTGCGAGATGTTAGGTCCCCTAGGAGGGTGGGTGCTAGGCCAAGGCCCACAAAAGATAAGTTGATATCACCAGGGCTAGATGTGGTAGACCTAGCAATAATAGTTGTAGATGGAGATGACATAGGGTGATGCAGAGGATTATTGAGCATGGTGGGAAACGTAATGATGGGTGTTGTTATATCCAGTGTTTGTAGGTGCCATGGAGTTTCCTGTAAGAGGAACAGGTGAGGGAGATGTCATTGAACCTATAGAGGTGAACATGGAAGATCGTAAGTATTTGTGTATTCTAATGTTGTATTTAATGAAATGTGTATGTTGGTTTTTACGTGGTTGAATAACATGTGGTTGTATGTTGTGTATGTAGGAGATGTCTATTGGTCGCTGATAATATACACATTGATCCACACATTAATGAAAAATGTGCCTAGTGATGTACTATATGGAGGGATATTAGAGCACGTGGACAACATTACAGGTGAGCATGCTCATCTGTTTGAGCTAGTATCCATAACATCGGTGAAATGTACGGTGCTTACTTAGCGAGAGAGATGGGGCATGCGAGGAGACTTGTCATGCCCGAGAGGAAGTAGGTGGCCATCCCTTGACCTAGGCCATGTTTACACAATATGTAGATTTAGAGTGTCAGTTCTCAAAGCAGAACATGAAGATTATGATGTTGTGTATGCAGGTGGAGAATTTTCAGGGCTGAGAAATATGATGTCACATTAGTGGCAAGGCATCTAATTATAGGGCTATCATGGTAAACAAGAGTGATAGTGATGATGAGGTTTGATATTGACGATTGTATAGGATGTAGGGAGGGACTTTCCCCCTAGTGATGAAACATATTTTTGGGATGACAATTATATGCACGATATATGTATGGATATATATGGTTGATATATATTAGATCGATGTTGAGATGTTTTTGTATTGGAAATGTAATGGATATCGTATGGTTGTATACTTATCCTTCTAGCAGGTGTATTATTTTTAATGTGATGAATGATAATTATAGTAATGGTAGATAAAATATGTATGGTGAATGATGTAGTAAATAACGAATGATGAAATATGTAACATGTAGGCAACGTAATGGTGACAATATAGTAAGTGTGGGAAAACAGATAAATGTATCGTAATGAATATGTGAAAATGTAATGTGATAGGATAAAGTGATGAAAATAAGAGGGGGGAGAGTAACGATGCCCCCCAACATATGGATGAATAGGCTTATGCAATAAGACCCCTCAGCAGTCAAGTATGAGCCACTTAAGAAAGAGTGCGTGATCAGGAAATGATTGAGGTGTGCTAGATGAATGACAGAGCACATGATGAAAGGTTCTTGAAACGAATACCTTAAAAATTGTGTAATAACCGTTAAGAACACAAGTGTGTCATCCGAGGGTGAGGTGATAATGATCACCTACCAATGACCATGACAAAGGGTAGAGGTGGAAGCATATGGAATGGATGGAGTGTGAGTGTATGAACCAAAGTGCATGTCATATCAAGTGACCATGGGGTTTGTAGAGAATGGTGAAAACCCACGGGATGTATGTGATGGATAGTGTGAATGAGGTGGATGTAGTGGATATGGTGGTGGATAACATGTATGTGGTGGTGGTGAATGATGGACAAAATGAGTACCATGTGGAGATAACTCAGGGGGGTGTATGCCTATGATTTTGTGGTGAAGGTGACAATGATTTGCTCCTGCGATGAAAAAGATATGACACCAGTGTCCTCAAGTTGTTGTAACCTCTCACGTAAAGCAAGAGAGTCATTATCACAATGGTGACTACCACGATGGTAACTATAGTAATACTGATCATGGTGACGTTGTAAACGGTATGGGGGGTGATTTTTTTTGGAAGGAAATCAAATTAATCGCTCATCAAGTAATACATGCAACACGCCATGAGGTCGAGCATTAGGTGAAAATTAGAGAGGCTCTTTGTACTGAGGTGAAAGAGTGGTAGTACAAATTGGTGGTGAAGATAGATAAACATATGCAAGAGTTGGAGAAGGAGATGGAGGTTGTTTCATCTGCACTTTTAGGTGCGATATGGGTTGCTTTCGATGGGTGTTAGAAGGTGGAGTAGGAAGAGCACACTTTGTTTGACCTTTATTCAAGGGTGGAGGTTGCTAAATATTTACAACTAGAGGTGTAGGTGGAATAAGAAATGATATAGTAATTAGAGAAACATGAGGAGGCTCTACTAGAGGAGAAGGAAGAAGGTCCTATTATATATCAATCAATTTGTAACACAAAAGTATAAAGGAACTCACAAGTATCATACTATAAGTGTTGATTTTAGAGGAGGAATAAGACCATGATAAAATATTAACTGATTTTATAAGTCACTAGGGTGAAATATAAGTTGATGTATGTGTGCATTAAAGCATAAGATGTAATCCTGAATAGGTTTGGAAGAGCCTTGATGAAATGTTGGAAGGTGGTCATATGTAAACCTAGGGCCATTGTTAAGGATAAAGAGATCGAGGAAAACATCCTCCATGTCATAGAAAGTGCTAATAGAACCAAAAGGGAGATGTGTATACCATTGTAGTGCATCATCAATAAGACTATAATAGAAGGCCTTAAGTAACAAGCGATCATTAGAGTAGTTGGCCATAAGTGTGTGGTAAAGTATAACATTGGCATGAGGATCACCGGGTACCATCAAAACATGTGAAAGTAGGCATGAAATTTTTGTTGGGGAAGACATAATTATAAATATTTTTAGGGATGGGGTTTCCATGTACAATATTTATTGTCAATCGAGGCATAATAAGCTCTACTTTTAAAAGTAAGAGTATGAACTTGTGATTGAAGTTATGCTATGGAATGCATGAGAGATAGAAGATCATGCGAGGGGGTGACAGGAGATGAAAAATAGTGTATTAAGTTGTTGAATTTTTCCATTATGAGTTATCATGTGAATTTCAAGAGGTGATAGAGTGGAACCATATTTTAAAGCTACAGTGGTAGATGTGGATGTAGGAGCATACGGTAGTATGACTAATAACACATAATTTAGTAGGTGGATTGAGTAAGGAAGAAACCTCAAGAGGTGAATATATAGTAGGAGTGGGAGAGGCTATGGGAATAGAATGAGAAGAACAAAATAATGGGGGGGCTGAATCATATGCAATAGTAGATACAAATTCAGAAGTGAGAGAGTCACATGCAGCAGTATGGAAAGATGTAGACCTATGAGGTTGATCGATAGAAGATGGGGGTCCTTGTAAGAGTGGTATGGTCATATCCTAAATCAATAGGATCATCCATGTAATCAGAAGGATAATGTAATCTCAAAATAGATGTGTGAAGAGGGCTATCAGAAGTGGTAGAAGGCATAGGAGTAATGACATGGGTGGCAAGAGGAGAGGTAGGAAGTACACCGGATTATGAATCAATGCCTAATAAATAATCAACAATAAAAGGATCTAAAACATCGGGGTGGAATATCATAGGAAGGATAAGAATGATCATATGAAATTAGATGGCATGACATGCAATGAGTGTAAGCAATAGGGTCATCAACAAGGCATATACCTAGAGGAGAATCAACAGGATTGGTTGGCACAAATTGTGAAATTTCTAGGATATCTTGTTGAATGTAATTAGTTAAGACCATAGGAGAAATATATAAAGCCCTAAGTTCAACTATGAAAACCTCATCATAAACAGTGTTGACACTATAATGAGACATGATGCAGGAAAATAAAAAAACTATGCTAACTACTAGGGTAGAGAAGAGGATCTAAAAGCAAAATTGTTTGAAACGTAATAGAAATTTATGGCTATTTTATAAGTTAATCTAAATAGAAACTAAGTGTTGTATTTAAGTTCTAGATATAAATATTTTTCTTTAATATTGAATGGATTGAAATAATGGAAATAAGAGGGATATGGTACTAACATTGAATTAGTTTACCTCAATGTGTGCTGGACTATAGCAGATTGTGGAAAGCTTTAACTGAATGGCCTCAGGAAAGGAAAAAGTTATTTTGTTTGAATAGAATGAAGCACACAGGAGGATACCGGGGCATCTCGGGGCACCCTGGTCTAATATCTGGGAAATATAGATTGCAGAAAAGATCAAAACTTGAATTTGGCCGTGTCACAATATCTCTGAAATACCTTCGCTCATGTCGCATAGGTGTTGCAAGTAATGTCACCTATGTCATTGTGAATGTTACTTGCAATACCCTATCTAAAGCATTAATTCCTAAAAAATAAAAATACATATGAATAGGTCAGATTGAACTTAGCTACCAAACTAGTGACCTTATGACTGAGCATTGCACTACATTTCAGACCCAATGTACTTCTATGTACGTATGTGTGTGTGTGTAATTTTTTTCCTAGGGTGCCCTAGTGCGAATGACACGGTGATAAGAGTCAATAACTAGATGTAAATTGACAAATGGTGGATGGAATGGAAAGAATACAACCATTTCCCTCTATGATTGTGTATGATGTAGATGTAGAAAATGCCCAAATGCAGTCCCTTTCCTTAGTAGATAACTGCCCTTGATAGTGAGATGTCCATGCATAATGTAGTGAGTATTATATGTTTATATAGGGATCTCTTATTCAAATTTCGACACTAGAGACCCAAAAATACCAACCATGACCTAGGGGAATACATGGGGTAACCATTAGGACTGATCTCGAACAAATAAATTAAGATCACAAATTATGATGACACGGGCACCTAAAATTATGGACTGAGGCACCCCAGGATGCCCCAGTGCAAACCTAGGCACCCCAGCATAGACCCAAAGATGACAACTGAGAAAATTATGACACCTGAGACACCCTAAAAGATGCCAATCACTTTAGAGAAAAATGAAAATTGAACTAGACAAACAACATTGATGATTGATTAACTAACAACAAGACCAAAGGACGGGTCACTAGTGAATACTTTTATTATGTGAGATCCATATATAAAATAACATACCCGACGATATTAATGTAATAGTAATTACGTGATTTTGTGACTACAATTAGTGTGATAGGAAACAAACACAAGAAAATACCTAGTGATACCTCAGAGGAGATATTCAGGCCATTTTTGTATACTAGGACACAAATATCTCAAACCAAGGTGCCCATGGGTGCCCCTATCCCTTTCCAGGTGCCCCAGTCCAGTCAGAGACCATAGATCTACAATTTCTTAGACTTTTGTGTGGTCGTTTACTCCTCTTGTTTACTTGGTTTGCACTGCGACATAGTCCCAAACCTTCGTCGAATCAGCTAAGGATTTTACTAACCCCCTCTTACACATTAGGGTTTTAAATTTATATTTACTTAGTTACTTAATTCATTTCATTTATCTATTTAGCTGTTATTTATTGCTTTGCATAACATCATATTAGGCTATAATATTTCTATTTTAGTTCAATCATTTTGGTGAACCCGACCTCAATCTTCATGCTTTTAGGATCCTCACTCTTTTATTTTCATCCTAGAGTCTAGTCACCATGAGTATCTCAATCAATTATTACTTACTTGAAAATCCTAATTTAAGGCATAGAGTCCAACATCTTCTTTCTATTACCTGCAATTGTGTTGATATGCATCCTGACTTAGTGTATCAAACCTTTATAGATACATTTTCCCAACACAACATTCAAATCTAATCTTCTCGTTGACCTTAACACTTTTGACAATGATCCGCCTTTTTATATCATGATTCACATATATAATGTGGGTGTCAAACATACTCTAATTGATAAGGGATATAAACTTAATAGTTTTCCTATACCATTCCTTGAGAATATTGGTCTTTCTGCTACCAATGTTAATCCATCATCTCTGTCGCTTTGTGCATATGATGGTTCAGCTCACCCATGCGTAGGTCACATTGTTATTCCTATAATTACAGGGCCAAAAAAACTCAACACATTCTTGTATTTCATTGACTTTCCAGTCTCATATAACTTTGGCATGGTAGGCCATGGCTCCATGCCATGAAATCCGTTACTTCTATCTTACATCATTGTGTCAAATTCATACACAAAGGTGTTGAGTATACTTTACTTCGTGACCATGATGCATACAAATATTGTGACTGAGATCTTTATACTACTCTTTATATTCCACACACTGATACTACAGATGATCCTCAGCCAATAGACAAACTACCTCATTTTCCAATGATTGAAGGTGTCACTTATGCGATAGATGCAGTTTATTCCACCCAACCACTTGCATCTGTAATTACTACTGCTGTGATTATTTATCAGGGGGTTTCCCAACATATGGACATCAATCCATCCCCTATACCTTCACATGTGTCACTTCCATTTTCATGTCCATAATTTACTTGCATGATTTTCATGAATGATTCATATTGGGAATATATTCCATTTGATCCCAATTGAGTTGACACCATATGCTCAAATGATGGATTCGCTAGACTTGGATTATCTTTTGAGGATATTTATCCTCCAATGCATAATCCTCATTTGTATTAGGGATTCGTCACTACCATTACAGCTTATGGTATACATGCATTCCATCTCACATTATATCTTCTACATCTACCTCCTCATACTCCACTCATATTAGGAAAATCCTGGCTTTTATATATAGGAGGTAAATTGGATCATGATCATATTGATATATCATTTCTCATGCCCTTTGGCCATGTATTCATTTACAATAGTTCAATTCTTGGCTATACATAAAATCTCACTCACTAGTATGTGTAGGGATGTACCTTACCACCTTTCACTGATGAGGAATATGATATGGGCATGTATCACTTACGCCTCAATGGCTCTTTAAATGACCAAACCGACACTATAGCTTATCAGGTTTCCAATGTAGAACCCTATGGATTTGATCCAAACACTAAAAAATATACTTGATGGTATTACTTGATTCTTTCATTTCCTTATGCACTTGGGGGGGATAACATTCCCACATCCCCCCATCTTAGCATCAACACATGTCTCATACTCATATTAACACACATCCACATTCTAGCATTAACATAAGTCCTCTACAACTTACCATCATCACTACCTGATGGAACACTCTTATACCTCTTTTCATAGTTTACTGTTGAGGTCATTTTCTACACATGGACCCTACAAAACACACATTAGTCACAACATGTCATCACACATCATCTACATTTTACATACTACATCATAGGATATAGACATCACGTATCTCCATACATTCTACATCTTGACCCATAAATATCACATGTTGTGTGCTTTTACACCTCATAAATTTCATCTAATATTGTGTCCTATATCTACTATGTTACACATCTTAGGTCATCTATACACACTCCATTACTTGTTACCACACATACTACACATTTTGCATATTCACTTCTATGTGCTGCACTCACTACCCGATGACACACTCTAGTCTCAAGATCCATACTGGAATGTTAAGGGTGTACATCACAAAATGGACCACATCATAATTTTTCTTCCACTCACATCCTAAATTTATCATGTGACATCCCTAGGATTAGTGATATATGCCTTAGGCTTTAGGGTCACCTCTCCTAGCATCATCTCGTGTTAAGTCACATCATCACTTTCATTTACATTGTTTAGTGGTATACTCTTTAGGCTAAATCACCACCCCCTAATATTCATCTTTTCGTGATATACACTTAGGTTATAGAGTCGCACACTTCATTGCTATGTCTCATATCATCACAACGCACTACACAAAACACATAGTTCGACCATTTCCTGATGACGCACTCTTGTTTACGATTCATTCTTGACTGTTGAGGTGGCATACTAAATGAACCTCACTACATAAAAATCTATTCACTCATGGGGCACATGAATCATATTATCCACACTACATTACATGCCATCCATCCACATCATACTAAATTTTATGGTTGCATTTACTCTTTCTTGCATTTTTCTTTACATGTTCAATTTATTACACATATTAGATAAATATCTTGTATGTCATTATCTTTACCATACACACATGCACATTCACATCCTTTTCTAGTTTTGATCACATATACAAAGCTTCTACACACAAAACCAATGCTTCACACACTACCTACTAGGGGCATCCACATTCATACACTACAGGTGTTATTGTTTCATTTTGTACTTAGCACTTTCCATTAACATGTTATACATGCTTTGACATACTTCCTATTTTTCTAACATGTTAATGGGTGGTTCATGTGCAACATTTGCTATGCAGGGATACTTGTTTCCAAAAAATTTACATTATTTTTTGTTGTTTGTCTTGTTTGTGGGACTTTCCCTTTGTTGTGTGTAACACTTGTTTATTTGCAACCATGACGGCCTTGAGTGTCTTACAACACTGTGAGTGGTGTCCCATGTTTGCAACTCACTTTGTGTGTCCTATATTATCTTTTTGGGTGTTTACATTATGTGCTAGCTTACATATTATTTGTTTCTACATGTATGCTTGTTTGTACTAACACTTGTTTTCCTAGCCACTTGTTTGTGTGTGCCTTGGTCTTTACCAAGCACATTCCCTTCCCACTACAGGGCATAATTTCAGTTCACATGGACAGTCCTCTTTTTGGGCCGCATTCTCCTATCCACGAAATTGTATGCATCCCCAAAGAGGGGGGGCAAAATTTGGGGTTTACATACCATACCAATATAGTTCACTCTACAATTCAGTTTATAGCAAGTGGGTTTATACCAGTTTACAAATCCCATATATAAAGGCTTTTATAGGGCAGATTGTCCTTAGCATTCTAGGGAGCACTTACAGGTTAGAGGAACCTAGAAATTTCCTCCCTACAATTCTTTGGCCAGTGGCATTAGATCACTTAAATAATGAGACAATATGGATATCTCTTTACCAATATTAGGGAAGCAGTTAAAATTTAGATATAAGCATAACTTTCTCCCTACAATTCTTCTGCCACAATGGCATGAGATTGCCAAAAAATCACACTTCACAAAAAGTTACAAGATAAACTTTCTACACCATTTTATCTCATCACATATTAGGTGCACATGTTCCTTTTTCATTTTCATACTTTCATTTATAATATTTTTACTATACACATGCATTGTTACACATATACATGTGTATTTTACTACTTGATCATCTTCTCTTTTGTAGGTCCGGCCGTATGGGAATAAAGAAGTCAAAAAAACACATACATGTCAAGTACATCACACATGATAATAACCATGTAGGTACACTACACACATTGACATCTACACATGTGCTTTCACCCTAGGTTCACTTTCATCACCTTTTACACTTTTGCATCTTTAGTCTCCACGTTCCATCTTTTTGTTACCCCATGATTTATCTAGTCCTTTAGCATGTTCAATCCATCACCCTACATTTAATATTATGTACGCATCTATATCTAGTTTATGTTATTGAGATTTCTTCTCACCAATATAAAGTGGGGGAAAATGTAGTCACTAAATCATGCACTTTGAGTCCTTATTTGGTCTAAGTCTCATACTACTATTCATATGGTTCTTGAGTGAAAAGAGTAATAATTAACCCATGTATTTGGCCATTTTCATATTTCTTGATGTTGTATTTTCAATATTACACCTACACTCGTCCAATCTGTATTTTCATTTTTTTTCTTTCCTATCACTAACTAGGGTGCCCAGCTAGGACTGGGATGCCCCAAGTGCCCTGATCCTATTTGTACTTTACTTTCATATTTTAGGCACATTTTAACTATTTGAGCTTTCCATATTTTTAGTGGTTGGCCATTTTAGGGTTAATTAGGAAATAAGAACAAGAGAACCATATCCATATAAAGTTATGTGACCATAATGAGGGACCAAGCACTAATCATCTACTATCACCATCTAGAGTTGCATCTATTAAAGAAACCTAAAACTACATGTGCATCCATCTAGCTCCATCACAAGGCACACAAGGTTGGTTCATCTACATCACACTTAATAGGAGGTGAGTTTATTGTTTCCATGCAAACATTTACTACATTCTACATCTATTTATTTTCTCGCTACTTCAGAAAGTGTGACTGGCATAAGAGAAACCTAGGGCATGATTTCCACACACACACATACCTATAACTACATTGGGTTTGAGATGTAGTGCAACGCTCAGTTAGTACATCCACCATTGTGGACATTGAGGAAAATCGTATGCATCTTTCTTTTTAGGGTTTTTATGATTTGTTTGGGGTTTTGTAGGTGATTCTCTATTGTAGGACTTACAATGACATCTGACATAATTCAATGACATTAGTGCAATAGGAAGTGAACATTGGAGAATACCTAACGACACCTCAGAAGAGGATTTTAGGCCATTTCCGCATACTAGGGTACCTAGATCTTAGTCCAGGATGCCCACAAGTGCCCCTATCCCCTCTCAGGCTCCCTAGTCAAGTAAAAGAGCTCAGATAATGCACTTTCTCATACTTCTGTGTGGTCATTTACTCATTTTTTTTACCTAGTTCACACTGCAACACAGTCCCAAACCTTCATCAAATTAGCTAAGGCTTTTCTTAGTCATCACTTGCATATTAGAGTTTTACATTTCTATTTACTTATTTGCTTGAGTCATTTCCTTTACTTATTTAGCTGTTATTTACTTCTTTACATAACATCATATTAGGCTAGAATATTGCTATTTTAGTATAATCACTAAGTCCCCTCCTTGGGCAGCCCCTTCACATAGGTTTTCAACACCTCCTTCACTACATAGGTGTTCTTCACCTACACATACTTACCCTTATACACCACTAATATTAGATCATTTTCACATGTCATTGTTTCCTCAGATATCGAGTGGAGCACCCCCCCTTTCACTGTTTTTGGATATCCTTCTATCCCTTACACACATGGGGGGCATCACACTTTCTTTCATTGCTATCAATTATCCCTAGTGTCTATTATCACACTTTACACTACATGCATCATAACTTATCTTCCTATGCACTCTCACACCTTTTGATACACACATTGTATCGTCATTACCCGATGACAAAATATATTTCCACGATTCATACTTGACTGCTGAGGGTATAAATCTTAAATGAACCTCACATCATTCACATTTCACGCTCTATGCTTCATGGTACATATTTCTAGCATCTATTCACACAGAACATTGATTAGCATATGACACACTCTAATTCCACGGTTCCTACTCCACTACTGAGGGTCTAATTCTAAAATGAACCTCACATCATCTACACTTCACACTATGTGCTTTATGATATATATTTCTAGCATCTACTCTTGTACAACACACTCATTACCTGATGACACACTCTTGTTCTATGGTTCATTTTTTACTATTGAGGGTTCCTTTAAATGAACCTCATCTCATACACATCTATTAGGTGACATGTTGCTCCTATAATCTTCACATTTTACATACCACGCCATCACACTCATACACAAATTTTACATATCTTGGTTACATTTATTCTTGCTAGTTTATTCAATTTGCATGTTACACTTTGTTTTCCATGCTAGACATATTATGTGTATGTCATCATATTTATATATATACACATGTGCATTCATGTGGTCTTTTGAGGTGAATATAGATCTCTTACAAATACTACATGATGCATGATGTTTGACACTAAATCCCTTTCCAATCCCATGGAGGCTCTTGGGGGCATCTAATTTTTCTACTATCATACTGTTATCAATTTCCACCCTCCTGTGGAAACCTGGAGAACTGAGGGTTTCTAGAGGAATTTTCCCTCTTCCTGGTCTTTACTAAGTTCAAAGTTTCACTTAGTTTGGAACAGAAGTATGAGGGCCACATTACAAACAAATGAAAAATCTCAGTCCCAGTGTACCTGAACAGTCCATGAGTATAGAAAGCTTGAAGGACTTGATCTGATTCCACTGACATGCTTAGATCCTGACCAAGTTATTCCCTAGCTCCCCAAACTCCCAAACTACCCATCGAGCTGGGCTCTTTGAGTCGATCCGAACCCATTTCTATGTACACCAAACTAGGTATAAAAATGAGCCCATCAAATCGTGTTGAATCTAGCTACTAATGATGTGTTCGAGCTTCATGAATGAAAGAGAGCTCGCAAGAGGCACCGAGTTGATAATGATGTGGTAAAACTCCATATCGTTGTTATTTCACATTGCATTAAAACCATCGAGTTACAAACATTCCAGTGAGATTCATCTGAGAGTGGGTTGAGCCCAAGTTTTGATTTTACGATTTGGTTAAAAAATGAAAAAACCAGCCTAATGTCGCAGTGGGCTAGTTGAACTAGTTCATTAAGTCACAACAGAGAAGGAATGAGCCACATGGCAAAAGCATTAAGATTTAAGGAATTCTAACTATCCCTGCCCATCACTGAGTTGTTCTGGAACATCAATGTATCTCGGATAAGCCCAAGTATAGAGCCAAGCTAGCTATAGCATGATGTTGCATTCAGGGTTAGAAATTCAAGATCACAGGAACATATGCAATACAAGGAAATGATGGATTGATATCCAAATTTACACATGGAGACCATAGGCTCATCAAATCGATTCCCCAAGAAAAACTTGCATGGCACGTTGATTTGAGTGGAGGATAACGAATCATCAAAGCATTAGATCATTTGGTCCCATTACAATGCAGTCACTTGGGCATCGAGCCAATTCCAAAGGCATAATCATCATGGACGCTAAGGATATCCTAATGAGTTATCATAATGAGGAGGTCGGATATCAATGTATTCAATTCATTTTGGTATTCAGATTCATTTCAAGCATCATCATAGGATCTGACCGATATAACATAATGGCGACTAAAATTATCAATATCACGAGTGAGTTATGTCTCCTCCAAACTCAATGACTACAACTTAAGGGCTTATGATCTTATCTAAGGAGTAATTCAGTGTGAAGGAGTGCATTATGAAGAAAATGTTGGTTTGGAGCTCAGGTTCAAAGAACAAGCTGTCACGTGTAAGCTTAGAAGGTGTGCAAGGAGGATTTGATCAGGACGAGTTCAAATTGGCTCAAACAATGGAGACTGGGCCCGACTCAAGAAAAATGGTGAGGAGATGAATGAAGATTCAGTGACTGAGTTGGGAAGAGGAATGACCATTTCATCTGAGTTAGAAGGGAAGATCCCTCATAACTCAGACATTTGTGCTCAAAGTAGCAAAAATCACCATAATGGTCATGTGTACGGAGGAGTAGGAGAAGAATGGCCTGAGTGGCCTGTGGAAGGTTGGACACAAATCCTTGAAATTACCAAAGTAAAGGGATGCGACTAGTCAATCAACGGTCAGTCAATTGACATGGCTAGTCAATCACTGAGTTGGGTCTGAATGACCCATTGTGGGTGTGAGGGAGATTTTTTTTGTGGAAAGTTCTATACCCGCATTACAAAGCTATGGACAAGTCGATACTACGAAGATCGATCTACATGGTCAACACAAAGGAAAAAATGAGAGGGCCGGATGCAAATATAAATGAAGGTCTCGACATATAAAGTGATGACATAGTGCCAATGCATTTTAGATCTCACCACTCATCAAAAAGATGATTTGGTAGCGAGCTAGCCATGAAAGGATTCAACATGGAAATGGAGTGTAACCCGATGCACTTGAGACAATAAGGGAGCCTGTCAAAACCTATATTGAAGCACAAAGGGTGGCTCGAGGAGTCAAGGTGATGTGGCTCAACAAGTGAGAAAACCAAATAAAAGGCTCAGTGGTGGAACATGGAAAGTCAGTAATGCAAAGACCCTAGAGCCAACTCAGTGAGCCGATCGAGATGAAAATGATAGTCAAACAATAAAACACCAACCCCCCAAAGATGCATAGTGGAAGGATAGTGGACCCCACAAGATTTTCAAAATGAAAGAATCATTTAAATGATGTAGAGACATTAGAAGAAGAGGGGGAAATATTTTAATTATTTCCAACTGCCAGATTTAATTATCCAATCTCGAGACATTGCAGCAAGCCTGGCAACACAAAAACAGTCACCTACACTCAGAGGCTCATATCTTAAGAAATTCTAAATGAAATCACACAAATGAATACTTGTTGGAATCTTGGCTCCGATCCTGTCGTAAAAAAAAAAAATGTAGAAATTGATAAGTGTTTTAATGGATATTTTAGAGCTCGAAATGAGCCCAGTTCAAATTGGTGGTTGGAAGGTGGTTCAAGGAGCATTCAATGAGCATGGGAAAACATTCTTCTGCACTGTCATGAGGCACCTTGGGATTACTTCTGTCCAAAATCACCAACCACACTCATTTATCATAAATTGTAATTGATGGGAAAGTGGAATTTTGGGAATTTACATTCTCCCTCTCACTCTCTCCTATCCAAAATCCTATAAATTAAAGTGTTGGGCTCATTGTAAAGGAGGATGGTTTGAGTAGCAAAACTCTGTCATTTAGGTTTTGTGAAGCCAATTTATTGCTATTGGCCTTTGTAGTGGACTCCTTGCATGGTGATCTAGTCCTTTGCTTTGTAATAATTTGGATTGTGCATATTAATGAAGTACTAGACGCTTGTTTGTGGATGTATCTTCCCTTGTTGTGTTTGTTTGGATTCTCCTTGCCTCTCTAATATTATTGCATATGTTTGTATCTACTTTATGCTCTTGTAAGGGTCTATTATTGTTGTGTATGCATGAAAATTTATTGTGAATGTTATTATTAGACTGTGCAGAACTGTCATTACCTTCTCTAATCTGTATATTGCTTCCATTTTCACACATTGGAGAATGTTCTTATACTCTCCTTTTTCTGGTGTATCACCACTATCAGTGTAGGCTTTAATTTCATGCAATCTCTCTCTATGGCTCCTTTGAAAGTTAGATTAGGATAAGATAGTTTTTCTTGTATTAGGAGCAGATTGTGGCAAGTAGTTTAGGAACAAGAACCATATATCTATGGAGGTCTATATCAAGTAGCAAGTCCTACAACTTTGAGATAGTACAAATGTTACCTAGTCACACGGTGAGCTCAATCACACACACTTGTGTAAATCAGAGGGTGTTATGATTCGGTCATAACAGTTCTAGCACACCCGATGGGACATGAAGAAGGTTTTATTTTAGTTGCAAAAAGTTTGATGTTCTCTTGTTGTGAAATTATAACTTGTAAGAGGCTTTGAAGTAGCACATATGGTGACTCCAAAGGGTGTAACACACTAGTTTTAGCAGTCCAAGCTTGACATATTTATGAGAAGAATTCAAACAAGGTCAAGAACTAGAGAGGAAGGAATATTTAAATACTTGCAGATATCTCTAGGTAGAGGAACAAGGGGAAGAAGATCTCAAAGGTATCCATCTTTGTTGAATATAATACTATAAAAACCTCCACCAGGTATGAATTTCATCCAATCAACCAAGTTTCTTAGACCAATAATACTGGCACATCTGTAATAACCACCACAAGGGCCACCCCATCCCTATGTCATTTTCATTAGAAACAGTCCACTTGCTCTCAATGCATAAAATCCAATTCTTGTTGTAACATTAAAAAACATTCCATATTTCACTGGAGAGAACTATACAACTCTGATTGACCACATCTAAGACATTGTCAATATCTGTATAATTCATGAAATTTATGAAATGGATGTTATTATTAAGTTGTTAGCATCCTCATTTAAGGGTAAATATTTGCAATGGTTTAGGATTCTAACAACAGGATCTATCAATAATTGGGACCATTTGTGCACAAATATTCATAATCAATTTGGGAAGAAGGTAGACAACATATTTCTAATGGAACAACTAACCACAATCAAGACAACACCAAATGAGCATATGGCTGATTTCAACTTCAGGTTTCAAAGGACATGGGATAGAATTCCACTTGTTGTGAGACTAGCAGCTGAAGGTGCCTTTGTATACTTCTTAAAATATATAAATTTAGATATTACAATGATGATACAATCCATGGGAGGTACAAATTTACCCATAACTTATTGTATTACCATTAGAGCCAAAAATTGTTTGATTCAATATGGCGAACTTGTACCTAGGCCACCCATGCCTATTCATCTAGAATTAGGAAGTCCAAGCACTAGTCAAACACCTACATTAGCTTCCATTCCTGCCCCCAAAAATCAGAATTCCACTGAAGCTTATACCTCATCTTCTAGTACCTCAAATGAGTTCCAAGAAGTCATGAAGAAGTTACAAAACTTAGGAAATGAGTTGGTGACAATTAAGAGATAACAAGCTCAAGATTTCAAGTCATATCAGCCTCAAACCCAACCCAATAGGATTTCATATCAGCATACTAGACCACATGCTCAAGCTACAAATCATAACCAAATGAAACCTCCTGCTAATAGGCCATTTCAACCTTACAATCCTAATGTTGCATCCACATCTAGAGCTTTGGTGCCAGTGTAAAATAACATATCTCAAGAGCATGATTGGTGCTTCCCATGTAATCAACTCCATAACTAGTCAATGTGTTTCAATCGTTCCTTGAATCAAGCTTGAATAAGAGACAAGCCAATAAAAAAAATAGCAGCAGGAAATAACTTAGGAATAACCTCCAAATAAAACCACACTTGTCAATTGGAAAGTTGAGGATTTTTGTGGTATAAATTTGGTCCCTTCTCAAAGTGTAACAGCTAATACACGATCCGAGAAAATAAATATTAGAGATGGATAGTCATCTAATTCAAATGGTTCACAACCCTTTTTCACTCAATGAGGTATTGGCAATCAAAGCGTAGCTTCGAATGCTCAAAATAATCAAAAATGACCTTCTATACCAACCTATATACTGGTTGTGACAACCCATGCACAAGAGAAGAATGTGAAAATAACAGGGCATAAGAGAGATAGCTCATCCTTGTTAAATGTTCTTGAGTAAATGAAAATAAAAAATTTGAACATCTCAATGTAGGAGTCATTAGCTATCCCAAGATAAAGAGAACTATTGCAAGCTGCCATGGTAAACTAGCCCACATCCAACCATTCATCCAAAGATCATGAGAAATTACTCACCAATGCAATTTAATAAGGAAGAAATCAAGGAGGCCAACAAGGAAAACATTTAAATCCTCCACCATTATATATCTCATTAATCATTGGAAACAATCTAGTGCATAATTACATGATTGATTCGGGAGCAAGTAGCTTTGTAATGCTAAAACAAATAGCCGATCAGTTGGGTCTTCAATATGAATTCATTTCTAGAGGTGTGGTGTAATTAGATGAGAAAACTATAATAATTGGAGTAATCAAAGGATTGAACCTCACATTGCACTCATGTCTCGATGTAACAGTATTACAAGATGTCTCAGTTATTGGCTTGCCATCACTCTTTACATTATGCTTGTAAAGAGAATTCACCACTAAAATTGGAGGTTATTTGTAAGATGATTGGTCACACATGTTATTTAGAATGAGATATTGAGCCAAGGATACAATTATATTCGAGCCAATTTAAAATTTCCACATTGAGCCTCATACACCAAATCTAATCAATGAAAATTGTTCATCTTTTGATCAAGAAGATTTTTTAAGCACTTATGAAATAAATACCAAAGTTGGAAACATTCCAGACTTAACCCTTGATGATTGGGCCAATAAGAGACATGCATTCAACCCTTAGAAGGAAATGGAAGAAGCTAAATTAGGGGTCTATTTTTTTCATGAAGAAAATCAACCTCTCCCTGGCATTACCAAGCTCGATCACAAAGATGGTAATGAGGTGTGACAAGAAGTAGACAAGGTGTGGGAGGAGGAGCTATGTTTTTTTCACCACAAGGTAAGAAATATTACTCATCTTTCCATTTTCACTTTTCTTTCTCAAACAACACACATGAGTATGAAGCCTTGATCCACATATTACATTTGGAAAGAAAGAGAGGTATCAAGAACTTGTAATTCTTTAGAGACAATGAATTAAATGTGAATAAATTAAGAGGGAAGAATTCTACAAAGAATGATCTTATGAAGAATTACAAGAATTAGGTATGGGACCTTTGAATATTTTGAAGCTTTTTGTAGACACCAAATTTGTGTCTTACAACCCCCCGTGCCCCGCATCTCATTTCGCAACCTAGCCTCATCACCTAAGCCTTACACAATTATTTATTAATTACCTTATAATTAATAAATCCACATCTCCAAACCTGCCACCTCATTTCACCACCTCATCATGACCTAGTCCTAACCCTAAACTAACCTAATTAAGACCTATAACTTGGTCTACATCCACACCCATGACTAATTACTCCTCACCCGCACCAAAATCAACCTAATAATGACTTGACCAAGCCCACAACTAATTCCTCGGGAGAAAAGGAGGGAAAGTTGGCTATTTTACTAAAAATAGCTCACTTTGACTTAACCAATATCGGTTCCTACTCGACCACCGTCGGTTACGTAACCACCATTGGTTCCCTGTAAATGACCTCCCCCAACCAAAAACAAAGGATCGAAACCTAGGAATTGATTTGGAAGGATCGGGAATTCACTTGGTCGAGCAGAGACAAGTGAAGGAAAGAGAGGAGTTTGCAGAGAAGGACATCAAGCCCAAGACTGCAACTGAGTAACGGGACCCCAGTGACACTCATCTAAGCATTGGGAGAGAAGATAGCTCATCTTTGATTGTCTGATCATCCTACCTGAGCCCTGCCTTCGTTATCACAGTCTTTAGACCTGATATCTCCATGAGGAATTAGTAAGTAGTATCTTGTATGTTCTTTTAATAACATTTCTTGGACTTCTGAATCACAACAATTCTAAGTTTATTCCTAGATCTACTACCCGGTAACACCCTCCATCTAACTGTCATTTCTCTACCCCTACATTGCCCCCAAGAACAGCCCTCATACTCTCTGAGTCTTCTCCATCACCCCATTACCTATCCCCAATCATTTACCAGCCTTATAAACACCATAGCCACCTTATAGCTACCTTATAGCCAACCTTCACTAAAAGCCCCTAAACCACTGCCCCTACCAATATCGGTTATCAAAAATTGGTACCGGTGACAGTGACCAGCATCAGTCACTGTGATTCAAAACCAAAACGAGCCCTTTCCTCTATTGTTTTAACAAGGTAATTAAATTGTAATTTTGTAATAATTTGTGTTAATTCATATTAGCAGGGGAATTGACCACCTTCGAAATGAATTCTAATATTTCCTGGGCCCAAGGCAGTTCCCTCTTTTATTGTCTAATTAGAATCTGGTGGTCTTGTATTCTTACTTGCAGGTAGTCCTTCCCAGACAAACAGGAGTTCTTCGCAATCAACCTGATCTCTCTCTACGGTACGCACACACCCTCTCAACATTCAACAGGTATTCCTCCTAGCCCTAACCCTTATCTATTTCTCAAAGGAATGAAAGGATAGAAGCAACTGTATTCCAGGAATGGAAGCATTTTGTGTGAAACACTTTTAACATCAGTTCCATCCCATGAAAGAAGAATGAAGGAACAAAAAAACTTGCAACCATTGGGGCAGCGTTTGACATTGTAGAGAGCATATGAAGTGAGAAAACTCAGCCTCATATCAAAGTGGTTGTAAGACTAGTTGTTCCGAATAATAAAACAAGCTGGAAAGTCTTCAAGAATGATCAACAAATCATAAACTTCTTACAAGAGGAGGCTGAGTTCTCTACTAGAAACCAAGACAAATTAGAGCAGTAATATGGTGACCAAGTGGTGTAGTTGAGAACTACTAGATTACCAAAGGCCTTGTAACTTTGGAATCAATCTTCAGCCTAAATGATCAATTTCGGAAGGAAAATGAAAACATTCATGTGAAGGGTGAAGATTCAGAGCCCATTTTAGTATATGAAGGCAAGATATTGCAAATTGGCTAGGTAAGTACTCCACAAGAGAAATCTAAATTTGTCCAACTTTGTTAAGAGTTTCTTGATGTATTTACGTGTACTTATAAGGATTTAAGAGGTTTCAATCCAAAGTTAGCACAACACACTATTGAGTTGGACCCAAAATCTAAGCCCATCAGAAAAAAGCAAAGGCCCATGAATCCTCACATTGAACCTCTCATGAGAAAATAGTTGAACAAGATAATTGAAGCTAACATCATGTTTTCTATTAAACATTCAAGTTGGGTTCCAAAATTTGTGTAAGGGAGAAAAGTGGAGAGATCATGTGTGTAGAATTTCATGATCTAAATAGAGCTTTAGTCAAAGATCATTATCCACTTACTTCAATGGAGAAAATCCCGCAAGTAGTATCTGGTTTGGAAAGGTTCTCATTGCTAGACAACTACTAAGGGTATAACCAAATAATTTTGAAGGAATAAGATCAGTTCAAGATAGCCTTCACAATGAAATGGGGCACATACGCTTATAAGAATATGTCATTTAGATTGTCAAATTCTAGAGTAACATTTTAGCGAGCTATGGATATGGTGTTCAAAGGCTTAATAAAAAAGATAGTGCTGGTATATCTAGATGTTATCAGTGTCTTCTCAAAGAATGCAATGGACCATCTATTTCACCTCAAGAAAGTATTTAAGAGATGTAGAAGATTCAGAGTGTCGTTGAATCTAAAAAAGTGTGTATTCTTGGAACACGAAGCAAAATTTTTGGGCCATATTGCTTCAAGAGAAGGGTTGACAATTGATCCCAAAAGAGTCAAATCTATCAAAATTTTTCTATTGCCAAGTCATAAGAAATATATCCAAACCTTCTTGGGAAGGATAAACTTTGTTCAAATATTTGTGATTGATTTTTCCACTCTTGTGAAGCAATTAAAAATGATGTTGAAGAAGAATCTTGCATTCAAATGGACAACAAAATGCAAAGAGATTTTTGAGGCTATCAAACATGCAATATCACAAGATCGAACTCTTATCAACCCAAAATTTTCAAAGGAATTCATGTTGTATGATTTTGGAGGATCAGACACAATCTCGCCTATCTTGGTATAGCTGAATATATAAGGTTTAGAAAAACCCATAGCATTCTCCAGTAAAATCCTGTAAGATTACAAAGTAAGGTATTATTTTATTGAAAACCATGTTCTTTCTGTCATTATGAATTTGAAGAATTTTAGACAATTGGTCTCAAACAATAAGATTTAACTACTAGTGTCTCATGCTAGTGTCAAGGAATTTATCCTAAATGAAGATCTAATGAGAAGATGGCAGGTTTGATCACTCGGGTAATGGAATACGATATTGAAATCAAAGTGACCAATCTAGTTTATGGAAAATTTTTGTGTGAACAACTAGCTTCCAAACAAGATGATGATTCAAAAGGTGAAGAAGAGGCTATCCTGCTACTATAGAATGATCAAGAATAATCAGCTAATGATGCACCCATTCCATGTTAGAATCAAGACATGGTGCATTATCTCCAAACAAGTTTGTGCCCTCCATAACGGAAAAAATATAAGAGAAGATATTTCAAATTGCAATCCATTCCATATGTGCTCATTGATGACATCCTTTTCAAGAAGGATGTGAACTCGGTATTATTGAGGTGTGTCCCAACAAGTTAGGATGAGAAGATACTACATGAGTTCCATGATGGAGAAATGGGAGGCCACATTGCTCTGTGAGTAACAACTCTTAAAAGCATGAAATTTGGGTACTATTGGCCCACAATGTTTAGTGATTGCTATTCATGGATCAAGAAATGCAAAAAGTGTGCATTCTTCACTAGGAAAGGAAAGGTTAGCAACTTTTCACCTTCACCCAATCTCAATGGATCAACCATTCATGCAATGGAGATTGGAATTCATTGGGGTTGTCAACCCAAATTCAAGTCAAGGACACAAATGGATACTTATAGCAATAGACTATTTCACTAAGTGGACCGAAGCGGTGACAATCAAAGAGGAAAATGAATTCAACATCTTGGATTTCTATGAAGGGATTGTCACGAGGTTTGGTGTCCCTACTACTATCATTACAGATAATGAATTGGTGTTTCTTGGCAAAAAAATCACAAAATGGGCTGTTAGAAACATAATTTGTCTCAACACTTCTTTGAATTATTACCCTCACAGTAATGGCCAAGAATATTCCACAAACAAGAACTTGTTGAGAATCATTAGAAGAACTCTTGATGATAATCAGAGAACCTGGCATACAAATCTCAAATCAGCTCTATGGGCTAATAGAATCACACCCAAGAGGTCTACAGGAAGCTCTCCATACATGCTAGTATACGGGAAGGAAGAAGTACTGCCTATATCACTTGAGTTGTTGACATTGGAACTCATGAAGCAACTGGAACAAGAGGAATTTGATCTCATGGAAATCAAGTATGCGGAATTAATGGAATTAGAAGAATCAAGAGATCATGTAATGCAAACCATGGAAAAAGATCAAGCATTGATCCAATTGAGATTTGAAAAGAAAGCTAAATCTAGGAAATTCTAAGCAAGAGACTTGGTACTGAAGTGGGATGTTGATCGTGCAAAGCCAGAAAAACATTCCAAATTTGATGTCATATGGAGTGGTCCATATATGATCATTGAATGCAAAGGTAGCAATTCCTTTCGACCAGCTAAGTTGGATGGTGAAGAGATGCAGATTCTAGTCAATGGAATCTATCTCAAACGTTGCTACTAGGGAAAATATGTCTTACCCTTGTACATAATTAATATATGATTTCAAATTCCTCAAGTGCTTGTGCATATTGTCATTTTTTTAGAGTAGGTTTTATTTTTCCTAAGTTCCTTGAGCACATGTTCTATTACTTCAAGTATATGCTTTGTATACAACTCATCATGTTTTAGGAAAGAGAAAATGTTGCAATGGGAAGGTCATAGTTGCTTGTAACTGTTACAAATTTTAAATTCAAACAAATGCAGAGAAACTAAAGTCAGGTCAATAAATAAATTTCAAATATTGAATTCTTTTACTTCCCCAAATTAGCAAGTGAGTTGCTTAAATCAAGGGATCATAGTGGGGGTAGGTTTGATAATTGTGGTAGATTACATTCCTCATTGTTCACTTAACCTTCAATCAATGTATATAAAAAAGATATAAGCCACCATGCATTTATTTTAGGCTTGAAAAAAACCTTTGCAGTTGACAGCCCAAGCTAGAAATCAATTCCAGTCAAAGTAGCATTAGACATTCAGAGGAAGAAAGAAATTCATAACATAATATAGTTCCATGATGTCCAAACATAAGCATGATCATCCTTTAATCTCCATAGATTGCAGCTACAGTAATGAGCAAAATTCAAGTTTAAAATAATTTTCTACCCTCACAAATCTTGATTTTAAGATTTTCTTATGAAAGTTGAAGAGTGTGAACAATGGAGGGCACCTCAAGAAGTAGGCAATAACACCCTAGATGTTCCGGGATAAATTTTTTAGGGTTCATATCAGTTTATAGTAATCACAAAGACTCCATGCCCAATGGATAATCATAGGAAGTTGGTCATGCTCCATTCAATAGGAAAATGGCCCCACGAGTTGCCAAATTGTTATCAATTTCCACCCTCCTGTGGAAACTTGGGGAATTGAGGGTTGCCAAAGGAATTTTCCCTATTCTTGTTCTTGAATAAGCTCAAAGTTTCACTTAGTTTGGAACATAATTATGAGGGCCACCTTACAATCAAATGAAAAATCTATGTCGCAGTGCACCTTAATGGTCCATAAATATAACAAACTTGAAGGAATTGAGTTGATTCCACTAACATGCTTGGAGCCCGACCGAGTTGTTCCCTAGCTCTCTGAGCTCCCGAACTAACCATCAAGCTGGGATATTTGAGTTGAACAAAACCCATTTCTATGTACAATAAACCAGGTATAAAAGGGAGCCCATCGAATTGTGTTGAATCGAGTTACTAATGTGGTTGAGATATATGAATGAAAGAGAGATCATAAGAGGAACCAAGTTAATAATGATGTGGTCAAACTCCTGATTTTCATTATGATAGGTCACATTAAAACCATCGAGTTGCAAAAATTCCAATCGAGCCATTCATGTGAGAATGGGTCAAGCCTAAGTTCTGACTTGGTGAGTTGGTTAAAAAATGAAAAAAATGAGCCTAATGTCATAGTGGACTAACTGAACTGTTTTGTCAAGTCACAACGGAGAAGGGCTGAGCCACATGGCAAAAGAATTTAGCTTTGAGGAATTTTAACTATCCTTACCCATCACTGAATTATTCTTGCACATCGATGTAGCTCGGCCAAGTCCAAGTATAGAGCCAAGCTAGCTATAGCATGATGTTGCATTCAGGGTTGGAAAGCCAAGCTCAAATGATCAAGTGATGATTATAGCCAAGCATAACATATGGAATGACTGTAACTTAATGGCTTATGAGCTTATTCAAGGAACAAGTTGTTGTGAAGGAGTACATTGTGAAGTAAATGTTGGGTTAGAGCTCGGGTTCACAGAGTAATTCATTAATGCATGCTCGGCAGGTGCACAAGGAGGAGTTGATCAAGACGAGTTCAAATTGGCTCAAACAATGGAGACTGGGCCTAACTAAGGAAAAATGGTGAGGAGACATATGAAGACTTAGTGACCAATTTGGGACAAGGAACAACCGTTTCAGCCGAGTCAAAAGGGAAAAACCCTCATAGTTCAGACATATGTGCTCGAAGTAGCCGAAATCACCTTAATAGTCATGTGTGTAGAGGAGTTAGAGAAGAACGACTTGAGTGGCCTTGATAGCTTGGGACACAAATCCCAAAAATTGTCGAAGTATAGAGACATGGGGATGAAACTGGTCAATGAAAGAGCTAGTCAATCAACAGTCAGGAGAATTCACTGTGGGTGTGAGGAGATGAAAGAGCCCATTTATTATGGATGAGTCAGGTCTGGATGATCCATGATGCACGATATGTGAGGGCCCGAGTTCTCCATGGAAGGTCTATACCCACATTACAAAGAGATGACATAATGTCAATGAGTTTTAGAGATTTCCACTCATTACAAAGATGATTTGGCATCCTAACTAGCCGTGAAAGGAGTCGACGTGGAAATGGATTGTAGCCTGGTGCCTGAGACAACAAGGGAGCCCTTCGAAACCTATATTGAAGAAAAAAGGGTGGCTCGGGAGTCAAGGTGATGTGGCTCAACAAGTGAAGGAACCAAATAAAAGGCTCGATGGTGGAATGTGGCAAGTTGGTAATGTTAGGAATTAATAATATCTAATGCGGACTAATTCCTTAGAATCACAATAATAAGAAGTATGAATAGAATTATAGAAATGAAAAATGCATAACATGAAGACAATATTTAACGTGGTTCACCCAATGTGGGCTACATCCACCAAGAACACTTGCTCAGATTTTATTACAAGCCAACAATCTTCACAATTACAATAATAAGATCTTGTTTGGAGCTGCGCTCAACAAACCCTCCCAAATTCACACTTGAATTCACACACATTATTCACCTTCACAAAACACACTCATATAGATCCTATTTTATGTCCATCTATTTATAAGTATGTCAATAGGTAGCTGAAGAGGTGGTTTTACAAAACAATGGGTACTAAAAAACCATGGGCCCAAAAACAACCCATAACGGTTACCCATTACCCATGGGTTAATAAACCACCCATGAAAATTTACTTTGGGGGATTCACCCCCCCGAAACCCCTTGACCCCCTCACCAGCAAGTGAGACCACCGTATAAATATCTGAGTGTAACACATAGAAGGTGTACCAAACTCTAACATGAAAACAGGCTCCACAAACATAACAATCTCCCACTTGGAGACTGATTTCCACTGAGCAAGATTCTCAACCCTTCACTGTCATCCATGAAGGCCAACCAAAGCTTAACATAGCTTTAGTTTATCCCTTATGACCACCTTGGTCATCATGTCTGTAGGATTTTGACTGGTATGAATCTTCTCCAACATCAACTTATCTTCCTCCAAAGTTGTCTTGATGAGGTGATATCTCAACTGTATATACTTCATCCTGGAGTGGAAAGAAAAGTTATTAACTAGGTGTATAGCACTTTTACTATCACTATGCATCTTACATTCCTCCTGCTTATGCCCCAAATCCTCAAGCAATTGTTGTAACCAAATCATCTCTTTGCTTACCTCTGTGGCAGCAACATACTCAGCCTTCGTGGTTGACAAAGCCATCAGCTTCTGTAGTCATGAAATCCATCTCACTGCTATCCCACCTACAGTGTAAATATAACCTGTCATGCTCCTCCTACTATCTACATCTCCAGCCATGTCTGATCCATTGTAGCATAAATTGTCCCCATGGTCCTTCTCAAATACCGAAGGATCCACTTTACTGCTTGCCAATGCTCTTTACGTGGATCACTCATAAATCTACTTAAAGATCCCACTACATGGGAAATATTAGGCCTAGTGCACACTATATCATACATAAAACTACCAACCGCTAATGAGTAAGGTACCTTGGACATCTAGTTTCTTTCCTGCTCTGTCTTGGGACACTGCTCCTTTGATAACTTAAAATGGACTACCAAAGGAGTCCCAACTGGTTTAACATCCTGCATGTTAAACCTATCCAATACCTTCTTAATGTACTCTTCCTGAGATAAATTCATCTTCCATTCCTTCCTATCCCGAGTTATCCTCTTACTAAGGATTTGTCTGGCTACCCCCAAATCCTTCATATCAAAGGATTCACTTAGTTGTTTCTTGAGTACTTTTATTTCTTGCATTTTTTTACCTACAACCAACATGTCATTAACATAAAAACACAGGATAATATAGCTTCCATCCTCAAATTTATTTTTATACATGCAATGGTCAGAATGACATCTAATATAACCTTGCTCCATCATGAAGCTATCAAACTTCTTATACCATTGACATGGAGCTTGTTTCAAGCCATACAAGCTCTTCTTCAGTTTGCAAACCATCTCCTCTTTACCTTTGAATTCATATCCTTCTCGTTGCTGCATATATAGCTCCTCCTCCAAATCACCATGGAGAAATTTAGTCTTTACATCTAAATGTTCTAAGTGCAAGTATTCTACTGCCACTATTCCAAGAACACTTATGATAGAAGTCATTTTTACTTCAGGAGAAAAAATCTCATCAAAATCTATACCTTGTTTCTATGCAAACCCCTTGACCACCAACTGGGCCTTATATATTTTCTTTCCTCCTTCGTCTTTAACTCTTTACACCCACTTGTTATGCAATGCTCTTTTACCTTCCTATAGATTCACCAAATCCCAAGTTTAGTTTTCCATGAGAGACTTATGCTCCTCATCCATGGCTTGCTCCCACTTATTATTGGCATCTACCTGCATTACTTCATCAAAGCTCTCTGGCTCTCCACTATCAGTGAGTAATAAATAATAAAAAAGAAGGAGAAAAATGTTCAGGTTCTTTTCTTACCCTAGAAGACCTCCTCACTGTAGGATTTTGGGGTTCCTATTGAGTAGGTTCCTTAACTGATTCATGGGTCACTGTACCATCCGGAAGATCCTCTACCACTACATATTCTTTCTTGGATTCTTCCCTGTTTTCCTGCAACTATTGCTTATACATGACTTTCTCATTAAATACAACATACCTAGACCGAATGATTTTCTTGTCCTTAATACTCCAACATTTAAATCCAAAGTCATCACCACCATAACCAATAAAAGTGCATTTTTTTTATTTAGCCTCTAACTTGGTCCTATCATCCTTATCAATATGAACAAACAACTCACATCCAAAGACCCTAAGAAATGAGTAATTGACTTTCTTACCATACCAAGCCTCCTCAGGTATGCCTCCATCCAAGGCACTTGAGGGTCCTCTGTTTGTTAGGTACACAGCTGTGCTCACCACTTCTACCCAAAAATAAAGAGGTAGTCTTGCATGTATCCTCATGCTCCTAGCACATTCCATTATTGTTCTATTCATCCTTTCTGACACCCCATTCTGTTGCGGGGTTCCTGGAACCATCTTTTTCCTGTGGATTCCATTCTTAGAACAATAATCATCAAATTCATTGCTGTAATACTCCCCTCCATTATCTGACCTGACACATTTTAACTTAAGACATGTTTCATTCTCTACCAAGGCTTTCCATTTAAAAAAAGTATCAAATACATCAGATTTGTTTCTAATACAATAAACCCAAACTTTCCTTGTTGCATCATCAATAAAAGTAACATAATAACTTGAACCCCCAAGAGATGATACCTGAGATGGCCCCCACACATATGATTATACCAGCTCTAACTTACTCTCTTTCTTCGTAGGTCCAACCTTGAGAAACCTTACTCACTTCTATTTCCCATATATGCAATTCTCACAGAAATCCAAACCTATTTCTACATATTTAGGAAAATTCTTCTTTATGATTTCCATGCCCTTATGGCTCATATGACCAAGCCTATAGTGCCATAATATTATATCTACATCTAAAGCCACAAGATTACAATCATTAGTACTATCAGTGGATAAATACAAGGTTCCAACTTTCTTACCTCTTGCCATTACAAGAGCACCCTTGGTAACCTTCGAAGAGTCAAACGTAAATATCACAGTACAACCATCACTTCCCAGTTGCCCCGTCGATATCAAATTTCTCCTTAATGTAGGCACATGTCTGACATCCTTCAATAGCCATGTATTCCCATTCTACATCTTAACCTAAACAGAACCTTTTCCAACTATACTGCAAGGCTCATCATCACCAAGAAAAACATGCCCAAAATCCCCTTGAACATAATCAACAAAATAATGCCTATGTGGAGTAGCATGAAAAGAAGCCCCTGAATCTAAAACCCAAGATTCAGTAATATTATGCAAAGAAAGAATCAAAGCATCCTGGCATACATTACCTGATGCCACAATCACCTCCTTGTTTTCTTCCTGTTGTTTCTTCTTATCCCAAAGCTCCCAACAACCCTTCTTTGCGTGCCCAGAATTTCCACAATTCCAACATACAATCTTTCTCTTGGATTTTGACCTTGCTCGATCTTTCGATTTTCCATGATTTCTTTTATTCCTCTGTCTCCCTCTAGTTTCAATTGTCAAATCATTCCCTAAAGTAGAAGGTTCCCCAGAGCTTTTTCTTCACATTTCCTCATTTAGAATCACCCCTACAACATCCTCAAACTTCAACTTCAAGTTAGCTGAAACCAAGTTTCTTAACGCCATTACTAGGCTATTCCAACTTTCAGGTAAAGAGCACAAAATTAATAAATCCCTAACCTCTTCATCAAATTCTATTTTAACTGAAGCTATCCTATTCACAACCGTATTGAAATCATTTAAATGATATGCTACTGAACTATTCTCAGACATCTTCATATTAAACAACTTTTTCATTAAAAATATCTTGTTAGAGGCAGAGGGTTTTTCATACAACTTCCCTAATGCATCCATTAGATATTTTGTAGCCTTTTCCTTTGAAACATTAAATAATACCGAAGATGCAAGACACAGTTGGATTGTCCCAAGTGCCTTCCTATCCAGAAAATCCCATTCCACATCTTTCATTCTCGAGGGTTTGTTCACCTTCTCAGATAATGGAGTATAAAGAACCTTCTGATAAAGGTAATCTTCCATCTACATCTTCCAAAGACTGAAAATCTACCATTCAATTTATCAACCCTAGATCTTCCATCATTTGCCATAGCTCCCACTCAAACTAAAAAATTTCCCTACGATTCAACACTTCAACAAACCAAACCAAGATCTGATACCAATTGTTAGGAATTAATAATATCTAATGCAGAATAATTCCTCAGAATCTCAATAATAAGATATATGAATAGAATTACAGAAATGAAAAATGCACAACACAAAGAAAATATTTAACATGGTTCACCCAATGTGGGATACATCCACCAAGAACACTTGCTCAGATTTTATTACAAGCCAACAGTCTTCACAATTACAATAATCAAATCTTGTTTGGAGCTGCGCTCAACAAACCCTCCTGAATTCACATTTGAATTTGCAAACACTATTCACCTTCACAAAACACACTCATATAAATCCTATTGTATGTCCATCTATTTATAAGTACATCAATAGGTAGCCGAAGAGGTGGTTTTACAAAAAAATGGGTACCGAAAAACCATGGGCCCAAAAAACATCCCATAACGGTTACCCATTACCCATGGGTTCATAAACCACCCATGAAAATTTTCTTTGGGGGCTTCACCCCCTTGACCCGCTCACCGGTGAGCGGGTCCGCCGTAAAAATATCTGAGTATAACACATGGAAGGTGTATTAAACTCTAACATGAAAACAGGCTCCACAAACATAACAAGTAATGCAAAAACCCTAGAGCCAGCTCAGTCATTCTGACCGAGCTAGAAATGATGCCAAATAATAAAACACCAACCCCCCAATGATGCATAGCGAAAGGATAGTATACCCCACAAGATTATAAAAATGAAAGAATCATTTAAATGATGTAGAGACATTAGAAGAAGAGGATAAAATATTTTAAATATTTCTAACTACCATATTTAATTATCCAGTCTCGAGAAATTGCAACAAGCATGACAATGCCAAAACATTCACCTGCATTCAGAGGTTCATATCTTAAGTAATTCTCAACAAAATCACACAAATGAATACTTGTTAGAATCTTGGATTCAAGCCCGTCGTAAAAAAATAAAAAATGTAGAAATTGATAGTGTTTTAATGGATATTTTATGGAGCAACGAGCCCAGTTTAGATTGGTGGTTGGAGGTGGTTGAAGGAGCATTCAATGAGCATGGGAAAACATTCTCTACTACTACAAGTTGTGACACACCTTGGGATTTCTTATGTAAGTCCAAAATCACCAAACACATTCATTTATCATAAATTGTAATTAGTGGGAAAGGGAATTTTGAGAATTACTCTCTCTCTCTCTCTCTCTCTCTCCTCTCAAAATCCTATAAATTGAAGTGTTGGGCTCATTGTAAATGAGGATAGTTTGAATAGAAAAAATCTATTGTTTTGGTTTTATGAAGCCAATGTGTTGTTGGAATTTGTAGTGGACTCTTTGTATGGTGATATAGGCCTTTCCTTTGTAATAATTTGAACTGTGCATATTAATGACGCAATAGATGCAAGTTTGTGGATGTATCTTCCCTTGATGTGTTTGTTTGCATTCTCCTTGCCTCTCTAATATTATTGTAGATGTTTTTGTCTACTCTATGCTCTTGCAAGGGTATATTATTATTGTGTATGCATAAAAATGTGTTATGAATGTTGTCATTAGACTGTGGAGAACTGTCATAACCCTCTCTAATCTACATATTGCTTCCATTTTCACACATTGGAGACTGTTCTCATACCCTCGTTTTTTGGTGTATCACTACTGTTAGTTTAGAATTTACTTTCATGCACTATCTCTCCCTGGCCACTCAGAAAGTTAGATTAGGATAAGATAATTTTGTATGCATTAGGAGTAGATTATGGTAGGTCATTTAGGAGAAAAAACTAGCTTTCTCTGGAGGCCTATCTCAAGTAGAAAATCCCACAACTTAGAGATAGTACCCATGTTACCCCGTCACACTGTGAGCTCAAGCACTCACACTTGTGAAATTCAAAGGGTGTTATGATTTAGTGATAACCCATAATTTCCTACATCACAGGTTATATTTTCACATCCTTTACTAGATTTTATATTACAGTCACTTTAATTTTCATTTCTATATACACACTTTCACATACTATTCATAATTCTAACATGCTAATGGGTACTTCATGTTTAGAACTTCCCTTGCAGGAATCTATACAACCATGGTTATCTATCACATTTTAATTACTATTATTTGTGGGCTATGACCTATGTCTTGTGTGACCATTGTATGCTTTTGGATGCCTTGACCATGATTGTCTTGTGACATTGTGAGTGATGTCCCATTCTTGAAACCATCTTTTTAAGTTTATCTTGTCTGCACACTTTAGTGAACTACATTGTCTTCTTTTGCTTTCTAACTAATTTTACTAGTAATACTTGTTACTAGCCCACTTTTTTTGCATGTGCCTTGGTTTCTACCATGTACATCCCATACCCTTGAAGGTATCTACTTCATATTAGTATCAAGTCCTCTCCTTTGGGCCGAATTCTCCTACTGTAGTCGCATGTACCCCAAACGAGGGGGCATACATTGGGTGAAAAAATCACCTCTACAGTAACTCATAGGTATAGTTCAGATCAAAGCAGTACATAAAAACATAGGATTATAGTCATATAATGGTCCAAAAATAGACTTGGACCTCATATACAATACATAAACTAGTGCCCAAAACCAGACAGTAGCACTTGCACGTTCTTGTCCTCTCGTGGGCACTAATGTATTGCGGGAAGAAACAATCATTTTATCAGTACAACACAGTCTACAACAGTTTATAGAGTAGTTCTATAGTAATCGGAATTGACATTCATTCACAGAAGGTATTCTATCTCCTATAATTGGTATAATCGAAACAATTCATAACCAATCAGAACAAATAAGGAAAAATGGAACAAATCAAGATGTACCATTTGCAGTGGTGATTATTGGGAAAATTCATGGAAGGAGAGTAAAAGTAGACTATTATCCCCAACACTTTCTCTTTGGCATCATATTTCCCATAAAACCCGCACTTGGTGTGAGATCGCCCAAAAAACTCCCACTCGGCATGAGATCTCCCAAAAAAATTGCACTTGGTGTGAGATCGCCCAAAAAACTTGCTCTTTGTGTGAGATTGCCCAAAAACCTCACCTTCAACATTCAATTCAACAATCTCCAAGAAACAGGAAAAATTTCTATCTTTTACTCTCTTATACATCAGGTGCACCTTTTCCTTTTTATACACTTTTACACTCTTTACATACTTATACACACGTTTCTCTGATCTATCATATACAAAAATTTGACTACTTTCCTTCTCTTCTTTTACAGGTCCATCCTTACAAGAAGAATCTTACATAAACAACATAGTTACAATGCATACACTTCACTGCTAGGGTCCGCTTCCCTCTCCTAGTCTCCACGCTTTACTTTGTAATCAATACACGCTTCACTTTTATACTTGTAACGGTATTCGCCACACTCTCTACAAGAACATAAGGTATGGATATTCTATGTACTTTATGTTATCGAGTATTCACTCAACAACATAAAGTGGGGAAAAATGTGGACATAAATTCACACACTTGGGTACATTTCTAGGTCCAAAAGTATACTAATGTATATATGATTCCTAAGTAAGAAAACTAGTGGTTGACAACTATCTTTAGCCTCTTTTCTTTGTTTCTTGTTTTCTCTTTGGTCTTACACACCCTACAACCCTGACAAAACTTGAATGATTTATAATTTATAGCCTCAGACACTAGAGCCTAGTTAAGACACCAATTCCTAGGTGCTTCTATCCATATTGGGTGTTTTTAACCCTTTCTTACCTTTACTCACTCTTTTTGGGTCTCTTTTATCTATAAGGAATATTTTTCACTTATGGGTCAGCCTTCCAATTGTCAATTACAAAATTCAAACAAGGGAATCATATATATATACTTAGTTACTTCTCAAAAATAAAGGAACAAAAAATAAACATTACTACTACAACCTAACCTTGCATCTAAAAGGTACTAAAGCATTCCAAAGGCAACCATCTAGCACTCATACAAGGGACAAGGGTTGCATCACTTTTTCATACACTACATAAGAGGGGAAGTGTATTTTATTCCATCCACACAACATTCTAGATCTATCCCACTATCACTATGCAACTTGCACAAGGGCATCCCAGGGAATCATTTCTACACACACCCTAAACCCTAAACCCTAAACACACACACACACACACACACACACACACACACACACACACACACACACACACACACACACACACACACACACAAGAACTACATGGGGTTTGCAATGTAGTGCAATGCTTACCAGTAAGTTCACTCTTTAAGTAACCATCGGGGTCAATCCAAATCCACATTTTGCATCTTTTTTTGTTGGATTTGGTGTGGTTTGTGGACATGTGTAGGACTTCATTTTGTTTTACAGATTATATGTACCCTCAGCAATCAAATAGTGAATATAAAGTGATAGAAAAGAACTAATAAAAAACCCTTGTGACATAGAAGAAATCAAATCTTGAGCATATGCATGGCCACTAGCGCCCAAATCTGGTCACCAGTGCCTAAGTGCCTTTGCCCTCATGTGGCCACCCCTATCTTGCTTCATTATTGAATCCCAAAATTTATAGTGAGCATTAATGACACTATTTCCATATTTTTTAACACTTTTACCTACCCAGATCACTTCCATTCTGCTTCAAAATTAGCTAAGACCTCCTATCTTCCTTCTTTCTTAGGGTTTTCACATTTATATGCTTGTTAGCTTGTGTCATTACTGTATTTTAACATTCATATATTATTTATTACAATAGTTAGTTTGCAATCATATTTAATTAATACAAATTAAATTAAATCAACTATAAATTGGGATAACTTCTCCATTCCAAAGGGATTAGTATTTGTTGAATGTTATTACTTGAATTTCACTTTTACTACAAGCAATAAGCTACATTCTTCTATCTTGTTTCATTTCCTATGTTCTTTCGTACTCTCTACTTTCAAACTTTGCAAACAATTGTGATCTTATATAACCAAGAAATAAATTTGTGTCTTTGATTAATGAATTCAGTGAAATTTGTGTCTCTAATTTATTAGTGTTTCTATTTCTTACATTGTTGTTTTATTCTATTGAATGTGTACCTACTCTAGTTACTATTGGTAAGAATATGTAAGTTCCTACGCATGACATGAATGAAATATTATGATCAGATTATCATATAGAAGATTCAATTATTCAATGAATAAATCATACAGGACATGATACACAAATATATAGGTGAATTTGTTCCTAAAATTTTGGAAACAACTCACAACAAATAAATCTACGCTAATTGTTTATTTAAAAAACTCACAACTAGAATAATTAAAAAATTATATTATTAATAATGAGTTATATTATGACTGTAGTCACAAAATCATTCACTTTAGACATTTATTTATCTTGGTCTCGTCATACTATTTAGAAGGTTCTTGAGTGAAGAAAGTACTAATTAACCCCCATCTTTTGTCTATCTTATTTTATTTTATTTCATCATTACTACCTATTTTTTTCCACATGTCCAGTCTGTTTCAGTCATTTCCCACTATTTTAGCCTCGACCAGGGTGCCCAAGCTAGTAATGGTGTGCCCATGGGCGCCCTGGTCCCACCTGGGATGCCTCGATCATTCTCGAACTTTCCCATCACTTTTTGGGCTCTTTGTAGACTTTTGACATCTTTATCTTTCTTGTGGTTAGACTTTTCGAGGTTAATTACAAAATGAGAACAAGAGAACCATATAAATATAAAGTTATGAGACCATTATGAGGGACCTAACATCACTTACTACTATCAATCCATCTAGATTAGTATTCAACTATTGCATTGGAGATCACTTGCATCCACATGGCTCTATCATCAAGGAAAAATGCTAGGAAATTTGCATCACACTTCATAGGGGGAGGGATTCTATTCTATTCCATGCACACATTCTATTACATTTTCTACACATAGTTATTGTTCGCTACTATGCAATGTGTGACTAGCACAAGAGCAACCTAGGGCATGTTCACACATACTAGCACATAAAACTACATCGGGTCTGAGATATAGTGCAACGCTCATTTAGTAATTCCACCATTGTGGCTGTTGAGGAAAGTATGACCCCTTATTTTATATTTTTTTAGGGTTTGATGCTTGTTTTGGGGTCTTCCAGGTATTTTACTCATCTTAGAGTATTTTTGACATTCATCATAGGATAACGAAGTTGATGAGATACACATTGAGGGTTTCAGACCACTTTCCAACCCTATGAAAATCAATTTTTGAGCTTTTACACATACTAGGGCACCCAAATTGCATACCAAAGCACCTGTATGTGCTCTAATCCTCTTCCAGGAACCCCACTATAGAGAAATAGTCCAGATCCTCTCTTTTTGGGTCTCCGGCACAGTCGTTCATGATCCTGACTTTTCCAGTCACCTCTGTAACACCCTCTGATAGGCATTTATTATTAAACTTAGTTCTTTCATCTTTCTTCTTGCACATTAGGGTTAGAATTTCCTTTTGCATAGTGGTTTAGCATATTTACATTCTTATTTACTACATTTATTTACTTTAGTGCAACTATTCATATCTTAGATTAACTATCCCCACACTACTTAGTTATTCCATTTTTAGCTAATCATTTTGGTGAACTCAACTCGATTATATACGCTTCTAGCCTCTTATTTCTTACCTTACTAGGGTTGATTTTCCTTTATCATGGATAAATATCATGAAGAATTTACTGAAGCTCACCTTAAGGCCATTAATGATCACCTTGTTAAGAATCCTCAAGATCTAGATTTATTTTTGCATGTTTGTCGTCAAGAAGCTACTAATTTTGCAGAACTTACTATTTCTACTGTAGTACCCACTTTCATTTTCATTCCACTATCTACTTCCACTCTTCCACCTATTTGTACTATTCTCATTTCTGTCCCTAATCCCACTAATAATTTTACACTGCCCATGTTTTCTCATGTAAGAAAATTCTCATCTGTTGGTAATCAAGACTTAACTTCTCTTTATCATGATCTTGAAGCTCTAATTCGTAAGCTACAACAAACTACTTCACACACATCACCATATTTAGATTCTACCTTTTTATTACGTACTCCATTCGTGCCTACCATGACAACTTACCCGCTTCCTAGATTTTTCACCCCTAAGTTTCCCATTTTCGATGGGGATGGTAACCCATAGGAGAATCTTAGAACGTTTCATGCAACTTTCTTATATTTTGCTGATGATCATATTCTCTTAGCTAAAATATTTCCTTGTAGCCTCCATGATTATGCGATTCATTGGTTTTATGAATTATATCTTCACTCTGTCACTTCTTTCACGCATATAGCTGATGCCTTTCTTACACATTTCTCCATCAATATAGACTCTAAGATTTTTACGCTTAGTTAGCACAAATTAAGAAGGGATCCAATAAACATTTAACTAACTACGTTTTAAGGTATAAGAACAATCTCACTAAGATGACAAATGTTCTTGCATACTCTGAGCTTTAGGACTTGTTTATTTTGAGTCTTTTACCGCCTCTTCAAGAAAGTGTTCTCTTTGAGACCTTCTCTTCCTTCGATCAACTTTTTCATACTCTTAAGATTCATGAAACTAAACTCTTATCTATTAACAAGCTTAAGTATCAGGAACAAGATCCATCCTCCGTGCATTTTCAAAGTAAGGCACCATTCAAACCATCTACACCTAAACCAACATACACTAAAATCACCATCAACGCCATTAATTCCTCTAAATAAGTTCAATCAAAACCATCTCGGTGCTCCTTTAGTAACTTTTTGATGGCTCCACATCTTATATTAAATCAACTTCTTGAAATCAACCTAATTACCCTTCCTCCACCACTCGAGTTAGACCCATCACGACCAAAAGGTAGAAATTACAATGAGAAATTCCACTATGATTACCATCGATGTGTGGGAAATTAAACAAATAGATGTTTCAAAATTCACACTATATGCATTAGGCATTGTGTTTCATCCCACATCACGTTTCATACACCATACAATCAACATTAAATTTATAAAGTTTTTTCACATTTGCACATCACACATCCTACTAGTCTTCCTCTTACATATACCATACTTATATCATCCACGTGCTTATTATCATACACTATTCATCCTATGCATTACATACACTATTAGGATGTTTACACGTATTTCCTCACATCCTATACATAGTCATCTACCATACATCATACATTGCGCATATTCATGCCATTTTCTACATACTATACTAGTCTTCATCACATATGAGTCTAACCTTACATTCATCCCTACATACTACATTACTCATCTATCTACATGTGTTACACTACACATTATACATTACATTTTATGCATTGTACATATCTACCATCACATTTTATACACTTTGTTTTTCCATAATCTCTTCATCACATGGTCTTCCTTTATTATTACATATACTACATTTTCTTCTACGTGTTGCACTCATCACCCTATGACACATGTTAGTTCCTCATTCCATACTTGACTACCGAGGGTTTACAAATAAAATGGACCTTACACTCATCACATGTTTACCATCCAACCTTTCACCATGTGACATTCCTAGGTTAGTGACATATGCTTTAGGCTAAATGGTCACTCACATTCAATCATTTTGTAGTGATATATACCCTAGGTTACATCACCACTCTTTATCATTCATCTTATAGTGATATACACTTAGGGATGAATCATGACTTGTCCATTCATATTATAGTGATATACGCTTAGGGATAAATCATCATTCATTCATTCCTCTTATAGTGATATACACTTAGGGCTAAATCATCACTCGTTCATTCCTCTTATAGTGATATATGCTTAGGGATAAATCATCACTCATCCATTCATCTTATAGTGATATACACTTAGGGATAAATAATCACTCATCCATTTGTCAAGTCATGATACACGCTTAGGCTATAAGGGTCATGCATGTTTATTCTATATGTTTCATTTCATCAACACTACATACATACTCATCACAATGCGTTAGACACAACCTACACTTTGACCATTTACCAATGAATCACTCTCGTTTACAGTTCATTCTTGACTAATTAGGGGGAAAAAAATGAATATCGTTGCATACATTTCCATTCACTCGGGGGGCATGCTGCTCCTATCATTCCATCTTGCATTTCATTCCATCCATCCATGACATATTGCATTGTCTTGTTTACTAGTGTTTTAAATGTTCACTTTCCTAAATGTGTTAGATTGATTTCTTATATGTCATTATCTATACTATCCACACATGCGTATTTGTACCATTGTTTGGTGTGATTATAGATACAAGTATCTTACATGTAGCATAGATGATCACCTTCTACCCTTCCAATACTATTTTTTGGGGATATCCACATTCATCTCTTTCATGCGCTATTGTTTCATTTTGTATTTAGCACTTTACATTACTTTGTTATTCATGTTTTTACATATTGGTTATTTCTCTAACATGCTAATGGGTATTCCATTTGTAGCACTTTTTTTGTAGTATTACATGTTTCCATGCATTCTTCTTTACTTGTTTGTACTTGTATGCCATTATTTGCTTCTTGTATGTGGGATTTACCATATGTTTTGTGTGCACACTTACTTGTTGTTTACAGCCATGATGGCCTTGCATGTCTTGTGATATCATGAGTGATGTCCCATGTTTGCAACCTACTTCATGTGGTTTACTTGCTTTCTTGCACATTTACACTACTATGCTTAGTACTTTTTGCATTGTTGGCATACTTTACATTTGTCTTCTTACATGCATGTGTTTTCATACTAACACTTATTTTGGCTAGCCATACTTGTTTGTGTCTGCCTTGGTTTATACCAAGCGCATTACCTTTCCCTTGCAAGGCATAAAATTCATATTATTGGTCCTCTTTTGGGGTAGTATTCTCCTATCAGTGATGTCACATGTGCCCCCAAAGAGGGGGGCATCATTTGGGGTTTTACAGTCTACACAATGTGTTTACACTGGTTTAGTTCAATGCACTTTCCACCCTTGGAATTATGGGTTTACATACAACAAGTGAGTTCAAACCAGTCTATGAACTCCATCCACCATGTCTTTTACAGGACATGGTTTCCTTAGCATTTAAAGGAGTAGTTAAAGGTTGGAGGACACAAAGCATTTCCCCCCTATAAATCTTCTACCGTCGGCGTTAGATCACCCAAAAAACTAAGAAGATACATATATTGCTTCACAGTTTAGGGAAGTAGTTAGAGCCTGGAGGACACAAAACATTTCCTCCCTACACTTCTTTGGTCTATACCGTCAAATCACCCAAAAAACCCCAATAGTATAGGATATCATTGTATTCCCTTTCTCTCAACATGGATCAGGTGCACATGTTCTATTTACAATTTTCATTTTGCATAATTTACATTTACATGCAAATTTACACATGCATATTTTACATAGCATTTTTACACTTACATACATATATATTTTACTACTTGATTGTTTTCTCCTTGCAGGTATGGCTGTATGATAAATAAGTAATCAAATTGGGGGTAACAACAATGTCAACAACAATACTTTATGACCCACATGCTTTAATAACCTTACAGGTACATTACACATCATAACAACTACACACATGTTTCGCCCTAGGTTCACTCTCATCACTTTTTCTTTGCAAATTTTTCATCTTTAGTTTGCACGCTCCATATTTTTTGTCATACCACATTTTTTTTATAGTCCTTCAGTGCATTTCTACTACACTCTTCATTGGCATCAGGTACGCATCTTTGTCTACTTTATGTTGCTAAGATTTCAGCTCACCAACATAAAGTGGGGGCACAATGTAGTCATAAAATCATGCACTTTAGAAATTTATTTATCTCGGTCTCATAGTACTATTTAGAAAGTTCTCGAGTGAAGAAAGTAATAATCAACCCTCATCTTTTGACCATATTATTTAATTTTATTTCGTCATTACCACATATTTTCATCCACATGTCCAGTATGTTTTGGTCATTTCCCACTATTTTAGGCTCAACCGGGGCACCCAGACTAGTACTGGGGTACCCATGAGTGAACTTATAATTGAGCACTGCACTACATCTCAAAATCCATGTAGATTTTACGTCGTGCCTTCAAGTGATTTCCCACTACTTTTTGGGGCTCTTTCTAGTTGTTTGACATCTTTATCTTTCTTTTGGTTGGCCTTTTCGAGGTTAATTACAAAATTAGAACAAGAGCACCCTATAAACATAAAGTTATGAGACCATAATGAGGGATCTAGCATCACTTACTAATATCACTCCATCTAGAGTTGCATCCATCTCTTATGTTGTAGATTACTTTCATCCTCATAGCTCCATCATCAAGGCACTAGGCTAGGACATCTGCATCATAATTCATAGGGGGGGGGATTCTATTCTATTCTATGCACATGTTCTATTACATTTTCTACACATATTTATTGGTCGCTACTTCACAAAGTGTGACTGACACAAGAGAAACCTAGGGAATCATCACACACACTTGCACATAGAAATACATCAAGTTTGAGATGTAGTGTAATGCTATGTTAGTAAGTCCATCATTTTGGCTGTTGAGGATAGTCTGACCCCATCATTTGTATTATTCTTTTTTTAGGGTTTGATGCTTGTTTTGGGGTCTTACAGGTCTTTTATTCAGATTATAGTATTTGTGATATTCAGTGTAGGACAACGAAGTTAATGCAATATCTAGCGATGGTTTCAAACCACCTTCTGACCCTATGAAAATCAATTTTTGAGCTTCTACACAAACCAAAGTGCCTAGATTGCATACCAGAGTGCCCGTAGGCACCCCAATCTTCTTCTAGACACCCCAGTCTAGAGAAATAGTATAGATCCACTCTTTTTGGGGATCCTGCACAGTCGTTCATGCTCTTAAATTTTCCACTCACCTCTATAACACCCTCTGACAAGCATTTGTTATTCATTTGAGTTCTTTCCTCTTCCTTCTTGCAGATTCGTTTAACTTATTTACATTCTTATTTAATACATTTATTTATTTTAGTACAGTTATTCATAGCTTAGTTTAACTATCCCTGCACTAATTAGTGTATTTTTAGTTAATCAATGACTCATATTAATATCTAAAAAAACCAAACTTTTGTTACCTTATCTAAAAAAAATATTACAATTCATATTAATAATATTAAAATATATCACCATTATATATTCAGCCAAACTATAATATTCAAACTTGCCCTGTTCTGTGAGTACTTATTTTCAAGTATGTTTGACTTTGTGCTTTTGGTTCCTTTTTGTTGGCTTTTGAGCCCTTTGCTTCATTTTTTGAAAAGGGTTTTTTGGTCCCTTCAAAACCAAACATTATTACCTTATCTAAAAAATAAACTATAATATTCAAAAACACGCATTTAAATAATGTGAGCACTATATATATATATATATATATATATATATATATATATATATATATAATATATATATATATATATACACACACACACACACACACACACACACACATATATATATATATATATATATATTTCCTAACATTCCCCCCTTACTGCAAACATGAGAGATAAATAATTACAGTTCTTCTGCAACTTGTTACCCCTGCATGGTCATGATCTTAACACATTGATGGTTTTCCAAAGGCTGGCCAATAACTTTGGTATGAGCCCATGCTCATTTGATATGAACCCTTGTTCATCAAATATGGACCCTTGTCTAAGATATGAACTCCTGTTAATCCTCTTCAAGTATCATGATGTTAGTTTTTACCTCATACTTTCATATTTCCACTATAATTTCACATCAGGAAAGTACATAGGAATTTTCTCACTTTATTACAACAAGAACATACTATAAATTGAATATAAATAATGATAGATACACTGAAACTAAAAGAAAGCACACTGAAACAAAATAGCACAAACTTATTTTATGGCCCCATCGCTTGTGGTTGGCAAGAGGAAATTACTCGTCCTCCATTCTCATGTGCCTCATTCCTCTAGTGAATGACATTGATGCCTCAACGGAATGTGATCATGTCTCTTAATGATTTCCATAATATTTACTATCCCTCCCATAATGTGAAATCATTTATTTTCCGGACGTCAGGTAATATCGAAAATGCACCGGTAAGGAATTTTTTCCTTTCTTTTTTTTTAACAATATAATACTACACATAAGACATTTTCACAATAACAAAAAGAGATAACTGATTTAATTTAGTTTGAATTAAATCTAAATATTGTAGAGTCACTACTAAACCAAATGATGTATAAACGCAAAAATAATAGAAATGACACAAGTAAACTAAGATGTAAACATGAAACCCTAAGCACAAGAGATAGATGAAGAGACTTATCTGATTTACACTTGATATGGAACTGATCTAGACTGGGAAAAGTTATGAACAAGATGGGAAGAGTTTTGTAAATGTTAATTATAAATTATGAAATGTAGGAATGAGGCAAGACACAAGCACCCATGGCAGGAAAGGGGCACATGGGCATTAAAGACCACTTCTGGGTGCCTATGACTATACAAATGATCAAAATATAGTTTTTACTATGTTACAAGATCATCATTGCTGCTTCATGTTGATCTCTTAAGATTCACTCCTTGAATGTTGAAGGTACCTGTAACCTACAAAAGATAAGTTCTCCTACACAAGCCCACAAAACAACATCAAACCTAAAAAGACAAAATCAGAATGGAGAGTCAGACTGACCCCAATGGTCACTCCAAGAGTGAACTTACAACTAAGTGTTGCACTAAATCGCATAATCCATGTAGTTCTAGTGAGTGTGTGTAGGAATTGTGCCCTAGGATGCCCTCATGCAAGTTTCACTTGATAGCGTACTATAGATAAATGTAATAATGTAGTAGAATGTGTGGATGGAATAGAATGAAATTCCCATTCCTATGTAGTGTATGTAGAGTTGATGTAGCCCTTATTCTATGAATGTATGTTAGATGGATGCCTTTAAGTGCTTTAGGTTCCTTTTGAATGCAAGCTTAGGTGATACTAGTAATTCTTAGTGTTTGGTCCTTGATTTAAAAAAAATAACTATGTATTTATATCATTAACTTATTTGAATTTTTTAATTGACAATTGTAAGGCCAAACCATAAGTGAAAAAGGCACCCAAAAGATAAAAGTTACCTAAAAGGAGCCAGTAAGATAAGAAAGGGTCAGGGGCATCTATAGGGGCCAAGAGCACCTGGGCACTATTGTACTGGATGGGAACTGGTGTCTAAAGCCATAAAAGATAAATCAACAGAAATCCTGACTGGGTTGTAGGGTGTGTAAGACCAAATATAAAAAAATAAACATAGAAAAGAGGTCAAATATAGTTTTCAACCACTATTTTTCTTGCTTAGGAATATTATAAATGCTAGTATGCTTTTAGACCTAGAAATGTACCCAAGTGCATGATTTTGTGTCTACATTATCCCCCACTTTATGTTGTTGAGTGAATACTTAATAACATAAAGTAGACAAGAGATGTGTACCTTATGATCATATAGAGTGTGTGGTGACTAGTGTGTTGAGTGAATAAGTGAAGCATGGAATGAGTGTGAAAATGAAGTGTGGAAACTAGGAAGAGAATATGACCCTAGGGGTGAAGCGTATGAGCTATATATACCTATTATTGTGCTTGTTGTAAGAAGCTTCTTGTTGTGTATTAAGGATGGACCTATAAAAGAAGACGGAAAGAGTATTCAAAGTCTTGTATATGAAAGTCCATAAGTATGTAAAAGTAGGTCAAAAGGAAAGTGTGCAGCTAATTGAGAAGAGTGTAAAGGATAGAAAAAAGTGTCCTGAAAATGCTGTGTAGAGCAAGTTTTTTGGGTGATCTCACGCCAATGAGAAAGTGTTGGAAAGAGAGGTCTAGTGTTACTCTCCTTCCATGAATCTGTCTGATAAGCACCACTACAGATGGTACATACCTGATTTATTCATTTTGTCCCAAATTATTCCAAATTAGTTCTAAGTTATATCGATTTGTCTGACTGAAATGGATTATAGGAGATTGCATGCATGTTGTAACTGAAGGACTATGCCTATAACTGTGAAATTGCGCTAAAGGATTATGTGAACTATGTCAATATGAGAATATAACTGTATGTGCCCCCGGGACATTAATGACCAGAGGACGACACAAGTTCCCAAACACTATTGTTTGATTCTAGGTGATGGTGTCTGTGCTGTGCTGAGGACCCAAGTCAAATTCTGGGTTATTCTGTGATTGTATTTTTGTTTCATTTTTTTACTATTTTGTGCTTTGTTATAGCATTGAGATGTTGTAGTAGTGATTTTTTCACCCAATGTATTCCCCCCTCATTTGGGGTGATTTCGATGACTGTAGGAGTGTGCGGCCAAAAAGAGAGGACCTGATGTTGATCTAAAGATGATACCTACAGGGGGTAGGGGATGTGTATTATAGAAACCAAGGCATATGAAAACAAAGTTGCTAGTAACATGTGTTAGTAGAAAAGTATCAAACATGTCATAGAAAAACAACGTAATAAGAAAGTGTGCTAACAAAATGGACTGTGAAAAGTGGGTTTCATATATGGAACATTGCTCACAATGTCACAAGAAAATCAGGGCTAAAGCATCCCTAAGTAATTAAACAATGATCAAATAAAGACATAGGTCATAACCCACAAAAAATAGCATATAATAGAAAGTAAAGGAAAGTAAAGTGTATCAGACAACCATGGTGGCATATAGTCCTACAAGGAAAATGTTGCACATGAATCACAGGCATTAACATGTTAGAAAGATAAAAATTATGTCAAGACATGTATGTATCAATGGAAATTAATGTGATAATAAGAATAAGAATTATTATATGATGAAATGATAACACTGTAATCTATATAATGTCACTAAGAGCTTCAGTGGGAATAATAAGAAGTATAATGTCAAACATCATTACAACGTGTAAGGACCTGTAAGAGATCTGCATTCACTCCAAAATACCAAGTAAAATGTATATAGAAAATATATTGACATACCAAGTATCCATCTAGCATGGGAAACAAAGTGCACATGTAAGTATAAGCAAGATAGAGTAAGTGCAACCAAGATATGTAAACGTTGTGTATGAGTGTGATGGAATGGTATGAAATTTGTGAATATGGAAGAAACAACATGCCCCCTAGTGGATGTGTATGAGATTAGGTTCATTTATAAAATACCCCTCAACAATCAAGAATGAACCATATAAAAAGAGTGCTTAATCAGATAATGGTTTGAGAATGTGCACTAGAAAGATAAATCATGAAGCATAGAACGTGAATGTGGTGATTGATGTGAGGTTCATTTCAGATTTATACCCTTAGTAGTCAAGTATGAACTATGGAACTAGAGTGCGTCATAGGGTAATGATGATACAATGAGTGTATCAAAACATGTAAGAGTACTGAAAAATATTAAGTGTGAAGTACGAAGCATGATAGTATATTTAATAGACAATTGATTATGCTAGGAGGGGGTAAGAAAGTGTGATGCCCCTTATGTGGTGAGAGTAATGATGTATATGTAAAGGAAACCTATGTGGTGAAGGTGGTGGTGAACACCTATGTGAATGTGTTACCCAAATAGGGGACTTAGGCCGATAAGGTGAACTAGTGGACCGATGAGGATAACAACGTTGTGAAGTAGGATGTGTATGAATGTGAGAAATAGGTGTTGAATGTGCCATAGTTTTGAGAGGCCTAGGAGGCCTAGATATTGTAGATGGTGGGAGGATATCATCAAGACTAGGTTTAGGAAATTGTTTGAGTGGTGGTACACCTTTAATAGTGACAAATTGTTTATTATGAATGAACTTAAGACACAAAAAATTCATGGAGAGAATAATTTGAGTGACACAGAGCCAAAGAATACCTAAAACCATGTCATAACCTTCGATTGAAGATGCCAAAATGAATGACACAAGCATGGTAAGAGATCCAATTGTAACATGCAACCTAATGTAGCCAAAATAATTAGGAACTCAATATGTGGTAGCAGATTGTGTGCAATGGTTTTGTGATTTTTATTTAAGTTAGATGAATGAGAACTAACACCTAAATAGTTCTATAACAAAGCTAATGAAAAAATCTAAACACCATCAAAGATGAGAGCTAAACAAGATTAATACCTAGCATAATGCATTAACTTTGAATTAACAATGCTAAAGTATTTAAACCTCTACTTCTCTAGATTACCAACAAACAAGTAAATGGACCTAAATAAGCTCCATGGCAATCAATATTTGGTTGTCCTTGATATCTCCAAGAACCGAGGAGGAATGGGAGCTTATCAAAGTTGGGCTACAAGACCCTTTTGACACCTCCCCTATGACCTAAGAACTTTAGGCTAGAATAGGAAGCTTAACTCCTCAAGATGATGAACTCTCAAGAAAACAAGGTGCAAGCTCGTAGTCTCTTTGTTGTATGCTTTGCATTTACTCTCTTAAGGAGTTTAGGTGTAAGTAAAAAGGTAGGTGGAGGTCTCTTTATATAGCCCAAAGGATAAAGGATTCAACACATCCTCATGAATGTGGGATAAAGCTAAAACATGATTAGGAATGGATAAGGTTGCTTTAGTAAAGGTAACCTTACTTTATAAGGGTTTAATACATGTTTAGCAAGTCATGGGAGTTGCGGGGTGTTTTAATTAATCAAAGGTGATTAACTAATAGGTAGGTGTAAGCTTATAGAAGCCAATTAGAAGAATATTAGTGTGATTTAGGCTATTATGAGGGGATTAAATCAATTAAATAGTGATTTACTAGTTAAATGAAGGGGAAGACTAATTAATTAATAATAATTATTTAATCTAGATAGAAGATGTGAATAATTAACTGAAGGTCGTTAATTAGGGTATTAGTTGGATAGGAAACTTAATTAATTAGTGTATTGTAATTAATTGATGACAATAAGAGGGAATATGAGCACTTTTGACGATATGTCGTCTATTTGCAGGAAAGGAGATAATTAGCGAAATTTAAGTATTTAAATTACTTAGGTGTAATTATAGGTGTCTACATTTGCCCCTCTTTGGGGTGGCGTAAGTGATGTCACTTCAAAGATAGTAGATGGAAGAAAAATTTTGAAGGGATAGAAGAAAAATTAGTAGGAGGGAGAGATGCCCCCTCGAGTGTCGATGGGGTGATGAAAGAAGCCGATCGACGATTGAAAAAAAGATGAGAAATAGGTAGAAGAATGGGGAAGAGGCAGGATGCCCGATGAGAGAGAAAATTAGGAGTGAAAAGAAAGGGACGAAGAAGAAATATGGAGGAGGGGAGAGAAGAGTGTAGCCTCTAGCCGCTGTTTATTTGGAACCAATTTGATGTCATCATATTTCCATAGGAACTACATCATCGGTCCTTATTAAAAAGATAAGCATACAACAAAGGTAGAATGACATGAAAAGTTATACTACGAACAATTGTCCATTTTTGAAAGTATCAACTCCATGTGACATACAATAATACAATGTAATACGAGAAGGAAACAAGCTTATGTAACAAGGAAAACAAGTACAAACACACATATCCAACCCAACAACGATCAAGACAGTTGTACAAATGTTTTGTTATCAGTGCTGAAGAGATCCACAAGGTCGTGATTGACAAAAAGGGTTAAAAATGATGCCCCAAGCAAGGAAACATGCAAGGGGAAATGAAAATGGACATGGGGTCCATGAAAAGCGTATATGCGCAATGAAATAGCACCAGGCAACCAAAAGTGCCCCTAAGTACAGACGAAGCAAGCAGCTAGCTTTGTGAATGGTTGTGAATCCAGTGATCCATGAGTCGTATTAATCGAAGAAGATGTGAGACAAACCAACAGGATATGGAGAAAATACCATGCGCAAGACACAAGTTTCAGCCATAATAAGCAAGTTACCATTTTGTAGGGTTTTTACTTTTTAGGAGTTTTTGAAAAAAAATTCCCTATTTTTGGGTTTTTGATATATATACTATTTTTTTTTTTTTTTTCTTTCCGAACCATGGTGAACAGTAGAAGAAAGGAGAAGAAGAAAACGAAGGGCCTAAGGGCAACACAAAGTGCCCTAGGTGGAAGAAAGGAGAAACAAACGACAAATAATGTCCTTGTTTAGTGGAAAAATTAAGAAAAATAATTATTTACGAGAGTGCGGAGAAGAATAAAAATCACCAAGGAGCAATAAAATTGTCCGAGGGAGAAGAAAGGGGTATCAGATAGCACAAAATGCATCAATAAGGTGAAAAAGAAGAGAAAAATAATTATTTAATAAAAAATAATTATTCCACAGAGAACAAAGGAGAAAACAATGATCAAAAACGGGCCTCCCGGCCTTCCGAACGGTGAAAAACATGTTAATACACCCCCCCAAGGGGGGGTAAAAACATCGCAATCAGTTCATTTTAACCACTCAGTTTAGAAAAATTATTGTGAGCCTCTGACAATTAGGAGAACCATGCTGATCGCATGAGACCATTTGAGGCATGTGAATGCAGTCCAGGGGTACCAGCAGCACGTGGACGACAGCCCGTTTGTGAGTATTGTAACCTTGCTTGTAAATTTTTTCCATTAATGCATTAATTAGGTCATTTTAGGTGTGAAAAAGCACATAGACATGCCTACGTGCAGGTGCAGGCATGAGATAGGGTGCGCAAGCACTAGTTTGGGGGTGTAGGCATCCTTTTGAGGATGCAGGCACCAGGTCTATGCACACACACACACACGGTCAAAATCACACACACATACACACGCACACGCACACACGAGCACATGTGCACGAACGTGCATATGCCGGGAATGGGGAGCACACAAAAAAAGCGTGGCGCAGGCATGAAAAGGAAAGCACACATATTAGGGAGCACACATGCTCAAGCGCATGCACCAAATTAGTGGCGCACATGCTAAAAAGGGCGCGCAGACGCCCGAAAGAGGGTGCACATGCCAGAAAACACATGCACACTGGTGCAGGTGCTGAAAATGTGGTGTACATGCCCAAAAGGGCACGCAGGCGCCCTAGATAGGTAGAAAAAGATAGAAAAGTGTCCAAAAATGTGACACTTAGAAGAATTTTTAGGATTTATGGGTTAACCCTAAAAAAATGAGATAGATTTTTAGATGAAATGCTAGAAACTAACGAGTGGCATGTTATTTTACAGAGATGACTACCAGTTTTATAGACGCGAGAGCATCACTCCAGGATTGTCGAGTTAGAGGGCAGTATGGACTAGCGTGACCGCCGAGCGATGGCGATACTACTAGAGGCAGTGGAGTTGGGCCCCATGGCTCAGATGCCATCGATTGTATTAGATCACGGCCTCCTGACTGCGCTAGCCGAGCGGTGGCATAGCAAGATTCAATGTTTTAGACTACCCACAGGTGAGATTAGAGTGACTATAGAGGATGTTTAGTGGATTCTGCACGTGCCTATGATGGGTACTCTGATTGAGTATAGTTTGGATGCAGGGTTGATCAAAGCAGCGTGCAGTGTCTTGTTTGATGTTGATGACATCCCAAATGACAGGATGACTGTAGCTTTACACGAGTGCATCTCTGACCTGACATTGCATCGGGGACCACTCTATATCATGTCACTTATCAGTGGGTTTCTACTCACTGATAAGACAAGGACTTCGTTCCCAAGAGGATTTCTGCCACTAGTTCATGCATTTATAGTGGTGAGAGATATTTTTGGGGGCAGTGTATACTAGCCCACTTATACTGGGATCTGCATCTTATTACATACCATGGTCAAAAGACCATGGGGCCTGCATCATTGCTACATATATGGTCATGGGATCATATAGCTATCGGGTGCCCTGTGGGCCCATTCTGAGTCTGAGATCCCGAGGAGCCATCATACATGGCTTGGATAGCGGCTAGCGGAGATGTTTGCAGTCACCTTGGTAGCCTATTTAGATATAGGTGGGAGTTTGATGAGTTAGCAGTGATAGACATAATTTGGCATTCCTACAGGCACTTCTAGTGGCTAGAGGATGCCACAGAGCTTAGCATGTGCTTGGTGGAGCACTTTCTGATTGGCAGCCGCAGCTACATATGGAGTTGTATCATGTTAATAGGTGTCAGCGGCATCCAGGCCAAGTACAAGGTGTCCCTCAGCTAGATATCTAGCATGCTCGCAAGGACTCTGAGAGGTAGACTATGAGGCCTTGTGTACCAGTGGCCCAAGCCAGGATGAGTTTCTTACAGGTGATCCCCCAGGCATGGGATCCATTACGGAAGGTGAAAGACCCGGGGAGTACATCTGATTATGTAACTTGGTACGCGACAGTATTACCCCGGTGTCTCACTATTCCAGAGACAACTTGGGTAGCAGGTATTCATCCGCTTGTGGAGGTATGGCATGGGTCAGAGCGCAAGGCTAGAGCAGTGGCACTGGGGCTAGACCTAGAGGATCCTTTTGATGAGATCCCACATGATGGACAGGGTGCCCCATAGGAATAGGGACCGAGGGTCGCAAGGCCTATCACAGGCAGCTATGCCGCCACCCAGAGGCAGGTTTTTTTAGAAAGGGTAGTCTTCCAGAGTGCCCTAGGGACCAGTCTCAAAGGCACACACAACCTCACAGCCAGTGGCGCAGATAGCCATAGCACAGGTACACGTGTAGCAGCTCATAGCTGAGAGATACGCGGCTAGAGCAGAGAGAGATGAGGCTCGAGGTTGGTGCATGATAGCTACAGAAAAGTGTGATGAGGCCCGAGCCCACATTGTGACATTATTATCAGGGTGAGATTAGGCTTAGGCCCAGGTTGGCCCAGGAGATGACAGAGTAGCATGGCGGAGCCAGATCTGAGAGACAGCTACACAAGGGGCAGAGATATTGAGCCTCCTGCATCAGTCCCAGTCACAGGTGCACATGGTCATGGCATAGAGAGATCATGTGTATGCCCATTATCAGGTAGTATTAGCAAAGAGGGACCAGGCTAGTACTGAGCTGTAGGCGATGACCACAGAGAGGGATCAAGAGGCCACTGTTGCTAGATAGGCCAAGGAAGACCTAGGATAAGTTACAGGTGAGAGAGATACTGCCCTTCAGGTAGCACTCACCTCAAGTGATGTAGATTTGATTTGTGATGCCACCAGGCTTGGTGGTGAGGCCCTTTTTTACAGGACAGCATATTACAGAGTAGTGCCGCTAAAGCAGCGAGTGGCACTACCACAGCTATCAGGGTCGAGTGCATAAGGCTCTCGATCACAGAGATCCAGCCATTTGACCAGATCAGTTAGATAGCCTCCACCAGATCAGTCGGTGAGACCAGCCCCATCCCAGCCTCTAGAGTTTTGGCATCCAGAGGATAGATCTGGGAGCCCCAATAATGGCAAGAGTTGTGGTTGATAGCCACCTTTGTATTGTACAGATGTATTTTTTATGTATTCCTCTTATGAAGGCTGATTTCTGATGTACAGTGATTATAGACATGTATTTGTGATGATGTCTCATGATGAAGGCTTGATTCTTTCAGATACATGCCCCCTTTCTTATGGCATCATGTATCGACAATGTATTTGTATTCAGTACTGATCAGGACATTGTATGTATGTATACATACATTTTTGATATATCCTTGTTGTACACCTCAGCTAAAGGCATTTTTGATATAGAGCACAGATTTGTATGTATCCATTTTTGATATAGATGTATATGTGACACACATGTATATATATATGAGGACTCATTGTTTTAGCTCGGATACACAAGGTTATGAGATGATGTATATCTTTGTTTTGTTGATACATGTATATAGATGGTTTTTTCATTGTCTTTAAATTCATGGCGAGCCAATTGATGACGAGACGTGAATCGTGTTTAGTATCTTGAGCAGGCCTGTTGCATGCATTAGATTCGATGCATGTTATTTTCATGATTCAGCACTTATGGATGTTGTTATGATGTTTTTTGTATTATGAGATGATGCATTGTATTGTTGTTGTACTTTGATGCATGCGACATGAGTGGGCATAATTATATGACGTGAAATACCCATTTTCAGAAATTACTATATGTAGATTTGCATTGCATGTTGCGTTTGTTTAATTCAGCACTTATGGATGTGTTGTGACATGAGTGAGCATACATTGATTCTCATTGCATGTTGTATGTTTTGATTCAGCACTTATGGATGCATTATCTAATTTTGTACATTATATGTATCTGATTTCAATGTTTTGATGTATACATGTACTATGGATGTTAGATGATAGATCCTTAGATGATACCAAATGTATTTCTCATGTGTTATTTTGATGTATATAGATGGGATGATATGATGATATTGGTGTGGGGGGGGATAGATTTTTTATTATGCGCAACCCCTCTTGCCCCCATTGATGATACAATATGTGATGATTAGCTTAGCATACATGTATGATGTAAAACTTAGCATTTTTCTTATATATGATGTATAGATGATGCTAGATGTGATGATAATGATGGTAAAGTGATGTGAATGATAACAAAACAAAGCACATGCAAGAAACACAACCAAATGTTAACACCAAACACCAGGAATTAATGCAATACACAATGATTTACCATGTCTTTATTTAACATGTAACAAACACAATCAAAAGCTTAAGAAAGAACATAATGAATTAACACACTACATCATGATTTCCCAAAATTCACCAGCATGTAAAAAATATATATCGAAATATGCACAACCAAGAATAAATCTAATCTAAGCAAGAAAATATGAATCCTAACAAAGTACGCCCAAGCAACAAACACCCCAAAAGCAAGCAAGTAAAACACTATACAAGCAACAAGAAAAGTAAGGAAACAAGACAATGCAAGCAAATGTGTTTGTAAGACATGTTTTTATGCACCAATTTTCTATTATTTTTGTGTTTTCTGAAACAATTTTCTATTGTTTTTGGTGTTTTCTGAAACAATTTTCTATTATTTTGGTGTTTTCTGACGATTTTCCCAAGCTATGTGTAGGTAACCAAGAAAGCGTGGATGCCCCCAACGTTTGATGGGGAATATACAAGGGCAGAAGCCATGTGTTTATGAATAGGAAGGTGAAGTCGTTGAGTTTCCCCCAGCGTAAGATGGGAAATAGTGAAAGACCACGCCCCTCACAGATGAATAAAAGAAGACAAAGCCAGATCAAGGCTAGATAGGATGATGTGCACAAGGAATCTTGACAGCAGAACCTGGTCTAGGCCAAAGACAACTACCCTTCTAATACAGAATGCTTGTGAACAATGAATCCTCTCAAGGCGTCAAAAACTGGTTTTCACCCAAGGACTTTCCCAAAGTGCCACAATTGCATGGTTTTCCCTAGTGGATGACATGTTTTCTCTTTTTCTTTTTCTGATGTTTTTGAATTTTTTTTGTATTTTTGATTTTTTTTACTTCCTTGCACCATGTTCAGGCAGAGAACCTCTTAAGATGCATGGCATTCATGGGCTCCCAAAGCTCATCACCATTGGGGTGAGCCAACTTGTATGCCCCTGTGCCATACTTGGAACCTATGACATAGGGTCCTAACCAATGTGGTTCAAACTTCCCTTTATTTTCTCGCTCTGCTCTAGTGTTGAACTGGTTCTCCTTCATGACTAAACCACCAACCTCAAACTAACGAGGGATGATTCTCTTTTTATAGTTTTTGGAAACTCTGTGTTGATATACTTTCAGGTGATTAAGAGCGCGAATGCACCTCTCATCCAGTAGCTCTAACTTAGCCAACCTTTTCACTAGATAATCTTCATCTTTATCTAGATAGTCCCGAAGAGAAATTATTAGGGACAGAAGTTTGATTTCTGAAGGGATGATAGATTCTATCCCGAACACTAGGGAATATAGTGTCACACCTGTAGGAGTGCGAATAGATGAATTTGTAGGTGCCAGTTTCGACCTGTCTTACTAACCATCTTCTACATTATACTGACCAAAGTCTTATTTGTCACCTCAGCTTGTCCATTACCCTAAGGGTAATATGGCGTGGACCATTTTAATCTGATTTGGAACCATTAGCAAAGACCTTTCACAGTTTTTTTCTTAAATGACTTCCCATTATCTGTAACAATGGCTGCAGGAATGCCATACCAACAAATAATGTGATTCATGATGAATTTAGAGATTTGTGCTCATGTGACATAGGTTAACGGTACAACCTTCACCCATTTTGTAAAATATTATGTGGCTACGATGATATGTGAATGACCATTAAATGAGGTAGGAGTAATTTTCCCTATTAAATCAAGTCCCCACTTGGAGAATGGCCATGGGGTAGTGATTGGTTGCAATGGTTGTGACAGAGCATGGATAAAATTTCCATAATTTTGGAAAAGCATACATTTTCTAACATAATTACAGTAATCAGTTTCCATGATAGGCCAATAGTAACCTACTCTCAACATTTTTTTAGCCAAGACCATTCCGTTTGTATGTTCTCTGCATAATCATTCGTGCACTTCCTTGATTGCTTGGATTGACTTCATCACATCCAGACAATGTAATAGATTCCCATCGTAGCCACGACGATAAAGTGTACCTCCTAAAAGTGTGTAATGGGCCATCTGGCGAATTAAGCTCTACTTTTGAGAGCGGAAGATATCAAGAGGGAATGTGATGTCCTTAAGATAGGTAAAAATGGGTTTATACAATGGGGAATGGGGACCAACAACTTCATAAGCTAGGAAAGATTATGGCATGTCATACGTGGGCTGGCATAGATTTTCTATGAAGAATGGCATATCATTGTTCCCTAGCAAAATACAAAGCATAGATCCTACCATTTGCTATAGTATCCGCTGATCTGTTCTGCGCTCTTGGGATTTTCTCAACGGAAATGTGCATAAAATACTCCTTTAGAGTTTCCACTAACTTTTTATAAGGTATGAGTTTGACATCCTTAACCTTATATTCATCATTTACTTATTTAATGATTAACTATGAATCACCTACAACCTTAACATGATGATATATTCCACTTGATGGCTAGCTTCATTCCTGCAATGAGTGCTTCATATTCTGTAATGTTGTTCGTGCAAGGGAAGGGCAAGCGGAAAGCTTGCGGTATAGGATCGCTGGAAGGAGTAATAAGGACTACTCCTGCACCTGAACCATGAAATGTAAATGATCCATCAAAATGTATCTGCCACATGGTAGATTCTTCAATGTAGAGTAAGGAGGAATCTGGCAGATCCAGACTCAAAGGTTTTGTGCTTTGCAAGGGTGCATCTGCTAGCTAGTCTGCAAGTACTTGTCCTTTAACTAATTTTTTATGGACAAATTCTATGTCAAACTCACTTAGGAGAATGATCCAATTAGCCATTCTTCCCAGTGAGGGTGGGTTTGGACAACAAATACTTGAGTGGGTCAACCTTGGATATGAGCTTGGTCTTAGTATTTAGTAGGTAATGGCGAAGTTTCTGAAAGGTAAAAACAACGGCCAAGCAAGCCTTTTCAATCTGAGGATAATTAAGTTCATAGGTGATGAGGGTGTGACTCAGATAGTACACCACTTTCTCCTTATGGTTAAGGTCATATTGGGTGAGCAACGCACCAATAACAAATTGTGTAGTGGAAATATAGAGCAAAAGTGGTTATCCCAGAGTGGGGGGCATTAGGATAGGTGGATTAGCCAGGTACTATTTAAGCAAAGAAAATGCTTGCTATTTCTTGGGTCCCCAGAGGAAAGTGATGTCCTCTTTAAGAAAATGAGTAAATGAGTGACATTTATCTTGCATAGCTAGGAGATAAAGTGGTGAATGGCATGAATTTTCCCCTACAAGCTACGTAGTTGCTTGATATTCTCAAGTGGAGGCATTTCAATGATGAACAGACACTTTAGCAGGGTCTACCTCAATACCTCATCTTGATATAATGAAACCCAATATTTTCTTGGATAGAACACATCTGAAGACACACTTCTTTGGATTCACCCTGACTTTATATTCATGCAGGCACTCAAAGATACACTGCAAAATAACAGTGTGATCCTCTCTTGTTTTGGACTTTCCCATGATGTCATGTCTATGTAGTCTTCCATGATTTCATGAATCATATCATAAAATATTCCTGTCATGGCCCACTAATAAGTTGTGCCCACATTCTTAAGGCCAAATGGCATCACCTGATAGCAGAAGGTTCCTGAAGGAGTTGTGAAAGCTATGTTTTGTGTTGGTCCTCCTCAACTATTTTAATCTGATTATAACCTGAAAAACCATCCATGAGTGATAGCATTTCGTACCCTATTGTTGAGTCAACAATCATATCAATGTTGGGTAATGGAAAATCATCTTTAGGGAAAGCTTTATTGATGTCCTTAAAATCCATGTAGATTCGGATACCTATAGGTTTCTTCTGGACAGGAACAATGTTTGATATCCATTCAAAATAGTCAATTGGTCTGATAAATCCCATTGATGCCAGCAACCTTTCCAACTCTTCCTTAACCAACAAGGCCACTCTTAGATGCATCTTGTCAGAGCTTCTATCTTGACAGGCTTGGCGTCTGTGTGTATGACTAGGTTGTGCACAACCAAAGTTGGATCCAAGCTGGGCATGTCTTTGTAAGACCATGCAAACACATCAATGAACTCCCACAACAACATAGTGAACATATTTTGTTCTCTAGTTGAGAGTGATGCCCCCAATTTTACTATCTTGGGATCTTCTTTGGTACTAATGTTGACATCAATGGTTTCTTTGACTAACAATTTTGATAAATCCTCCATACACGTAGGATTAGGAGGAAGGTTGAGATCTTCATCCAAGTATGTCTCTACGATATTTTCATCCTTGGCATGGTCACTTTATTTTTCCTTTTATTTTCTTATTTGTTTCTTCAACCATTGCCTCACAGAGGTTTTCATTGTGTGACTTGGACTTTGATTTTTGCTAAGGCTTTTCTTTAGAGACTTTTTCCCTCACTTTTCTTTAAGTTTTGCTGACCCATGAAATTCAACCTCCTCGCCAAAGTAGATGCACAGGTGTCTAAGTCGATAAATAAACCTTTCTTATGATCTCCAATAGGAATTTTTATCCCTTATGCCAATTAATTCTGCAATAGCCTCGTCATTCTTGAATAAATCTAGTGGTACTGTGATGTTTTTGGTCCCATTCGACAAGGGAAGGGTATACAAGGTCAAGGGTTGATTCAGTGGGGGTTATGGGTCAAGACAACATTATTCATGAAAAGTTTCATGGAGGCCAGATCCTCATATTGGCTACAATGGGAATCTATATCGCTATCTAGGTAATCAGATCTATCCTCACGCTCCCGAACAAGTTACATCTTGATCATTGGGGTGCGCTCCATAAGGGTGGATCCTGATGTCGTATCTTTCTATTTTGAAGTGTGGAAGAGGGATTGGTTCTCTTTGTCCTTGTTCAGTTCCTCCCACATCTGAGGCTTTTGTAGCCCATGGAGTACATCATTCTACTAGATTTTTCATATTCCAGGGTTCGATAATAGGATGGCTGAGTGTCCTTAAGGACCCAAGTAGCAGGTGGATCCAACAATTTCTCCTCAGTTAACAAGCCTCTAGGTAGGAATGACCCAACAATGTGCATTCTTCTCTAGGTCTCCTGAAGTGGTAGTTGGGTCGACCTCTAATCTTAGGCGACAATGAGAAAACCAAGAGTGCTTTTTGTACATTATACTCCCCACAACCATATTCTAGGATTTTCATCTCCCATGAATCAAATGGATATGTTGAAGTAGATGCCCCATGAGCACAAGAACTAAGTGAATCTGAATCCACCTGGGATTTCATGGCCTCAGACTGGAGAGGAATAGCTATATCTGTGGAGGGACATGCGTATGTGCCCTTTTGTGTAAAGCTATTGATAGCTCTACAATGAGCAAACGGCTCTAGATCTCCTGGTATTGTGATCATGTGTCCCTCATGCTTTAATTTGATGATGCATTGATGAAGCATTGATGGCACGACATGCATAGCATGAATCCATGGTTGGCCTAGAAGCATATTATATTGAAGTTACAAGTCTAGGACAGTGAAACTTTTTCTAATGACAAGTGGCGCCCACCTCCATGGGCAAGCATAATGGTCCCTGATGATTCTCTTTCTGCGTTGTTGTATGTGGTGATAGTGATAATATGGGACTCAAGATCTTCCTCTGTATGTCCCAATTGTTTGACCAGCTTAAGCATGCAGATGTTCAATCCCTACCCGTTATCCACAAGCACCCGTTTGATTTTCCTATGGGTGAAAACTACCTCAATGTATCAGGGGAAGATTATGTGTAGGATTCTCAATAAGGACCTCCATATGGTTGAAAGTGAGATGTTCACTAGGTGCAATGTTTGCCACCACGGCTTAAAGGTGCGCAGGATTGACTTCTAAAGGCACTCCAGACCCCTGAAGAGTTTTATATAGAATGTCCTTATGCACATTAGATATCTTGAGAAGATCTAAGATCAAAATTTTAGCAGAGGTATTCTCAAGTTGTTCTAAAAGGCTATATTTACCTGTTTGTAGGGTCAACGGAGAGGGTTCCAGAATCACGAGGCAGGCACACCTTGTTACCCACAAACACAGTCCTTTCCCTTGATCCAGATGGTATTGACACGGTCATGGCAAGAGAGTGAATACATCCAATAAGTGAATCGTAATGATTGTTATCCCTTTTTGTATACAAGTAATTCATTGCTTTATAGGTTTGGGATGACTCTCCCTGATCTGGCTTTGTCTTTTCCAACTTATCGTGCTTGGGGAAGGGTTTTTTATAAATCCCCATTTTCTCATTAGGTTTTTGTGTTTTTCTGAGGGTTATCCACCTCTATCTCCCCGTTGTCAATGAGGTCCTGAATATAGTGGTGAAGTTGCAGACATTTGTTTATCTTATACCCTTTAACGTGATGCATTTCACAATATTCATGCTCCTTATACCATGAAGGTTTAGGAGCATTGTCATCAAATGGTTGCATGTTATAGGATAGGTCATCATGTGGGCCACATCCAACTGTTTCGGTATGAATGACAATGGTTCATTGAGAGAAGTGAATTTTCTTCATTTTGGTGGCGGTTGAATTGGGCCCTTGGTCAGTTTAAAAAGGTTGACCAGTTTGGACCATTTGAAAATGTTTGGAATCAGTGATTCCGTCTCCCACCACGTTTTTGTTTTTGTTTTTGTTGAAAATCTTTGGCTTTTCCACGGGTTTGACATTTTGGTTATCTTTAGATTGGTTTTTGAGGATGCCTTTGGCAATGAGAGCCTTTTCTATCTAAATCCCTTTCTCGATAACCTGCTCAAAAGTACAGAACACAATGCATTTGGAGGTGGAAGGCAATATCTGGGTTGAGATTAGGAATGAAGATACTGACCAGCTACTTTTCAGGGAAAGCACAAGGAAACCGTGACTAGCTATCCCTCTCCATCATTGGAGGAAACTAGTGAAGGTCTTATTTGGGTGTTACTTGCCTCCACACAAGTCTACCATGGTGACATCACTCTCTATGTTATATGAGAAGTGACACATGAATATTTCTGCCAATTCTGGCTAGGTGAAAATTGATCCTCGTGGTAAGCGCGTAAACCACTCTAATGCCTAACCTCCAAGACCTCTTGGGAAAAAGTGTGATGAGGTAATTATCACTATAAGACACCTCTTGACATGCCATGTAAAAATATTTAACATGATCCCTTGGGTCTCCCTTTCCTTCGTATTTGTCAAATTTTGGCATATCAAATTTCTTTGGAAAGGGCTGAAGGGTCATTGTCTTGTTAAAAGGATAGGGGAATAGTTCTTCATATTGATATTTCCTGATGCTCTCTATATTACTATCTTGTAAGCTTGCAAGTGTCACTTTCATAGACTGCACTTCCTGTGTGAACAATTGTTCTTTAGAGGGAGAAGCGGGGATGTAAACATGATGGTACCCTGTGTATTCTTCTCCTTGGTTTTCCCAATGGAGTTTGTTGATCTTAACCTTATGCCTCAACTTTTGAACGTTTTTGTTTGCGTCTTTCTATACATGGGAAGTAAGCAAAGCAAGTTGTCGGCTTAGGTTGCTGATTTGTTTTTGGATTGTGGCTTGGTTTATTGTTTCTTCTTCTAAAGGTTCCTCCTCCTCATATTGTGGAGGTTCTTCACCTGCCTCCTGTTTGATCTTGTTTCTTCGTGGCAATTTGATAAGGGGTATTTTATACCCTACCACTTTATCGTTTTCTACGTAAGAGGTAGAAGCTTGTTCGTGTGTTAAAATATCTTCCATATTGATAAGGGGACATTCTTCCTCAACAGCGTTATTCGTAGGTAGCATTGGTTCATTCTTGGTGGGCAATTTGGCCCCTAATTCGACAACCCGTGCCAACACTCTGTCTTTGTTTCTAAGAAGAAACTCATCTAGTAGAGTAGGGTCAAAATCAAAGTCCGCATGTGGTGACTCTAATTCATTTCCACTATGATCAACCATCTCTTCTGTTTCCTTTTCTACAAAAAATAGTGGTCCTAGGTCATGTCCAATGAAGGGGTTTGACCCTTGTCGGTTAGAGGTTTCCCAAGCTTGAACTTGTTGTTCCTCATATGTCTATTTTTTAACCCTAGACATGTTTTAGGAGCCATGTTTTCATGATAAGTTTCACTAGGGTAAATTGTAAATGTGTCCAAAGCTTAGTGACTACCCCTAAGTGAAATGACAAGATGTATTTATCAAGAGTAAATCAACAATGTGAGAATACCAATGTGATAGAGTGATAAAATCACCAATGAGACAATCGTTTGGTATTAAAACCTATTCAAATGAAGTATCTCCTAGACTATGTTTCAAAGAGTAGTTCACGTCGCAAGATGATTAACAAGATGTCTCCACTTATGCCAAGTTCAAGGGAATGAACAAGACGTAAGTAAATACACGAAGTTAAATGTGATCTCCCAATCAAGATATATGATGAGCGAGCTCAAATCTGATTAAGACCTATATCTCAAAAAGTGCCAATTACAATTTGTGAATGACACAACAATATCACCAAGATATGTTAACCCACTTTGCGAGAAAGTGAAGTATTGATATCAAGGTGTTATTGATATAACACACACAAAAGGTAATTCCTAGCACTCTTTGAAATCAAGGTAATAATAGAACCGAACTAAAAAATCTCAAAGTATAGCTAGGAATAGTTAAAAATGTGTGCAACGTAACCGTACAATATAGGTATTTATGTCGAGTTTACAAGAAACAAGACTATAAATATCGAAATTGTAGTGATACAATACAAACAAGCTAACTCTTCTAAGGAAGTCCGTGGTGATGAACCACAGCCTAACTACAATGATGATCTTGACATGGGTATCAAGATTACAATGGCTACCAATGACGTGAAAACGACTCTGCACACTTTAGATGTTTAACTAACCCAGCCGCAAACATGGATGGGCATAAACGGACATAAAAGTGAGAGAAACAGTCGATTGGTAACACAAAGGTAGTCACCCTTCTTTTGATCAACAAAGTGTCAAAATAATGTGAAGGAAACAAATCAAAAGAATGACAAAAAATGCTAGCTTCACTTTGGCAGAGTTTCGCCTCGCCCTAAGGCAAGTAAAAACTAGGTGAAAGTAACGTGTCACACATTTCTCAATATGATTCACAACTCAGCACTGTTTTAAAATGGTCAAAGTGGGCTCCTGGCCAAATTATATTCTCCTATGTGGTTCTCTCATCCTAGGTGTTACAAAGTTGTCTTAAGCGAGCGCGATTTACCCAAAAAGTCACACTGACTAGTTTGGGAGTATCTCGGATTTACTTTACCCCCTTCAAGAATAGTAGGCAACTAGTGCATCTACGTGTACTATCACTGGGGTCGCCACACGGACAACTGGTAATGCTATCTCACAAAGGAATCACTAGTCAAGTAGGTAGTGCAGAGCACTTCCCGTTTCATCCACAAGGTTCCCTCTTGCGTGGACTACTTTGGGGTTCCTGGAACCACCCCCATTGTTGTAGCTTAAGGCATTATGCCAAAGGGGTTATGTTCCAGTTGAGCGGAGAGGGACGTACCCTTTTCCGAAACCTGCAATACAGTGTTTTGAATGTGGTGTGTTTTTTATCTTTTTAATTTAGATGTGGTTTTCTTGAACACCTTTTGGCAACCTGTATAACAACTGTATTAGTAGTTTTCTGACTTTTGTTTCATTTCCTTCATTCTTTGACAAGTTTTTTTGGTCATGTATGACGATGATTAGTAGTTTTCCATCAAAAGAGAAGGCACCATTTCTGATTCTCCAGATCGTCCAAGGATGCAAGAGAAGAGCATACGTGATGTCTTCACAAATCCCAAAAGATAACCAAATGGAACAACACTTTAATTCAACAAAGCCAAATTAACCAATTCCAAATTAAATACCCCTAATAATCTTAAGTATAAAAAATGACTTAAGAATCATTTTTGATTCCCAAGATCACCCCAAAGGAATGCGAGGGAAGAGCATACGCGATCTTAATCCTATAAGTAAACAATGCAAAATATTACCTAATCAAATACAAACATGTAAAAACAAGCCTATGCAAAGACAAATATATGATTAGATAAACCTGCAAGAATGTCAGCACATCAACACTTGAATTTCAAAAAATGCAAAAGGACACTTATGCCCCTTTTTCAGTGTCTGCACGCGGGTTAGGGCGTATGCGCCACCAAAGGTTGTTTTTAGCACACAGTGTGCCTACGCCACCCGAGAGATGTGTGCGCCCCAAAAACAATGCCTGCACCACTAAAACAATACTTGTGCCACTCTGTGGAATTTTTAGATCAATTAAATGCTTGCGCCACCCGAGAGGTGTGTGCACCCTGAAAACAGCATATGCGCTATACTGAAAAAATAGACAGAAAAACAGATAGAATAACCATATTACCAGAAAAATATACCTATGCTACTAAAACTTCATATGTGCCCTAGTTAGGGCATGTGCACCAATCTGAAAGGTTTTAGTAGGTAGTGAAGGTATGGTATGACATGACATGTGCACCTGGGTTAGTGCACCTACGTGCAGGTTAGGGTATGTGCGCCAGGGTTAGTGCACATGTGCCAGGGGTCGGCAGACAGAATGACATATTTGAACAGCACGCCTATGCCACCAGAGAGATGTGTGTGCGCCCCTAAAATTGTGCCTTGTGCTTCCAAAAATCATGCATCTGCACCCTGAAAATTGTGCCTGCGCCAGACCTGCAACCAAAGTATGGAAAAAATGTCAGAAAACTTCACAATATCTCTAAATTTTGACAAGTTAGTTTAAAAATGGTAATGACCCATTAAAATTAAGGCTATAAACATGAAGTTACACATATCAAATGAGTACAAATTTTCCAAAAAATGGACATTAATTACTACATGTGCATATTAAAAATTAGCCAAAATAATGAAACTTAAACTAAAATGCCATGGGACTAAGTGTCACACCGGGCGTGCCAAATGTGTGCAAAGGTGTTGTGCTTTCTAGCTAATGCTAAATATGAATGAGAAGACTAACACCTAAATAGTCTCTGATTAAAAAAGCTAATTAAACAAACATTCTAAGCACCATAAAAGATGAGAGTTAATCAAGGGTTAGATACCTAACATTTATGCAATACAACTATGAAATCAACAATGCTTAAGTAACTAAATAACCTCTACTTCTCTAGATTAACAACATGCAAATAAAAGAACTTAGGTAGGCTACTATGGCTATCAATATTTAGTTTTCCTTGATAGTTTTCAAGCACTTAGGAATGAAGGCTAGTCAAAGTTGGGCTACAAGATGCTTTTTGGCATGTCCCATATGACCTAAGCACTTTAGGCTAGAATAGGAGGCTTAACTCTTCAAGATGATAAAGTCTCAAGAGGACAAGGTGCAAGCTCTTAGTCTCTTTGCTATATGCTTTGCATTTGCTCTCTTAAGGAGTTCAGGTGTAAGTAAAAAGGTAGGTGGAGGGCTCTTTATATAGCCCAAAGGATAAAGGATTCAACACATCCTCATGAATGTGGGATAAAAGGAGATGTAGAGTTAGTTATGGATAAGGGGGGTTTAGATGGGGTTGAGTTAGCTTAGGAGGGTTCAGTTTGTCCTCAAGTGGCTCATGTGGATAAAGGGGGTGTATTAATTAATCAAGGTGATTAATTAAATATATGTGCAAGCTTGTATAAGCCTTTAGATGGGTATTAGTGTGATTTAGACCATTAGGAAGGGATTAAACCAATTAAATGGGGATTTATTGAGTTTAATGAGAAGGGAAGACTAATTAATTAATAATAATTAATTAATCTAGATAGAGGAGGTGATTAATTAACAAAAGGTCGTTAGTTAGGGTATGTTAGTTGGATAGGTGACTTAATTAATTAGCTTAATGTAATCAATTAACGACAACAAGAAGAGAAGATGAGCGCTATTGACCCTATGTCGTCAATTTGTGAGAAAGGGGATGATTAGCGCAATTTAGGTATTTAAATTGCTTAGGCATAATTATAGGTGTCTACAAATATATTAGAGATTTTATAACCATAATAAGTGTAATTGAGAACACACTAAGAGGAGCCGTTGGATAGATCATGACATTATTGACAGTGTACAAACTGATAAAAGCTTTAATGTGTAATGAATCTTAAGTGAATGCAACATGATAATTCTGATATGAAAATGAAATAGATGGTGGTGATGCATCAATAGAATTGAAAATAAATTCAAGGGTGCCAATGATGGAGGGGGCACAACTCGATATGTTCGATAAGAAGAAGAATCAAAAGCTTGTGTGTCGTGCTTAGGAAAAGGGTCATTATAGAATTTGAGATTTTTGTTATCATTGACCAACGTATAAGAAGATGACACAGGGAGCTCAAGTGAATTATTGTCAATAAGATCTTGTCTGAGATGTCTAAGTTTGAATTAGTAATTAATATAATTCCCAATGCATTGATGATATTCACATTTAGGATTTTCATCATAATTACATCCATGAGAGAGAGATGGATCAAGATTGAGTGGTGGTGGAAGATTGATTAGATTGATTTCAAGAAGTTGAGGAAATAGAAATAGAGGTGAATAGGGTAACTTGGTGAAAGTATGCTTTATAGGTTTTGATTGAAGCTTTTCATGTGGAGAGACGACTGATCAAAGATGTTTTTTCATTCCAACTTTAAATTAATTAAGTAAAATAACAAAAAAAAAATACATTAGAATATGATGGGGTTTACCGATACCCACGAAGATGTATGATGGAACCGATGTATGATTGATGTTGAAGTATCCAAGCATGCACACAAATTCTACTTTCCAATGGGATAAGCTAGCTATAATGCTCAAACACTTAGCAAAAGATAGGATTACATAGATATATGGTGGATTTCATGGCAAAGGTCAGTCCTCAGAAGTCAATGTAATTCCTTCTGATATAACAAACAATCAAAAGGAAAATGGAATGATGTGGTCTAAGGCTATATAATGGTCTACTAATGACACTTGATCCAAATGGAGCCTAGGGATCACAAAATTTCCCAAAGGAGCAAAGATGTAGATAGTTATGTGCTCATAAAGGTGAGAAAGATGATATGTTGGATTTAAGATAATTGATAGAGTGATAAATATGGCTCAAAGGAGCTTGATATGATTGGATAAACACTTGAAGGGCCTTGCAGTAATAAAATATTAGATCTAGATGTCTAAAAAGAAAGCATGGGGGTTAAAGGACATTTTAGACACAAATCGTCGGTAATTCTGGTGAATCGTTAGTGATTCTGGTAGATTGCTAGCGATCCTGATAGGTCATAAATAATGTTGATGGGTCATCAGTGACCCTGAAATGTGACCTTGATGAATCGTCAACAATTCTCATAATCATCAGTGATTTTGGTGAATTGCTAACGATTATGGGAATTATTAGCAATTGTTGTGAAAATGTACATGCCAACAATGGATGAAGATGGGACTAGAATTGGGTGATAAAAAGGTTGATTTAAGCTTGGAAATGATGCATAATGAGATAATAAAGCAAGGGAAACCACTTACCTTGTATAAATTGATAAATGAATATTAGAAGATGATATTACCTGAGAGAGGGAGATGCAGATGCAAGAATATTGTTGAGTTGATTCCTGGACATATGAATGACATTCGTAGGTTGAAGAAGAGATTATTTGTTCCTTGAATATTGTTGGGATGATATATGACTCTATAACAAGGCTATGATACAAAGAAAATTTAATATGAAGTCCTTATGTAATGTCTATCTGCAATCTAACCTTAAATGGAGGCTTGAGACTCATTTATATAGGGTTGCCAACAACCAGGGAGAATCGCTAGCAATTATGTTCAATCACTAGCGATCTGAATTTTATAGGGAAAATTTTGAAACTACTTCCCAAATTGAGGTATCTATTTATTTTAACAAAAGATATGTGTTGGAAAGAGGTTATATGGATTAGGGATGTTGTTAAATGGTTGAAAGTTTGTTGATTTTGTTTTATTTTATTTAATATTGGTTTCTAGTGATTTTGGTTGGTTTTAAGAGGATTAAAATAGGATTTTATAGCTGTAGAATGATATTTATGGGGAGTAAATATGATGTGGAGAAATAAGACTTAAGATAATAATTTAATGTATAATATGATAGTGATGTGATAATGAAGGGGTGCTAGTGGATGCGGACATGGGGATTAGCGATGTTAATTTTAGGTGTCTACATTTGCCCCTTTTTGTTGAGTTGTTTGGTGTAGGAAAGCTGCAAGATAAAAATGATATGTGATAGATGAATGGTGAAAATATATATAATGAGGTGCTCCCCCTCAAACTAAGGATTGATGACCTAAAATGGAATCAATCACGAGTTTGAAAGAGATAGATGCAAGGATGAGAAATGATGCCCTAGGACAAGGTATAGAAATAATATGGGTGTTGTCAGAAAAGAAAGTGATAGGGAAACCAAAGGGCTCATGTCCTATAGACATATGAATTCAATTACAGTAAGATGAGGTCAAGGGACAAAAATTTGATGTTGCCACAAAGGTGGGCTTACAAGGCCAAGAATTCAATTGATAGGGGGAACCAAAGGGTTTGTTTCCTATAGACATATGACTTCAATGACGTTAAGATGATGGTTTGATGAGATCAAGGGACTAAAATATGATGTTGCCACAAATTTGGGCTTACAATACCAGGAATTCAAGTGATAGGTGAACCAAAGGGTTCATGTCCTATAGACATATGTCTTTAACAATGACAAGTTGAGGGTTGAAATGACGATTTGATGAGATAAAAGGACTGTAATTTGATGTTGCCACAAGGGTGGGCTTATGAGGACTAGATGGGGGTCCTAATGGTAGTCAGGGAAGTAATGAAATCGAAGAGGTAGCCAACTGACATACCTTGACTTTATAGAGTAGATGTGATGTTTTGATGTATACAAATTTTTGTGAAGCTTAGTTTTGATGTAGACTCATGATTAAAAAAATAGATTTAATATGATGCATAATGATACACTGATATGATTGATTTATGATTTATGATTTATGATTTTATTTTTATGTGATGATTTAATATCGAGTATGATCATGATTTTATGGATAGTTATAGATGTTTATATTATGATAAATATTGATAGGGGTTAATGTGGTAGGGTTGATAGCTATTAAAGTTATGTCTGATTGATGTTAATGGATGTTTTTGATGTGAAGTATCAGTGATATTTTATTTTAAAGTGACTTAATGTTTATCATAATGTTTCTTAACCATGGTTAAGAATAAAACACAGAATGATTGTTTTATATTGGATTTGATACATATGTGATGGGGATACACATGGTGGAGGCACTTGTACTCTTGGCCTTCATAAAAAAATTTAACACATGACTAATAATGGGTAGTCACATATAGGATCTAGGATAAAAAAGGATGTGAAATGTGTACCTTCCTAGAACATGCGAACGGGTTTAACATGTGTAGGTTGTGTGGAGTAAGGTTCTTATTTTCAATAGTTTCATAGAGGTAATACCCCAACTATACATTTTATTTTTTTATGCAAACTTATCAATGTGGGAAGTTTACTTTGATGGGAAAGTTGATCGATGTAGGAAGCTTTCCTAAGATGATTTTTATACTTTAAATTTTTGAAGGTTGATTGATGTGGGAAGCCTTTTTACATAGGTAGCCATCCTTTGAGGGAGTGGTCTATAATTTTGAATTTTGAATTTTTTTTTATTTATAGATAGTCATCTTTCGAGGGATCGTTCTATAATGTTAGATAGGAAGCTATCCTTCGAGGGATAAGTCTAATTTTATTTTTGATAATGTGATTTTTATCATTGAATAGTTGTCCTTTGAGGGATCAATCTATTCTTTTTTATAAGATGCAGCCATATATATTTTTGACTTTATTTTGAGCTGAGTGAAAAATCCTAATAGACCATTTCAAGGAGGGGAGAAGAAATGTGTACATGACCTACACATATGTGCCCTATGACATGTATTTAGTTGGTAGACAAGGTTGGATGAATGTAATGATTGTGGGGTTCCAGCTAAGGATGAAATTTTCCATGTGAAATATGTGATGAAAAGAATAGTGGTGCTCATCTTTAAGGCTCTGAGGATAGTAACAAAAAACCACATACTTTCAAATCATTATGATGATAAGATGGCTGGTTGATGGTGAATTAAGATCTTTGATGTGACTATTGTGATGATGGTCAAAATGTTAACAATAGAAAGGTCATAAGTGTAAGGAATTTAGAGGTTCCTTTTCAGGTTTACCATCAAGAGAGGATAGATGACATGCTCCCAACCCATGTTATATGGACTGATTTAATCAAGGGAAAAATTTCCACATTTAATCCTTTCTAGAGTAGTGACATTTTAACTGGGTTGAAAGGATAGGTTTGGTGAATATTAAATAGGGGGAGGTGTGTAAGGTGATACTTTCAAAGTCTTAGAAGAGAGGAGACCCCATAGCTTGACAATATGGATAGAGATAACCTGTGTTAAAGGGAATGATGTCTTTCATCCTAGGATGATGAAAGTTTCAATGTTGACTAATTGATTATATGATAAATAAAGGATGATGTTGAACCTTTAATAAAGGAGCCATTGAAAGTTTGGATAGGATATGAGAGGATGATTTATGAGGAGGGGTAGATGAACAATATTTTTATTTGACGTTTCTTCATGTATGAAAGTTCCTAAATTGTGTAGGTAGGTGAACCATACTAATTTTAGATTAGGGACCTTCAATGGAAGGTGATGAGAATACGTATGAATTTTTTTATATTTGATTAAGGATGACACCCTTGTCCCACAAATTTTAGTAAGGATATTGTCAGTGACTTGGGTGTAGATTTTGATGAGATTGACGGACCTTTAATGGAAGGTGTTGAAGATATATCTTGAAGAGGTTTGTTAACACTAGATTGAGGATGTCCCCCTTGTCCTACAAATTTTTGTGAGGACACTGATGAGGGTGAAGGTGTAGTTGATATAGATTATGGATTAGGATGGCCTTCTTCTAGGAGAAGATCATTGATGAGTAAGAGTCGTTGAATTATAGATTTAAGCACTTTACAACTCTCTGTGTGATGACCTAGGCTTCGATGGTAAGCACATGTTTTATCTTGATCATACCAGGAAATTTTTTGAGTATGTGGATTGGGTGTTTTGATAGGTAGTAGTGTGATAAGAGAAGCCTATATGAGAATCTCAAGGATGTCAATGTAAGTCCCTTTTGGGGGATTTAGATTAATAGATATTGATTTTAATTTACACGAATTCTTGGTATAACGTGTCTTATTTTTTTATGTGAGTATGAATGGATGTCGTATGATGTGGAACATCGTAAAAAATTTATGAGGTTGATAAAAGAGATGATGTGATCGAAGGATGGGATAAGATGTAGGATTGATAAAATTTCATGTAGGATAAGGTCATGGAATAGATGAGGAGGGACAATTTATAGATGAGATAGGGTTTGTTTGCGTGATATGATATCAAGATAAAGGATGGGGTCCTAAAATAGATGATGAGTGTGGAGATGTAGATGTGGTGGATTTGGACTGTGATAAATGATGGGGTCCTAGAATAAACAATAAGGGTGAGACCCTAGATGAAGTGTGTTTTGATTTTGAAATCTTGACCTTAGGTAAAGAATATGATATTATGACAGATGGTGAGGATGTGGTAGTGGATGTGATAGGTTTTTATTTTGTAATGTTTACTTTAGATAAAGGATAGGATCACACCTCATATAATGAGGGTTAGGTCATGGATGTGATGAGATTTGATCTTATACTATTTGATTCAGGATAAGGTTCCAGAGTGAATGACAAGTGGGGAGATGAGGATAGGATTGATTCTGATTCAGATGAGGGAGATGTTTTTTCTAGACATGATTGAGGTGGGTTACATTTATGTGGACTACCAAAGTGATGCAACCTAGAATTTACCATGAACCACCCAGGCGCATTGACACATCACCCAGCCTAAGTTGAGTGCTCACTCAAAGCACACAAAGGTACCAGGACCCTCCTTAGCATTACTTGTATAGGATGTGAACATGATGAAGATGTAATGTATTCATATCCACAAATAACATAAATATTCCATAGAGCATATTCCAGATCTAGATCTAAAATAATAATGAATTAAGTGATAGATATAAAAAAGTCAACCATGTAAGAACTAGTTTCATTCATGTTTAACACTATTATTCACCCAAAACACTCCACTATATTGAAACACAATAAAAATAGAAGCTTCTTACAATAAGAAGTATCATAAGTTTATGTGTGCATCAAATCTGGCAACATAACTCCAGAATATCTCATACACATAACACTCTCTTAATCTACATAGATTACTACATATTTATAAGGGTGGGGACTTGCCCTTCACCACTTATGCACTTACAAAAATAGGTCTCATGCTGAAAATAGTCATGCAAATTTACAATAACATGCACACCTGCAAGTGTGCTAATAATAGATCTCTTATAGTTAACTGGTAATAGTAATTCTATTATTAATTTGAACTCATTCATGGTGATTTAGTATATTCTCTTCAAAAAATAGCATGTGTGTGTCACACAAGTATCCATACCATTGTGTGATCCATACGCTATCTCCAAAAATAGCTCATAACCATGAAAATGGATAAGTCTTGATTCAATATGTCTTTCATGTGCGCTTCCTTCCCTATCCTTCTGCACCTTCAAATCTACCTTGCTACCATGTGTGAATCTTCTGTGCACCTTCTCCTTAGTGTTATACTTCATTTGGTCAACATTACCCCACACTAAACTACATTACTGCCCCAAAAATGGTTACCTCTTGATGCCTTAAAGAATAAGAATGGAAGAATATAAAGAATGAATTGATGTAAAAATAATATATTTTACTCTCCAGTACCCTCCTCTTCCATCGGTAGAATAAACTTTGGATATTCTTCCTTAATTTCATCTTCTAAAGCTTGTCAATCATCCATCACATTCCTAGTCTTCTTTAGGACATCTACAGTGATGCCCTCCAACTCTTCCTAGGTCAACTCTCCCTTTTCATTCTGCAATACTATGATAATGTTAGTGATAGTAGACATTCATCCCTCTAGAAGATCCATCTTTCGTGCTATGAAATTTCCAAGCTCATCCATCCTTTCCTTATGTGGATATTGTATTGCTACAAGGTCTTCACACTTTTTCTTATCTAATGCCAATCTCTCTACATGCCCTAAAGTCACATCCTTCATTTCTTTCAAAACTTCATTGTCCTCTAATATAGTTCTTATCCGGATTACTGACTCTGGAGTTATACAAATGTTCAATTCCTAGTCTTCTGTCTTCAGCTCTTCCTACAAAGTCTAGAGTAAGGCTTCATAAGATGAAATATTTCTAACCACTGAGGTCCTTTCTCTCTCCACTTCCTACTCAGGGTCCTTTGGCACTGGCATGTGAATCATTCCATCCTCAAGCACCAAATCTACTAGGGTATGCACCTAATGCATAGCTGAAGGAAACCTTTCAAGTACCTTAGATTCCAAGTGCAGTCTTTCTTTCAAGACATGGTCACCGATTTCTTCCACTATACTGATTAAGGCCTCATTCTTTTTCTACTCCAAGTCCTTTTCTCCTTATAGATGTGTTATTTCTGCAGCTTTGGTCTTGTTATCTTCTCGTAGCACTCTAATAGTGGCAACCTTATCTATGTTCCTCCATACCACTTCTATAGATACCTTAAATAAGGCATTGTTTTCCTTCTCATCAGACATGAGAGTGGGATTTATAGTCATTTTCCTACTTTGTGGTGCCTTATTCATTCTTTGGGACATGCATGAAACCTCACATACATCAAAATCGTGCTCGTCCATGTGAGTTTGCATAAACCATGACAGATTTTTCCTCACACACGTAGTGGCCAAGTCTTGGTCTATCAACTCCCATCCATACAACCCCTTAAGACCCATTTTACTTTGGAAATGGGTGCAGACAATTTTACTTATGTCCTCAGTATAGCCCATACTTGGTACAACATACTCCCCACTCGATCTCTTTGTTCTTGGCCACTTAGGAGTTTGAGCACCAAGATTTGGAGTTGGATCTTCAATTTTCATAGAAATATCATGTTTTTCTTCTTCTACTACCTTTACTCCCTCTTATTCATCCTTCATATCTTCCTCCTTGTGTTCCTCCACATCTTCTGGTTGTACAGGGTTCCAGGTGCAATTTCTATAGACTCCTCTACCTCCTCATTTCACTTTAACTTTCTCTTTTTCTACTCAACTACCTCTTTCTGAGATGCGAGTCATGGTGATCTCCTCATAGGATGTGGGTTTCCCATGCCTTGGTTCTTTTTTCTTTTAAATACCATTTTAAAATGGTGCTCTCCATCGACTGCTTCTATGTCCAATTTTTTGTCTTCTTCATGCGCCTGAGGTGGAGTACCTGCGTGCTCATTCTCCACTGTCTTTGGGTTTCCTCTGACCTTTATGATCTAATCCGCCACTATCTTCATCTTCCTCTGCATCATCTACCTCTATATTTTTTATGTGATTTGGGGATGGCATGTTCTCGACTATGTGCTTTACCTAAGGCATCCCTGGGAGTGTGAACTCATTCTCCACATACTTTTTTATTCTCCAGCTTAGGCTTAAGCTGAAGGTATACAAGCATTTCTCTAATGTCATCAATTTCCAAGCTTACAAGCTTCATACTTATAATGTCTGAAATGAGCCTCTCAACATAGGCATTCTAGCCTAGATATACATATGTCATCCTCAGACTGTGGTAGTCATAGTGTACCTTGTCTGTAATTAAACTCAGGTGATGCACATCAGTAAAAAATTGGAATGATGCCTAGAAGTAACATGTTGTGAAGGCATATGACAGTTTGCACCATGGGCTCCATGTCACATCCCTCATAGTGAACCATGTGATGTAGAACTACTGGTACACCACAAACTATACTACCTTGCTAACTACCAAAAGTAGCTCCTTGGGGATGTGCCACTCCTCTTCAAATGCCACATGGATTTGATCATACCACATCTCCGCCCTCTATTTAAATGAACCACTTATTGACCCTTCACATAAATACTTGTCAAACCTTTCCGCAAGGGACTTTTTTTCCATGGGATATTCCCAAATCTTATTCTTTGTACCATCGGGCACTCTAATTTCCATAAATACTAGAGAAATTAAGATAGCACCAAAACTAATCTTATCACTTGTGCACGCTTCCTCTATAATGGTTTCTACAATGTAACCTGCTATGTTATAGACTACTCCCTGACACATTTTCCTCGTGATATGGAGCAACATGATATTTACTTGTGACCACATCTCTTGATCATTTAACTTGGTCACCAGATGTGTAACTGCTTGTACCATTGGGTACTTCTTTAATTTATCAATTTCCATTCTGCGTTGACCCTCTGTATACCCTAAATCTTTCCATGTCTTTTTGATTGTTGCTTTATCAGTCAATTCACTATTCAGGCCTACCCATGTTCCTTTTAATCCTATCAGTGTCAAAATTAGGGCTACTACGATTCTAACCCTTTGTCTGAAAAAATAGAAAATTTCTTCATGGACTCAACTCATCAGCCACTGGTATAAAGGTTCATACTATCCAAAATACAAGAGCTCGTAAAAGTGATAGACTCCTACTTGTTTCAAAAATTTCTATCTAACGTCATCATACACTGGCATATCCTCCATCGTGTTCTTGTTGGTCTTTGTACTTATCTTACACTTATGGATGTGGAAATCCCATTATTTTCCAATTATCACACCCTCTCAATACTGCATCTCTGAGAAATTTCTCTCAGGAGCAATTTCAACTTCTGTTTCTACTTTTTTCTTTCCTTTGGTGCCTACAGCAGGTTCTTTCTTTGGTGCCATCATAAAAGTCCACCTTTTCATTTTCGATAACAAGTAAAATCAAACCATAGCTCAAATCCACGTGCCCTAGATTTAAACCGGGTGCCCTAGCTCCTCCTCAACACTTCTACTTCACACAAACCCTTCACCAATGGGGACGTAAGCCACTTCGTGCAACAATCTTCTCTCGTCATCTGGTTTCACAACTCTCCACACTTTAACATGACTCTCGTAGCTCATTTGCACTTAGCTCACCTAAATACTTGTGATCGCAAAGGTAAAAATGAACCTGCATCACATCCTTATATAGATTTTCAAAAAAATAGTGCATTTATTGTTCCTTCACCTACCAATAATCCTCTCATTAATTGACTATCTACACAATATTGTTGTGGTACATATTTGTGCCCCAACTATAGCCTTCTTGTGCACCTTCCTACCTTCTGGCTACAGACTTCTCTTCAACGCGCTTCCATGCACCCGAGTACCTCACCACTGTGCCTTCCCCTGGTAGTCTCTATGGCCACTACTTACCTCGCATTATACTGTTCCCTCATTTATCTCCATCTATGGTCATCTTTTTAAAGCAATCTCCTTTCTAACCACTCCTATGCAAAGTTGAATATCACTTGTAGTAGTTTATTCCTTTATGTGTGCCCAATTGTAAATAGCCACCCCACCCCAATGGTATGTGTAGTCCTCTACACATAAAATTTCTTCAAATGGTAATTAGCTTCCAACACGCAAACACACTTATTACACAAAACACCTACTAAATTGACAAAATATGGTGACCAAAAAATAAATACATTAAAGAAATATAGAAATGAATACCTAGTCTAAATGGAAACACTACCTTATTACAAACACCGAAAAGACTTATTTATAGTATGGCTTTAGCCTACTCCTATTAAAGTAACTAGGTAACCATATTCCATCAAGTGTCTCTAATTGACAAGCACCTGATTCAAGTATATGAGTGATGATATACGGTCCCAAAAAATGTACTTTAAGCTTTCTTGGATGGCGCAAAAACTTAGAGTCATAAAGAAGCACCATGGGTCCTATGTTAATATTTTTGTCCCTGATGTGCCTATCATGCTATGCCTTCTGTCTAGCCTTTTTTTTATTTTGGCCCTAATGTGCTATGACGCACCTCTCATCCAACTGTATCAATTGATTAATTATTTCTTCAAATGCATGCTCATTAGCTAGAGCTCTAGTGCACACAATATGCAAAGAAGGTAACATGAATTCCATCAGAAGAACTACTTCTGCGCCAAACACCAACTGAAAGGGTGTGGCCTTTTTCAATAACTTGTAGGTTGTTCTATATGAAAAAAGCACAATAGAAACTTTATAATCCCAATCTTTCCTTCCAACATCAATTTTTTTTGTCAATTTTTGGCTCAAAATATTTTTGAAAGCTTCAGCAGCCTTATTTTCTTGAGGATGATATGGTGTAGTCTTATGGTGTGTAATCATGAACTCATCCAATAGAATTATAAGTATCTCATTCAAAAGTGTGTGCCCCTATCACTAGTCAAACTCAATGGGCATCCATACCTTGTAAGAACATTTTCCCATAAGAACCTATTCATTGTAGCTATTATATAATCCTTGGTAGTTGCTGCTTTTTCCCACCTTGTAAGATAATCTGTGCAAGTGATGATGTAGTGTGATCCAGTTCTATGTGCAGCTGGTGAAATAGGACCCAAAAAGTCTATAGCCCATTTCTCAAATGGCTCTACACTAGGAATAGGTCTTAAAGGCATTCCATCCATATGCCCAGGTTTACCAATGTGGTGACAGTGATCACACACCTTACAATATGATTTACAATCCTTATAGAGGGTATCTCAACATAATCCAATGAGTAGAATCTTACACACATTGGCATCACCTGTATAGTTCCCACCTGCAATACCACCATGAGCCTCTTCCATGGTGTCTGTGTGCTCATGCTCTAGTACACACCGGTGTAATACATCATCTCAGCCTAACTTGTATAGGTCACCACTAATCAACATAAGAGGAGCCACATGAATTGTAAGTTGTTTCTTCTCTAAGGATTTCATTATTTCTGGTGTCACCCATGTACATAAAACTATAGCAATATCCTCTAATTCTGAAGGTGCGTGTTGTAACCTATACAATTGTGCATCTGGCATTGTATCTTCAATTGTCTGTGCGTACTCCCCCAACTGAATTTGTGATAAATTATCTAGGCCAAAATTACTTTTACCTATTTTAGCACAACTATGAAATCAAATTCTTCAAATAACATCACCCATCAACATATGTGCCCCTATAAAGCAGGCTTGATTACCAAGTATTTCAATGCCATGTGATCGTTGTAAAATATGAATGGTGTTTCCAAAAGGTATTATGTGAATTTATTTAGTGCATAGATCATGCACAAGGATTTGCGCTCTGTCATTGTATAATTCTTCTTTGCATGAGTCAACTTTCTACTAACAAAACATATAGGATGATCTATAATACCTTCTCCATGCTGAGCTAACACCACACCAATGGTCATGCTAGAGGTGTTCACATGTACATGAAATGGTTGGTTGCATGTGGGAAAGTGCATAATAGGTGTTGTAGTAAGTCTCTCCTTTGGTGCCTCAAATGCACATTGTTGTGTTTCTTCCCAATAAAATGTCCCTTTTATTTTTAGTAACTCTTCCAAATGTGCAACAACCTTAGCATATCCTTTGATAAATTTTCTATAATACCCAATGTGACCCAAAAATCCACGCACCTCACTCTGACTGGTAAGTTCTTTCAAGCTGACAATAATTACAAACTTAGCTAGATATACTAACAAAACTTCGTTATAGATGATATGCCCTAACAAAGTGCCAAAAGGTGTAGCAAACATGCACTTTTTTATGTTCAAAGAGATGCTTAATTGTCTACATATTTCAAATATTAAGAAAAAAATTGTCACAATGATCCTTAGTATGTCCATACACCGTCCAATCATCCAAGTAAACTTGCAAGAAAATATGAATAAAATCCTATAATTCTTGAAGAACTATTTGTGAAAATATAATAAACGCATTTTTCAAACCAAAGGCCATCACAGTATATGCAAAACTTCCCCATTTAGTGGTGAAAGTTGTTTATTCTTGATCCTCCTATGTAATTTGGACCTGATGATACCCATAGAATCCATTTGTAAAATAATAAATCTTACATCCTATAATGCCTTCTAATATCTCCTTTGTGAAAGGTGTAGGAAAGGGAACAATCACACATGCATCATTCAGTTCTTTGTAATCCAAACAAATCCAAATATGACCATATTTCTTTATATTGATAATCATTGGGCTAACCTACTCCAATTATTCCAAGGGCTTGATGATTCCAGACTTCAACATTTTGTCAATTTCTTCTTTGGCCTTTACGCGCAAGTTGGGGTTCGTCCTGTAGGGTCTCTTCTTGACCGAGCACACACATCCCTTAAGATTCATCTTCATTTCTCCTAATGATTCATGCACTCCTTTCAATTCATGGTAGCCCCTAGGAAATAAGTCCTGAAAATCATGGAGAAACTCCATTATTTTTACTACTTCATATTTAGACCAATAATCTCCAATTATTGCCTCTTTAGGTTCAGCATCCGTACCAATATTCACTTTCTTGGTCCTCATAGGTTCATGATAGGCATGTGTATTGTTATTTACACTATCCAATACCTCATGCATACCTATTGAATGATCTATATCTAGTTCTTCAACTTATTTATCATCCACTATGTAGACCATCTTCCCTTTTTCTTTCTCAAAGAAAGTGTTCTTAAGTAATGTGGCATTTGTCTCTACTCCTTCAGCAAAATGCACTCTTGAGTCATTCTCATCAAATAACTCCTAAATGATTTCTTCTTCCTTTTCACTTTCTCCCATAGTTAACCACTTTATAACCCTTAAATCCTCTTCTACTAGAGGTTTAGTAGAGAAGTAGTCAAAATCCTAGACCATTCCTATAATCAAATCCTTCCAATTTCCAATTTCTATATTTAGCTCTGCATATACATATTAAACATGTGCACAACCTTATAAAGTGGAATAAAGTGTGTGCACCCATAGTGAAGGTGGTAAATATTTCTGCCCCTCTATCCAAATCCTCTCACACTATTGAATGTGGTGTTGAACATGTTGATTACCATGATATGTGCATATTTGATTCGGTGCATTGCTCCTGGAAAACTGAGTTGTAAGAGCAATCCTGACTTCATTCCATTCTACAAGATTATCGCTGTGAACCACCCACCAGCACGTTGGTATCCCACATAGGGTATATGATAACATACTTCTTCTTTCTAACTGGTCTATCCATTGTTCCTCCATGGTGTGCAGGAATACCGTAGGGTCTCCTTCCCAAGTGTACCGAGGTTTAGAGTTATTACTTACCCTCCTGATGCAAAAAGGTTTGATTTTCTATGCAAATGTGCTCCTTACTTTACATCCAACCATCTCATAAGTACCATGAGCCCAATTATAAAAAACAACACTTGTAGTATCGCTAATATACTGTGCATCTTCCCACTTAAGGATTCCTTCTTTATATGGCTCAAGAACTTTTGGGTCCCGAATGACACATGCATAAATCCTATTTAGATCTTCCTCACTCAAAGACTCAACATAAGGCATATATTTCCATCTGTTAAAGGGATAATAACTCTTTCTTCCTTGTTCTCAAAACTGATATATCCCTTGTTGAACCGAAGATCAACATTATTTACGTAACACCAAGGGCGTTCAAGTAGATCTAGGAAATTATCTGCTTCTACTAGTACTAAAACCTTAAAATCTCCAGTGAACTTGGCCCCTTGTATAGTAATGGATGCATCTTTTAAAAATCTGATAGGAGTGGCCTTAGTTCAAAGAGCCATAAATAATATATTATAAGATGGTTGCAACTTAGGTCTCCCCATCTGTACCCATACATCCAAAGTAAGCACATTTACTTCCGCGCTTGTGTCAGTCAATATATTACTCAAGAGCCATCCATCAAAAACAACATTTAGAGTGATCTCCTTATCGTAGTCTAAGCTATGAGGGGGAATATTTGCATGCAGGATCTAACACCCATTCTCAGTATTCACGCGTGAAGTGTTTTCCTTTAGCCAACTCCCTAGTAATGGAATAATATTCTCCTAGCACAACATTTTGCATACCTCCTTCACGTCATCAATATCTAACTAAACCATCTTTGTTGCCTTCTTTAGTTCCATCTTCCATGATTTCTCCTTTAAACATTATATTTCCCCTTGAAGGTTTCTAAGTACCTCTATGGTCTCCTAATAAACCTCCTTCTGATGTGCAGGATCTGGGTATTTTGCATGAAAAATGTCCTCCTTAATGATGGTAGGCTTATATGGTAACACCTCTCTAGCACACACAACTTCAACATGTGTAGTGATATTTATAGGAAATACCTCAGGTTCCAGTTCCAAATTTGGCATCCACTGATTTTCCACAGTGTGATGTATCCTAACCAACAATGTGCCTTTGTTCTCTTATTTATGTTGCTTGTTAAGATGCTCATATAGATCCAGGAATTCCTCATATCTATGATTATTCCCACAGAAATAACATGTAATATTCTGAGGACATTCATGCCTATATTGGTCAGGTGATCTGCATGTAAAACATGTTCCACAAGGGAATTCTCCTCATCCACCATCATGGCCTTGACCTTCGAATCCAATATGGTATCCTTGACCTCTGTCACATCCTCCATCATAACACCCCTCGTTCTGATCATAATTAACTTGATTTTGATTTTGATATTGATGCTCACCACCCTTACATTTATTTGATACTCATGTGTGTCGTACACCAATATCTATAACATCATGGATTTGACCAATCAACATTCAGTCTTCTGTATTGTGAGTTGTGGACCGAAAAATCTTACAATAGTAGGATACATTATTCCTTATCACACATTTTAATAATGGGTAATGGTTGATGTCATGGTTTAGGTAACATACCTCATAGTCTAGCATTAATTAAGATACTGTTTTGCAGGGAAAACTATCTTTGGTGTAACCCTCCACTCAACAGTAAGTACACCAAATCCCAATGCACATCTCATGTGCTGAATTTGTTGATAGTTTCTCCAACTGCTTTGCCATGGCTGAAATCTTTGATTCCAAGAATGGGTTGACTCTAATGTCTATACTCCTAACTACCTCAACACGTAAAGCTACTTCAAGGGATTCACACAGATCAGTGTATGTCTTATGTGACAGAGCCCTTCTAAAAGGTGTGATCAGACCTCTAACAAACCATTGCGCATGTTGGATTGTGTGAATATCATAAGAAATCTTAGATAAAACTGTTTTAAAATGGGCATCATACTCCCAGACACTTTCAATAATACCTTGTTTAATATCCTTGAGCACATCTATACTCTTCTGCTCAAATTCATGGATATAGAACTCTTTAAGAAATGTATCTTTGACAAACTATTATATTTCTCTTTTGCATTACAAGAATTTGCATGTGATTTTCTTGAATGAGGTGTGTTCCCTTGATTGTTGAAGATCATGCTTGTTATGGATAAATCAATTCTTCTCTTGAATTCATTAGAATGAAATGATATGGCTTACAAGAATCCATTTTTACTACTGATAGGTGAATTACAATTTAGTTTTGAGGGTTGTAAACTTATCTCTTTTAACTGACTCATCCTTGGATCAATTCTAGTGATACAAGGAATGTTTTAAATCTCCTTACTAGACTAAATGGTAAATTAACATTCATATCTTGAGAGACATAGCGAACTGAAATTTTTTATGTTACAAATTCTTTAGTCTTGTAAGATTATGCCTGCGTTCGGTTGTATGATTGTGCTTAGATATTTGGGATTGACCTCTTCAGGACATTTAATAGTGTAAGTGGAATGAAGCCTACTTCATGAATATGAAGGGAATCTAAATCCTAAACCTAAGATTATCCTAACGGTATTCTAAACTAGGTAAATGCACCAACTTCCTAGCTATGTCTACTTATTCACATTACAATCTAACCTAAGCTTCATATTCTACTTTGTTAGGATGGCCTCCTAACCTAAGTTGTTGTGCTAAGTGGAATAAGGGAAAAATAACTAAGGTAAGGCTAGGCTATTTTAACCTAATACCTAATTCTATTTTGTTGTGAATTTGATCTAACCTAAGGTGGAAATTACTTATGAAATGATTTTGACTAAACCTAAGGTTATAACCTAAGTTATGAAAATCTATCCTAAACTATTGAAAGGGAACCTAGGGTCACATGGCATTAAGGTGACGGTTCCAAAGGCATTTATTTGATTTGATTTATTTAAATGAATGGGAAGTACTGCCAGTTTTGGAAAAGGAAAGTAAACTTAGTGGAAGCTTACGTGGATTTTACACTAAAGTTGGAAATGCATGCTGAAGTGGAAATAGCATTCACCAATTTTAGGAGGTGGTGGCAAGGAGAGATAGGTGGGAGATTGGGGAGTAATGACATTAATGAACATCAATTTTTTTGTGCAAACCATATTGGAAACAAGGAAGGCAGATTTGTTGGAGGTTGTTTTGTCTTGCATGCCTTGCGATTTTTGCTCTGCATGGAGCTATCTAGTTCTTCGAACCAGCAATTTGACTTTTATTTGTGGCTATTTTTGGTTTCTATGGTCTATTTTTAATCCAAGGAAAGTATATGACACATTAGAGAAAAATATGTTTGGTTTTTGATCTTTCTTGAAGGAGAAAAAGAGTTGGAAGCTCAGCTAGAAGTCTCCTTTGAATTGGCAGAAGCACTATCAGGTATGATAGGCTCTACCTATTAAGATTTCTTGCTTTCTTATAAATATTTCATTAAAACAATTCTACTCTCATGAGGTAAATGGATGCATGTTTTGTCTAGTTATTTACTTTCTTGGTTGTAAGAATCTCTGTGATTTTTGGATATGTATTCATTACATGATAATGTTAACCTTTGGAAGCTCTTTATGTGTAAGTTCGATGGTGATAAGCATGTGGAATTGGTATTCTAAGCTTGTGTGTTCTAAACTTGTATTCAAAAGCTTTTGTTTTGTTCTGAACTTGTATTCGTCACTTTTTTTTGTCCTGAACTCATATTCAAGGCTTTGTGTTGCTTAGAACTCTTATATGGGACTGTCTGCTTGAAAATTCTTGAGAGAATGGTTTTTGATTTGAGTTGATCTTGTAATCTCTTTTGATATCTTCTTCTTGATGCTTCCTGAGTTTGGAATGGATGTGGTACTTTTGTCCCAGACTGTACCATTTTCTTTGAACATGTAATGGCATGTAAACACGGTAGGATATTCTCCTCTCTTTTTCTCTAGGAAACCCGCGTCTTGTTTTAAGGCTTGACTTTTTTTTTTAAGGATAATGGACCTTTTATGGAACTGTATCTTGTTGTGGGGTTATGGAACCTTGGGTTCAATACTATATTGTTACTTATTCATTGGTATGAATTAGAGATCATTGAAATACTCTTTAATGGGTTTTCGATGTTTATGGAAATGCAATGTGCATACTTCTTCTTGTGTTAGTTGATGGGAATAGTTACCTTCTTTGTCTCGATCTTTACATACTAGATGGAGCTGTGAAAGTATTTTGTTGTGATTTCTATTTCAGTCAAGTTCGAGGGTAATGTTGAGACTTTTCTTGACTTAAACGTGTGACAAATCCTTTTAATGATTTCTGAGTTTTTTTTTTTTAAATGAGAGAAGAGTTGAATACTCTCGTAAACTGAATCTTTTTTGGAAGGATTTCATACCTCTGGTTCAGGATTGTTTCATATAATTTTTTCTTCTTTAGGATCATGAAATATATTTTGTTTTGAATGGATTTGTCTAAGTCCTTGTTGTTGGGATTTCAGTTATTATTGATTTCGTGAGTATTTTAGAAACATTTCTTAGCTTAATACTAGTGTTGGGTTTTAGTATTCTCTTTTATATTCAATTGAATGAATTTATGGGTCTTTAAAAGGAGAAAGGAATAGATTTCTCTTATGGATTGTATTTTTTTTTTCCATATTTTACACTTCTATCTTGGGACTGTATTGTACACTTCTCTCTGTGGAATGAATTAGAACTTGTGTTAAATAATGTGGAATGGATGAACTAGGTTAGTGTTGATATTGTTGCTCGATAAAGTTTGAATTCAGAAGGGAAAAAAGAAGTGTTGGTTTCTACAAACTGTGTGTTTGATTTTGTGTTCTCTTTTGGGAACTAGCAAAAGAACTTTTGATTTTGAAATAGAAATGGGAATTTATTTGAAAGTGCAAAAGAAATGAATTCTTGATTGAATCTTTTCTATTTAAGATCCTTTAACTTTGTAAAGATAAGTTTATTTGATCTAACTTCTCTATAGCTCGACTCTCTTAGGCCTGTTCGACTTCTTGGGTTCATATTTCCTGTCCTTTCTGTCTTATAGGAAATAGTGGGAAACCACTCTTCTGAGACAGAAACTTCCTTGTGGATTGTTTAGTCTATCATGTAATAAGTCGATTGTTGTATTGATGTGGAAAGTGAACAACTGAGTCTGTCCTATTGAAGGGAAAACGTAATCATGATTAGACCGATTGCTTTGTTTGACTGAGTCATACTCCATTTGGATTTTTTATTGGAAGGGCTCCTCTTTTTACACTCTATCATATTAGGAATCCTCCTTGGATGGACACGATAATAGATTAAACTCGTGTAAGTCTTGCTTTGATTTTCGGAATGTACAGTTTCAGATCTTTGAATGACATCTTCTATTATGTAGAAATTAGTTAAGACTTACTGGTAGACTATATTGATTCTCTATCCCTTCTTGGATTGATTTGGGATTCTTGTATTTGATGTTGTCTCTTAAATGGTGAATCCTTTTATTGGTTTCCTTGATTGAAGCAGCTATGTAGGTAATCAAGTATGTACTTTCTGAACCAGTTTTCTATCCCTCCGATGAATAGTGAATCATGGATAGTCTTTATTGATTCTTCTTCTTATTTAAGTTGTAGGGTGAAACATCTGAATATGTATTATGTTGTAAGTAACTCTTTTGTTATAGAGTAAAGATAAAATTTTGTATTTCAATTCAGAAATAAATATAAAATATTTAGACGACAAGATTTGTTGTTTGTTTAAAAATTAATTGATTAGGTCAAATAAACTATATGTTATAATGCAGTTATTGCTGATTATATTATGCTCTTTTTGTAAAAGTGAATTCAGACTTATTATTTGTACTTATTTTCTAGTTGTGATTGCTTATGATTATTTGTATGATACTTATTAATTTTTTCATTAAAGTAGATTTTTTTTAATGGAACAATTAGTGGAATGCACTTCGTTTTAATGCATAGTGCTTATCATGCTCCGTTCAATGAACTGACCCGTGCTAGTAATTTTTGCAGATGGACTTCGTAAGTGATAAAAGAAGGAAAAAAAGTTATAATGTATTGGCTTATTTAAGTCTAGATCTTTTGTATATAATTTTGATGCATTCTTGAGTTGCATTGAAAAAGAAAAGTTATGTTCTTTTATGATCTTAATGCTGATAGACTTGCAGTATGCCTTAAATGCACAGTCTTGTAACTATAGATTTTATCATGACGAATTGAAAGGTTTGGAGACTGAATCCAATTTGTGGTGTAAATTCTCTTGTACTTGGTACTAAGGAAATAGTAATGTTATCTTGTCAATATTCTTTATATCTATTTGTATTACTGTTATCAATTAATAAGTTGGATTAAGGGGATAGTACAATCTCCCTTACTATAATGAAACTTGTTAAATTGTAAAAGATGTCACTCTCTAACTTAAAAAATATAGTTCAATAATGAAATATGTATTGGACATACAATTAAACTATATGAGTAATGACTAATAAAAAGTTTATGTTAACCCTAACATATAACCATGAAGAGGAAGACTCTTCCTCTCTCAAAAGAATGAAAAATAAATGGAATGGTGGTTATGATCTTTAATCTTTGTACTTTGTTTATAAAAGTAAACACTAGCTGCACCTAGGTGGATGACACACATGCTTTGGATATCCAGGTTGCATTAAAAATGAAACATTTGATGTTTGTTTCCCTGTTTTGGGATAACTACTTGTTATGGCGTGCTATTGAACATAAATGCAAGCATGAGTTAATGAATTTATTACTATCAAATTAGATTAATTATGAGATAAAACTTAATGAATGTTGGAATTAGGGTTAGGCCAGGTTGAGGCAATCTGAATCTTAATCCAATTTAATTATGAATTAATGACCACTAAGGGGTATGTACATCATGATGAATTAGTTCTAATGGATGTTGGCACACGCCAACTATAGGATTGTACCTTTGAGAAGAACAAGGGCTTCTCGAGGATATAGTGTTACAGTTGACATGTGGTAACACCCTTTTGTAATTTTTCGTCTATATCTACACATATCTGGACTTGAACTTAGTTTCTCTCTAGGTCAAGTTAGTAGCATGTTTCGAATTGGGAGTAGCTTTCTATGACTCGAGGTACCTTGGCACATTCAGTCGACTTAGGTCGATCGAGTATGCCCATTTACCCTAAGTCATCGTGAGCATCTTCCTATAACAAAGTATGTTACTAACCTAGGCTAGGGTCAAACCTTAGGGAAGTGGACTAACAAAAGTCAGTAAATACCATTCTAGATAGCAGTAGAGTGAGGTGGAGGACGTATTCTAAATTGACGAGTATATCGTCTAGGAATAGTAACATGAACAGTATGTTGAAAATCTTTGGCCAAAGTATTGCAAGCTGCTAGTTACGTTGTCCTATGTCACCTAGTTTAAAGAAACGTGATGTCAGATGAATATTGGTAACAAATATTTAGATAGGTTCTTTAAACAGATCACTCAGTACCCAGAATAAGGTAGGAAAACCAAGTATATGTTGTATACATAAATTATTCTATACTTTAAGACAAACATGAGAGATCAGTTGGTAACTGAGTCATGTAATGAGAGATCGGTAACTTACCGAGTCATTACAACTGCATATGGTTATCTGTTATGATATTGATTGGCATGGAACGTGTGTTCTAAATGATGTTTTATCTGGAACAGATAACATTGTGTAAAAAAAATTCCCTTGTTTCTAAAGTCGTAAAATAGGAATGTTACAGTGCATGCTGGATTGTGTGAATATCATAAGAAAGCTTAGATAAAAGTGTTTTAAAATGGGCATCATACTCCTGGACAATTTTAGTAGTACCTTGTTTAATATCCTTGAGAGCGCCTATACTCTTTTGCTCAAATTTAGGGATATGGAACTCTTTAAGGAATGCATCTTTAAACACTGCATAATCTATGCAAGTTTTGTCAAGGTTAAACTTCCTATACCAACTATGTGCGCATCCCTATAATGTAGTTTCAAATTGATTTGCCTTGCACTTAGAAGCCATGATCACTTTTTCTAACCACAATATCTCACACATGTGCACGTTTTCAGCAACATCTTCTATGCCCCTATACTCTGAAAGATGAAGAGACATCTCCATGTAAATATTATGTGGTTGGTCCGGACCATGACCACCTGATCCAGAACCCCTTATGTTTCCTCTACCTCCAGAACCACTAAATCCACCAGAAATAGATCCACCTACACCCCCTAATCCTCCACCCATAGACAGAAGTAGACCAAAAGATGTATTTCCCTGTGTCTCAATAGTAGTACTGTAATGAACTCCTTCAGTCTATGTGGTGGTACTTCTCCCAAAAGTGAGCCCCATATTCTGTGTGCTCAAATTTTGTGCAGATGATGCACATGAAATGGTACCTCCAAACAAAAATGAAGATGTTTTCTCTGCCATTGATGTATTTTCTATGTGACTTACTCTTACTTCCCTACTGCCTAAATTATCTTACTAACTATTGAATGTACTAAGTACTAGAAAACAAAGTGCAAGGGCTAGGTTTCTAGGTAGATTCATATGCACGCTTGTGGCCCAGGTCATCTTTACTAGCACACTCTCATGTGAGGCCAAGGAGGGTTCCCTTTCTTGCTTTCCCAAATGGGGGAGTTCTTGATGCTCTAGCTCTATGCCTTCTGCCTGAGCTCCAAATCCTTCGTGAGCCATCTCTCTCCTCAATGCCATCCATTCTGCAATGTCATATTACTTCTCCATCTCCCTCTCACGCACCCCATCATACTTAATTTTCCTTTCTTCTCTCTGCTTCTCTTCCGCTAGGTCCACCATCTTTCACCAAACTTGCTCCTGCCCCCATGCTTGGTGGGGTTTAGCTGCCCATCGAATTTTCCTCTAAATTTAGGGTTATCATCAAGATCTTAATTACTAGTGGAATGCCTTGTAAGTAATTTCCCATAGGATACCGTAAAAATTAGAACTCATCTATCTCTGGGAAAGAATAAGTAGAAATTGAGCATTCCATGATATAGTTGTTCAAAACACAATAGAACCAAGTATCTATAGTGCATGTCCAAATCATATCAGTGTCATATAAGGTTGGAAATTCTCCATGTATCGATACAAGTGTGTGATACCTCCAAACTCTCTTAGACACATAATAAACCAACCACTAGTGTAGTTTTACTACGAAAATAGCAAATAAGCTCTCATACAAATAGTCATATAGATTTTTTTCCACCCAAGCCTGTGTGTTAAACTCAGATCCAATGTTAAATCTCCATGTGTACTCTTATTTTAGATCTTTTATCCACTCCTCAACACCTTCTATGGTCAACCAGTACATCTTCATCGTGAACCATCCTGAAAACAACTGAAAAAGAGGTCTCGACAAGGGAACCAATGATGCAACCTAGAATTTACCACAAACCACCCAAGTGTGTTGGCACATCACCCAGCCTAAGCTGAGAACTCACCTAAAGCACAAAAAGGTACCAAGCCCCTCCTTAGAGTTGTTTGTACATGATGTGAACATGATGTAGATGTAGATGTATTCATATACACAAACAACATAAATATTCCACAGAGCATATTCTAGATCTAGATAAAAAAGAATAATGAATTAAGTGATAGATATAACAAATTCAACCATGTAAGAACTAGTTTCATTCATGTTTAACACCATTATTCACCCAACACACTCCATTATATTAAAACATAATAAACACATAAGCTTCTTACAATAAGTAGTATCATAAGTTTATGCGTGCATTAGATCTGGCAGCATAACTCCATAATAGTTCATACACAACACTACTAATCTACATAAATTACTACATATTTATAAGGGTGGGGACTTTCCCTTCACCACTTATGCACTTATAAAAATAGGTCACATGTTGAAAATAGTCACACACCTTTATAATAACATGCACACATACAAGTGTGCTAATAATAGATTTCTTATAGTTAACTGGTAGTAGTAATTCTATTATTAATTCAAACTCATGCATGGCACTTTAGTAGATGATCTACCAAAAATAACATTTTTGTGTCATGCAAGTCTCCATCCCATTGTTTGCTTCGTATGCTATCTCCAAAAATATCTCGTAACTATGAAAATGGCTAATTCCTGATTCAATCTGTCTTTCGCGTGTTTTTCCTTCCCTATCCTTCGGCACCTTCAAATTTTCCTGTTACTGTGTGCAAATATTCTATGCACCTTATCCTTACTGTCATACTTCATCTACTCAACACCAAGTATTTGATTGGTTTATAAGATGGTTAGATGTTGAAATATTTAATTATAGGTGCCCCCTTTGCAAAGGTATTTGACGTGGAGTCTAAAAGCTACAAGGAGGTAGTAGGTGATTGGAGAGTAAGTGGAGCTGACATCGATGCACGAGGATTTTCAATAAGAGGATCTAGGGGCTCTAATTCTTCAAGTGGAACTATTGGTTATGAAAGAGTCTCCGCATGGGGAAGAACATATGTAATAGTGTTGACAATGTGACTCAAGGGATGCACAATATCTATATGGACTAAATCTATCGAGGGTCTTGGGTAAGGAAGACAAGTGATAACATCATGCATGGAAGTTTCATCTATTTTATAGGAATACCTAGGGGAATCAGATGGGACATGTGTAGATTGAGGATTGAGATGGCCTTCTTCAAGGGCTTGGATTTCTAACGTTTTGGCTATGGTGAAGGCTTCGTCAAAAGTATGGAATGAGTGGATCTGAAGGGTAGACGAGATGTGATGGGAACATAATCAAGAAAACAACCCAATTAGTTCTAATTGAGGTAGTGAGAAATTCAATTGATTGATAATGCTTTTCACCTAGTGAAAAATTCAACAATGGATTCATTTTCAGATTGTTTGAAGGTAGAGAGATCAAAAATGGTGATTTTGTGAGTAACGTTGATTGTGAATTTCTCAAGAAATAACAAGGATAGCTGTATGAAAGAGAATAAAGAGTTTAAAGGGATGGAGTTGTAAATATCCAAGGAAATTCCTTCCAGTGACATAAGAAAGGATCTAAGCATGAGATCTTGATTGCGGATGATGAGATCACACAAGTGTCTAAAGGCTAGTATGTGCTACTGAGGATCCTCCTAGACATGGAACATTGTAAACTTAGCTAATTCCCAATGCAGATGATATGACTTATATGGTACCGGAAGATGGATGGGTTCATTACAAACTTGATCATAAGTGAGGATGTGTTTGGTTCCCATGGAAACAACTTCCAAATTGTCTAATATGTTCAACAGATCTTGCATGGGGTCATTTGTAGGATTAGGCATGAGGGATTTAACATGGGAATGTGGATGTGCATGTGTTTGATTGGATTGATGATAGTGGGGAGTATGAGTGTTTTGTTGTGGATGGGCTTGATATGGGGGTTGATAAGGGTTAGCTTGAGAAGATATTGTTTGTAAAGTAGGTTGTGATAAAGGGATGGGTGGAGACATGTAAGGATGTTAGATATGTTGTTTTTGTTGGATGAGAGGGGTTGATTGGGCCTGAGTAGGGATGTGTGTATATATTTTAGATATCTGAGGTATTGAGAAAGGAATTGAAGTTGAGATAGGTTGATAAGATAAAAGATGAGGAATGCTAAGATTGAGATTAGATTTTGATGAAGGAGGGGATGCAGCAAGGATTGATTGATGGGATATACTTGACATGGTCTGAGGAGTGATAATTTGGAAATAGTCATGGCATAAATGATAGTTGTAGGGTTGTTGGATGGGGTTATTGTAGAATTGTATGATTGGATGAAAGGTAGAGGTTCTATAGGGGATAAAATATGGTCTAGGTGCTTCTGTGAGCATGCCAGAGATAATTAAAGTTTAATGGGATGTGGTAGGTTGATAAAATTGATAAGGACTAGATCCTGTGTAGGGGATATGTTGAAATTGATTGGGATAAAACGCTATAGATGAAGCTATTGCAGATGATTGTAAAAATGAATCATAAGGGGTAAAATAATATACTGATGGAGAGGGTTGATCCATATTAAATAATATTCAACTAGTGATGATACAATAAATCCCTAAGAGGGCCACAAATGTAATAGATAGGTCAAGAAAAAGAATTTTAATTTTCTTGATTAGAATTTATATGTGGAGGAAGAGGCTCAAAGGGAACCTAATGATATGGTTTTTCTAAGGATGGTTTCATGTTTTTTTAAGGTTGGAATCCTCAATATACCTGAAGTTATGTGAGGCCCAAATCTATGCTAGTGCTAGTACAGGTCCTAGTATTGGGACCTACCCCCTCATTTCACGGTCCCTCGGCGATAAGGGAGTCAGGTACTTAGCTAATATACCGAAAACTAGTTGTTTATGCTTAGCCAAAACACCGAGTCCGCTTCCCTAATGGGTGATGAAATCCCAATAGTTTCACCTGGGTAGGAATGTTTCATGCAAATTTGATATTTGATGTGGTTTGGATGTGTGTGAGGTAAATTAAGTGAATGCAATCTATTAATCCTTTAATTAATCTATATGATCAAGTAGGATGAAATATTATTTTTAAGAACAAAAGAACGCTTGATTTTGATGAGGATAAACAAAAAATGCAATACTTGAAAGTGAAAATAAAAGAAGAGGACACACTCATAAAACACTTCCTTTTTAGATTTTTTTTTTAGCAATGTAGTAACGTAGAAAGAAAAATCCACCAAAGCATAAACCTACAAAAAGGTTGGCTGAAAGAAAGAATGAAAGAAAAATGATTTTAGGAGATAACTGAATGAGTAATTAGAAGTAGTCACAACAATCATCAATGATTGATAGAATCTCTGGTGATTCATCTAATCACTGAAAATTTAACCGGATCATTGGTGATTACAAAGAAGAAAACCAAGAATGACTTTTAATAAAATTAAAATGAAGAAAGGGACAAAGGTCCCACCAAGCATGCTAGAATATTCATAGATTTTTTTCTTTACAACTTTAAATTAATGAAGTGAAATAACAAAAACAAAACTGGCCTCAAAAGAAAATGGGGTTTACCGATACCCAAGAAGATGGATGATGGAACTGATGGATGATTGATATTGATGGATCCAAGCATGTACAAAACTTCTTATTTCTAATGGGATAAGCTAACTACAATGCACATACACTTAGAAAAATATAGGATTAGACAGATAAATGGTGGATTTCCTAGAAAAGGCCAGTCCTTGGAAGTAAATGGATTTCTTTACAAGGATTTCAATCTACATTCAAGAAATTTATCTGATAATGATAAGATAAAATGATTAAAAAATGACATAACTAACAATACAAAGGAAAAGGTACTGACACGATCCAAGGCTATATGATGGTCTAATGGTGATACCTGATCCAAAGGGAGTTTAGGTATCAAAAAATGGATCAAAGGACCAAGGATGTAGATAGTTGTGTACTCATAGTGGTGAACAAGATGATATGTTGGATTCATGATTATTGATAGAGTTCTAAATATGGATCAAAGGATCTTGATATGACTGAAAAGATACTTGAAGGGCCTTAAGGTAATAAAATATGTGATCTAGATGTCTAAAAAGAAATCCTAGGGGGTCAAAGGACCTTTTAGACAAGAATCCTCAACGATTCTGGTGGATCTCTAGTGATCTTGATCAGTCATCAATAATGATGATGGGTCATTAGCGACCCTAAATTATGATCCTGACAAATCGTCAGTGATTCTAGTGAATCTCCAACAATTCTGGGAATCATCAGCGATTGTTGTGAAAATGTAAATCCTAACAATGGATGGAGACGGGACTCATAAGGGATGATAAAAAGGTTGATTCAAGTTTTTAAATGATGCATAATGAGATAATAAAGTAAGCGAAATCACTTTCCTTGTATAAATTAATAAATAAAGATCAAAAGATGATATTACCCAAGAGATGGAGATCTAGATGCAAGAAGATCATTGAGTTGATTCTTGGACATATGAATGACATTTGTAGGTTGAAGAAGAGATTATTAGTGCCTTAAATTTTGTTGGGATGATCTCTAACTCTATAACAAGGCTATGATACAAATAACATGTAATATGAAGTCCTTAGGCAATGTCCAGCTACAAGATAACATCAAATATAAGCTTGAGACTCATTTATATAGGGTCACTAATAACCACGCAGAATCGCTAGTGATTCTATTCAATCACCAATGATCCGAGTTTTATGGGGAAAATATTGAAACTACTTCCCAAATCGAGGTTTTGTTTTATTTAATGAAATATGTGTGTTGGAAAGAGGTTATAAGGATTAGGGATGTTGTTAAATGGTTGAGAAGTTGTTGATTTTGTTTTGTTTTATTTAATTTTTGTTTCTAAGTGGTTTTGGGTGGTTTAAAGAGGAGTAAAATAGGATTTTACAGCTGTAGAATGATATTTACGGGGAGTAAATATGATGGGGAGAAATAAGACTTAGGATAAGGATTTAATGTATAATATGATAGTGATGTGATAATGAAGGGGTTCTAGTGGACACAGACACGGGGATTAGCGGTGCTAATTTTAGGTATCTACAACAACATTAACAAATTTTTTTCTTTGGTATGCTTAGGATATGTCTTGAATGTTGATTTATCTTGAAACCTATAAGAAGTTGATGAAGAAGAATAATGATACTTGAGTTTTCTTATAGATAGAAGTTTTAATTCATGCAATTTAAGTATATGGCATAATTGATCAAATGAAGGAGAGGTATTAAATATAACACTCTGCTGTAGTGGTGGTAAGAGGCTTTGAAGAAAAAAATCTTGTAATTTTGAATCAAAAAGTGCATTGGTCATCTTTGCTAGATTGTTCTTATAATGTAACACATAGTCCGCTACATTCTCGTTAGATCGTTGTTTGAGTTGAGGGAGTTGTGCATAAGAGGTCTCGGTGCTGATATTGATTGAAAATTGAGTAAGTAAAACATCAGCTAAATACGTAAAAGAAGTTACTGAATGAATAGGTAGATAATAAAACCAACGCATGACGTAATCTTGAAGACTGGTAAGAAATATATTAGTTATCAATGTATGATCATCCATATAATCAAGATATGCCACATGAAAAGCTCTGATATTCGCTTAAGGGTCACCATGGCCATTGAAATTGGGCAGCTTAGGGGTGGTGAAGTTTAGAGGAAGTGAATAAGCAGAAATGGTGGGTGCAAAAGGATTGTGAATAAGGAGGAATCTAGAGATGGAGAGGAACATGAAGTAGCCTGCTGTAGCTGACGGATTTGAACATGTAGGTCGTGATATAAGGAAGCGAGATCTTGAGTGCCAGAAGAAGAAAATTACCAAGTGTGAGAAATAAGAGGTGGAGTGAAATGGTTGGTAGGAGTACGAATAGACATGGGAACAATAGAAATAGGTGGGAGGGTAGTAGAATTATGTTGCATTGCAATACGAATGGAAACAATATTAGAGGTGAGAGGGTTAAGCTTAGCTCAATGGGTGGCCTCCTCACAAGTAGGAAACAGAAGAAAATCTAGGTCTTGCAGAGGTTCACAAATATGATCTTGAAGATGATGAAGGTGTTCATCATTAAAGGGTGTATAAATTTCACCCATGTTAAGAAGATGATAAAATGGCTATAGAAAAGGCCGAGCTTGAGCGATGGGTTCACCAAATGACTTAATTTAATTTGAATTAAATCTAAATATTATAGAGTCACTACTGAACCAAAATGATGTATGAATGTTGATATACTAGAAATGACACAAGAAAAATAATATGTAAATATGAAACCCTAAACAAAATAGATAAATGAAGAGACTTAGTTGATTTATGTTGAATCTAGAATTGATCTAGATCAAGAAAATTACTAACCGGGATGGGTAGAGTGTCATAAGTTCTTAGTATAAATTATAAAATACAAGAATGAGGTCAGACACTAGCACCAATGATAGGATAGGGGTTCTTGAGCATTGAATACCACTTATGGGCACCTTTGACTGCACAAATGATCATAATTTTTCTTTTACTATGTCACACGATCGTTGTTATCGCTTCTTGTTGATCTCCTGAAATGTTGAAGGTACCTATAACCTACAAAAGATAAGTTCACCTACATAAGCCCACAAAACCACATCAAACATAAAAAGGAAAATTTATAATGGGGAGTTAGACTAACCCCAAAAATAACCTCGAGAGTGAACTTATGATCGAGTGCTAAACTACATCTCATAATCCATGTAGTTTTCGTGAGTGTGCATAGGAATTGTGCCCTAGGATTCCCTTGTGCAAGTTGCACTTGATAACGGGTTGTAGATAAATGTAGTAATGTAGTAGAATGTGTGGATGGAATATAATGAAATTCCCCTTCCTATGTAGTTTATGCAAAGTTGATGAAACCCTTCTCCCTTGAATGGAAGCTAGATAGATGCCTATGATTTCTTTAGGTTTCTTTTGAATGCAAGCTTAGGTGATGATAGTAATGCTTAGTGTTTGGTCCTTGATTTTCAAAACCTAATTATGTATTTATATGATTCCCTTGTTTGAATTTTGTAATTGAAAATTGGAAGGCTGGCCCATAAGAGAAAAAGATGCCCAAAAGATAAAAGAGACCCAAAAGTAGTGAGTGAGGTGAGAAAGGGTCAGGGGAACCAAAACGGGACAAGAGTGCCTGGGTACTACTATCTTGGCTAGGCACTGGTGTCTGAAGCCATAGAAGATAAATTAAAAAAATCCTAATTGGGTTGTAAAGTGTGTAAGACCAAATAAAAAAAGAAACACAAAAAATAGACCAAAGATAGTTATTGTCACCAAATCACTGCACCCTCCAAATGGCTAGACTGTAAGAAGGACGTTCAGTGTGATTGGGACACTTGAGATCACCTCTCAAGTTGTGGGACTTGGGCTCAAGGTGAACCTCCGGTGAAGGTCGGTTTCCTTTTCCTAAACTAAGTGGTGTACTACTCCTAGTGTAATAAAATTATTATCGAGTCCTATACTAACATTTCCATGGGTTTTAAATAAATAGGTTTGTAAAAAGGAAAATGTACTAAGGATGGTGATGTACTGAATAAAGGGATGTTTTTTTAATCTCAAGAAGGGTTAAACTCGAAGTATACATAATAGAGAGATCAAATTTGATTGAACACACAATTAACTAATCATGAGGATAGAACACATGCACATGTCAAACATCCATTTCACTGATTATAGCTAATGATAATGTAACTTTTAACAACAGAAGGAAAAAAATATTTCCACAAATGACATAAAATATGGCTACATTACTTCCTCATAACATAAAATAGATAATTTGAAATAAAGGTAAGCTAACCACTTACACTAAGGAATTATACATTCACAAAGCATATATTGATCAACCATCTAACACAATAAATTAGGTTCTTCAAGGAAAGATATCACTCTGAATATAATTAAAAGGTTTTAATATCTCTGAAGCACTCTTCCAAGCTTGAAGAGAAACTTCCCCAAAATGATCTATATATGTCCTTCCCACAAGACTCCATGCATTTAACTATTTATAAGTTCTTTACGTTGATCCATTATAGTTGGGCCTTCAACTAACATTTTACTAAAAATATAAATGTATTTAATTCAAGGGAACAAGATCCCATAAAATAGCAAGTTTGTTGCAAGGATTTGACTCAGTAAACCCTTCAACTTTGACCGATCCAGAGCTTGGATCTGTCCTTTCATGGCTACTCAACTTTGGCCTGGTTCTGCAATGCTTTCTCCTTCTACAGGTTTTTGTTGTGCTTCTCCTTATGCAACCATCCGATGTTTGTATTTGAGGAAACACTTGATGATCCCCTTAATTTCTTCATCTCATGGCCCACATGTATAGTGATTTACTACTTATGTTGTCTCAATTTCCCTCGTGATTTTGGCTGGAACTTTTCTTAGTTTACTCACAACTTTATTTATTCTTCCTGTGAAATTTTGGCATAAAACTAATCTATCAATAGATTCACTGCTAAAATTTTTGGTAACCTCATCGTCACGCTTCACCAAATCTTTGAAATTTTCCTTGATTTGATCTTCTGGGAGAGCATCAATGTTTTCATTGAAGAACTTACAGTTAACAATATCGTATTCTTCTTATATATCTTTCAAGGCATCCATAATTTCCACTCGTTTATCATCCAACTTCTTAATTAAATCTTGTATCACCTGACATAGGAATTCCATGGCCTTTTGATATTAAAACCAATTTGAAGCATCATCGATTACATCCTCTTGAAGGAGTAGATATGGATCTTCTTCTCTTATTTCACTCCATGTTGCCAAATTCAAATTCAGATTATTATTGTCCTCAGAAAAGGCTTCATCCATTTTGAAAATAGCATCTCTTCTAACCTGTAGATAATTATATATCTCAACAGCCTCTTTAATTAAAGGATTAGCTTCTTGTAGTATATGTTCCATCCATTCATTTACCAATCTCTCTTTCTGGCCTATCTTCTCGATCTCGTGATAAGAAACGTTGTCAATGGTAGATGAAACTATCATAGCCGTATTAGTTGAGACTTCAGTAGATGGAGTTGGTTGTGTTACTTTTCATAGCAATGCAGTGAGCTGCTCGACCTTGACTTTAATATCATCTTTAGAAGACTTATCCTTGTCATATTTCTCTAGAAAAATTCCAAGAGTAGTGTGTACATATTTTTTAGCTCCTTCGTGAGTGTCTTCTCCCAGTGAAAATCTAGAAATCTGATAATCTGTAGCTCTAACTATTTCCTTAGTTTTTCCCTCAATGGGAGTAACAACCTCTACAACTCATTCCCTAGATGGATTCACTATCAGGCTAGAGACAATATTTGGCCTCTTGGCATTTATTTTTGGTGTATGCTCCAATCTACTCAAATCTATGACATCCCCTAGAGGTACCTTCTTCTTCTTCTTTAGAGTCTGCCTAAATAACCATTTTGGGATGGTTAATGCTGATGAGGATAGAATAGTAGATTAAGTACCTATAACATTAGTTACAACAAGATCACCATCAACATTAGTTGGTATTTGAATGGAAGTGGTAATAATGGACGTGGTGGATGTGAGGACAGCCATAGGAGTAGATACAATGATATTAGGAGATGATATGGAAGGAAACAAAAGTTTTAGGGGAAGTAAAGTACAAATGGGTGACCTAGTAGTTTCCCCAGTTGAGAGAACTGGAAGGGATGAGAATACTTGGGCCATGGAAGGAGATGGGATAGAAGAAATGATTGTAGAAGTGGAAGGAACTGATATAGGAAGTGCTAATGGGAGAGGAAGAAGAGATTATGGGTCTTGTGGGACACTTGGAGAATCATTGACTTCAACTACTTCTGCCATAGGTGTTGCAGGAGACATGGCTTTAGAAATAGGATCCTTGGAGAGAGATGAGCTTCCAACAACAAATGAAATATTTTTTTAAACTGTATGGACCTTTTGAATTGACCTTTTCCCCTTTGTGGGTGTTGATTGGCTCATGGTTGATGGGGCTTATGTATTTGTAGGTTGATCTACTCCCTTGGGTGAGATTCCCAAGGTAACCAACCAACTATAGGTTCTCTACACAATGGGCACCACCCTCTCCTTTGTATTACAACATTCTTCCACAAACTAATAAATCCATGGCAATGTTTGATTGGCAACATTATCATTTTTATATGCTCCATCCAAAACCTCATCATCATCTTGCATGTCTTTTGGGACATCGGCTATACCAAACTGTCGAACCTCATCCAAAGTTAGCCTTTCGTAGTCTCTTTTTTGGACAGTGAATTCATCCCAAATAATGAATCCATATTTCTTCCAATTGGGGCACATGGGAACTAGACCAACCCATTTCATTGAATTTACCACAATAGTCAAAATTGGTCTGTGGATTAAAATTCCACAAGGTAACTTCTACCATTTTTGCATCCACATTCTTAGCCTTATAAATATTTGGGCAAATGTATCTACCAAATGAAATAAGGAATTGAATTCCCCCTTTGTGTTGTTTGTTCTAAATCCTATGGTAGTCCAACAATTGCTCAACCAATTCTAATAGAACCCATTTGTCGGTGGGACATCTTGGCAACTTGCTGGGAGCACCTACAAAGCTAGGGATCCAAATGTAAGTAAATATGGGGAACTATAGGTAGATAGCTCCCCATTCACGCACTACCTTTAAGAATTTTTTAGAAATCCTCCGATTATACAACTCCTTATCGAAACGATAGAGAATAACCATGAAGAAAGCATCGTTAATACTGTGGAAGTGCTTGTTTCCCTCATCCAGTGTAAGCTGAGGATAGAAATCATAGATTTGGGAGGTGCTTCAAATACCCTTAGTATTCAACCTAGTGAAGTCTCCCATAGTAGTTGTGGCATAGACCAAAAAGGATCTCATATAGAACCTCTTTGAGGACAACACTTTACCCAACTGATAGAAAATGGAGCTACTGATATGCTCCCTCCATCTGATAAATTCATTAGTCTTCTTGATGGTATTGATATATAAGAATATACACTCCTAGAATTCCTTTGGAGAGGGAAGACCTGAAAATCTTCTCAATAGCACAATAATGTCATTGACCTCCTGAATGAAGTATAACTGATACATGGTCTTTAGAAATTTGGAAACACTCTTGGCCAAATAATTTTTCAACATGACCTTTATGCACAACTTTGTTTCCTTTTCTCAATGTTCCATTTCTGACTATGGTGAAATTGTGGCATAGTCTTCAACATCAGGGAGTTTTAACAAGTCTTCAAAGAAATCTGGGTCCAAGAAAATTACAAATTTTCCATCAACATCTTTTACTGTCAGATTTTTCATTGAAGTGGGTTGCTGCGGATAAAATGAACTCTGGGAAATACATGGACATGGGAAAACTGGTAGCAAGAACAAGCCCACTATCATATATGGCTTGCATCCAGGGTTTCTTATTTGGGGCCTTCACCCTTTCCTAGAAGTATGGAAAATCAATTTGTCTGAGATCGGTGTCTCCTATATTCCCCAGGTCAGAAGAAAAGTAAGAGTGAGGAGAAACTCCAAGGAACGAATATTTCATATTTTTCTTGCCTTTGGATGTAGAAGTAGACATCAAGTTCTGAATTTTGGAAAACCTGATGAATTTCTCAATTCTGAAATGCCGAAGTTGAAAGTAGCGAAGAAGAGAAGTTCAAAAAACTTGAAAGACTGCAATCTCTGAAAACCTGAAAGGGAAACTTCCGAAAAAGAGAAGTCTGAAAACCTGAAGTAAAAAGCTCTAAAGTTCCAAAAATGTTAAACCTCCAAAAACCAAAAAAATAGAGTTCCAAACTTTTGAAACAATAGGTTCCGAAAACCCAAAAAAATATTTGAAAACCTAAAAATTAGAATTCTGAAATGGAGACAGGCACAATTCCCAAAAATTGAGAAATTTTGAACAATCAAATCCCTGAACCCTGAAAAGAAAATATTCCGAAATCTGAAAAAATGAGAAGTTCCAAAAGAGTAGATTTTGAATGCTTAGGAAAATGAGGATTGTGATGAGATCCTTCCTGAATGCCTATAGAAAATTAGATCACGGAACCGCTAGGATTAAAAACACATTCAAATGGAACACGGTGGGAAATGAGATCTTCATCTTCCAAGACATACAGAGGAGGAAAAAAGAAAAATGAACAAGGAGGAAACAAAAAAAAATATCTTAAACCAAAAAGAAAATAACCAAAATAAAATACCTCGAAAATGACATCGAAAAGTACAAGATACAGTAAAAGCCCAGATCATCGGAGTAAATGTTAGATGAAAATGACAGGTAGAACATGAGTTTAAATAGGAAAAATCTAACATAAATGGCCAAATTTCGATCCGTATAGAAGTAGGTAATAAATTAAATGAGTGAAGAACTCCAAAAGTCTGAAATCCAAAATTCTAAAATTCTAAAATTTCAGAATTCGGGGTTTTGGACTTTGGAGATTAAGAGGTCTAAATCATAGAATGTGATGGAAGAAATCCAAAACCCAAAAATTCAAAGTTTTAGACTTTCGGAAATCAGAATTTTGAAAGAAAAATTACTCAAAATGGTTAGGAGAGTTTTGAAACTTGAAAGTCTGAAAGTCTGAAATTTTAGACTTTCGGGGTTTCGGACTTTGAAACTCTGGGTTCAAAAATTGGCAATTTATCAAAAGAAAACTCTTAACTCCAAAAACCCAAAATTTTGAAATTTCAGACTTTCAGGGTTTCAGACTTCGGAACTTGAAAAACACAATTTCAATTCCATCCTAATAAAACTTAGAAACGGAAAATCCCCGAAGTCCGAATTCTAAATTTTGGGATTTTCTGGACTTGAAGAATTTCCGAGCTGTAGAAAAATTCCATGTGAAGATTTTTTTTTAAAATATTTGATTGATTTCAACCTTTTTTCCTCAAGGTAGATTAAAATGGTAACAGTTGTCCACCACTAGTTTTCTTGCTTAGTTTTCATAAAAATGTTAGTATGCTTTTAGGACCTAGAAATGTACCCAAGGACATGATTTTGTGTCTACAATAACAAATCTATTGACATTTTTGGACTTTGATGGACATACTTTTGATAAATTACTCAATGAAATGACTTTGAACTTTTGACACTTGACAATATGACACAAAAATACAAAGGACTACTATTGATACTGACAAGAAACAAAACATTTTATAGACCCTATATAATTAGTTTTTTATATGTGCATGTTATCATGTTAAATTTCTAGCATAAAAAATTGAAATTTTGGCCATGACAATCAATCCCACACATAGAGAATCCTCAAACCGGGTAATGTGAACCTACCCTTTGGCTAATTTCTGACTATGTAAAGCCCATCATGGATGAGAGGGATGTGTTAACTATATTTTTAAAGTTTGTTTCATGTGCAGGTAAGTTGGTGAGAAACAATTCATGAGCTCATTATGATTCACCTAGAAGGAGTTGCTCTCAGAATCCTAAAAAGGGCCTATTTCTAGACTTCTTGAACCTACAGAGCGCCCCTGAGGATGTCCAAAGAATATATAATGCCTTCAAGAAGTGTGTGTCATAGCTGTGAAATCATACAATGCAATTTAGGAAGGTTTTGGAAGAAAATTAGTATTTAAGAACACGTTTAATGAAACTAGGTCGTTGGGAGTAGGGTATTGGAAATGGACATCCTAAAAATCTAGTCACCTTGTTCAAAGAGTTTTGAGATCCTCGTGAAGATTAAGAATATGATATTTCATGTCTGAAAGTGTAACACAAAGGTCCTAGTAAAAGATGTAACTTTCTTGAAAGGTTTTAGGAGCATCGTGAAGGTTTGAGACCCTAACCAAAGATCAAATGAAATTATATATAATTCTCTTCATGACCTATATGATGTGTTAGTTTACAGTTATCGTAAATTCTTCCTATCACTCAGTCTATCAACACATACCTTGAGGTAAAAGGGAAAATATGATGAAGACTTATCAGGACTTATAAATATCCTCATTGGATTCATTGGCCCTTTTCCATAAATATTCATATATTAGACGACTTATTTTTGTTGAAAATTGCTCTCAAAATGGTGAAAACAAGTTTGCAGTGAAATTGCCAACTGTTGACGGTCGACAACAATCCATTGTTGACACACAATAAAAAAATCATTGTTGACGTGTGTCAAAAAAATATTGCCACCCGAAAATAAATTTTTGACGCCCAATAACAACTTTTTGATGCCTAACAATAACTTTTTTTCACCAGACAACAATTTCCAGGCGTCTAAAAAGGTTTTAATGCATGACAATAAGGTTTTTTAATGTGTGACAACAAGGTTTTTTGACGTACAAAAACAAGGTTTTTAATGCCCAACAATAAGGTTTTGATGTGTGACACAGAAACCTAGGCATCCAAAAAGTTTCTGAAGTGCGATAGAAAAGTGACATGTTGTCATGTGATAGGAAGTCAAATGCTGACGTGCAACATGGGGGTCAAGATGTTGTTGTGCGACATAGAAAATGTGCTCATTTTTTCAAGCTTATTTTTTGCGACCTAGTCAAATGTCACACTCCAGGAAGATGATGTCATGCATAGAAGGGACTTTTGGTGTCACAGAGAACGATGTCGTGCATCAAGGAGATTTTGAGCAACCTGGAGATGATGTGATCAGAAGATTTAGGAAGATGAAAGGTCATAGGTGACAAAGGAACATAAAAGGTCATGACAGGAGCCTGAAAGGTCAACATTCATGAGGGAAGGTGAAAGGTCATGCAGGGGAGACAAAAGGACATTCATGGCACTATAAATTTGAATGGAACCCTCATTTCAAAGGGATGGTTAATGCTTGTTTGTTATCTCTCACCATATTTCTAGAAGCAAGTGCCTCCATTTATTTTGCTCCCTATCTACTACTGTTCTATCTCCATATCAACTTATACTCTATGAGCATTGTAAATTGTGTAACATGATGTAATAAGACTTTTTGTTTCTTGTTGATTGTTCCTCTTTCTTTGCAAATGCTTTCTTTTGATTAAGTGCAAGTGAAATGTTCTGATTTCGATGCAACAAACTCTGCTATGGTATTTGCTGGTTGAAATTTTTTTCTTAGTCTTCTTTCCTTTCTCCCTCACTAAGAAATTTTATTCTCTTGTATCGAATACAAGAAATTGCCACATGTTTAGGGAAGTATTCTTGTGTAATCCCCAGCCTTCGAGATGCCCCAAAAATTAGTTTAGATTGTTTTCATTTTCTTATTTTCAATAAATGGATCTGCCCCATTCAAGCAGAGGGACTCAATCCTAGGCACTGTTGGTGAGAACTCAATAATTTTCCCACTTGACAAATTATTTCACCAACAGAAGAATACATGATGACATACACACTAATTAGACATAAGATTTTATCTATTAGATGATAACCTATTCAATAATAATTGACAAATCCTTTTAATACAATAGTACATTATGGGGAAATTAATTTTAACAAATTACATTGTTATAAACAAACTTGACTCACTATAGACAATTTTAAAAAATTATGAAGGGCAAAACTTATAATAAACAATTATTAAGTCAAATATATTTCAAGTTAAGTTACTTTAGACTTGTGAATTCCATATAAACTATAGTAATCTTGAAAAATATATTGTAGATCCAATGTAAACTGGTGTCAATTATTTTGAAGTAATGTCAATATTAATGTAGACCGATACAAGCTTGGCTGAGAGCTCAAATCTATGTAACATCTTTAGAAAATATATTTCTTTTCACTCAGTATGAGAATATGTTTCTTTGTGCCTTCATTATACTATATATTGACCAGTATAAACATGTGGTTTGACTCTTCAAAATATTATTTTAATCAAATATGATTAAAACATAACTACATCATTATCTCCTTTAGTCGATACACTAGAGAACTACCACATTTATCTACTTTAGTCTGTGTAAAACTATGTTAGAAGGAACGAGATGAAAACTACATGTACATAGAAGTATTGAAATATTAGCAAGCATTATATCATATGAGTAGGTTGTGAATTGTGCTAATGTGGCGATTTTAACAAGACTCAATGGTCAATACTAGATGGAAGTTGGACCATGAATCTAGCAAATGATATGATTCTACGGATATAAATAAAATAATTATTGAGAAAAAAACACTAACCCATGGACAGTTTTGGATCTGTGACAACAAATGAATGAAAAAACATTTTACAGAAGACTCACACTCCTTTTTAAGATTCACGTAACTTAAAGTACACCAAAGGTGCTTCTCCTTTAATTATTGGAACACTCACACTGAGAAAGGCTGATCTATATTCACACAAAATCTCAAAAGCTCTAATAAATTGGGGGAATATAACTGATCAAATTCCCCTTTCACAATAAAAAATTAAAATAATTTTTTCCTTGCAAACTTGGATCAAGTTCTCTTTCTCATGGACTAGAAATCATTCATGCTTCTATGCAATATATCCTCACAATTGAATGCCACCAGCCATAGGGGCGATGGAAGAGTGAAAATCCCTCTACAAAATTATTACAACTCCATTACCCAGCTCTGATACCAAATGAAATGGTATGAGGAAATTATTAGACATAAAACTCACTTAATTATTCAATGAATAAGTTATACGGGACATGATACACAAATATATAGGTGAAGTTGATCCTAAAATTTAGGAAATAAATCACAAGAAATAAATCCAAATGAGTTGTTTAATTAAAAAACTCAAAACTACTGATACAAGATGCAGGGTCGAGACAGATGCCCTAATACTAGGTTAGGATGAGGCAACACACATGGAGTTGGCCATGGGAGAGGTGAAACTCATGGATTTGGCCTTGGGAGAGGCAGAACTCATGGATTTGGTCGTGGGAGAGGTGGCGTGCCCTTGGGGATCTGGCTTGGAAAAGGCTTCAGGAAGAATGTTGGCTCTGAGGTTCCTGCAGAGGGAGGTACCCTATCTCATGTAGATGTTCCCAGACCGAAGGTGGATGCAGGTGTTAGTGCTAATAAAATTTGCGACTCTACCTCTATTTTAAGGGGCTTTGGTAATTTTAAAGGCTACAAGTTTACCTTGGCCAAGATCTTTGAGGGTGCCTCAGGGGACAAAATCTTAACTCAGAGTGCGCTGGTGTGGATATTACCCTTCTTTCTAATTTGACAGTTCTTGGCAGTGTTAATAGCACTCAAATCTCTGATTCCTTGGGGGCTACCCAGAATGATGTGCATATTGTGAATGTAGATCTGAGTTGTATCACCCATATTCGTGTTTTAGGAGCTCCTGTGCATGGAAGTACAATAGTGTACGAGGTGTTTTCTAGGGTTGGATATGAGCTTTTATAGTCTTAAGGTCTGTCAAGACAACAGATTAATAAATCCCCTACTCGTATTTCTTTCAAGGATGTGGTAAGGGTTAGAGGTAATAGGAACAAAGATTCACTTGAAGACAAGAGGAATAAGCCTATGGCTTATGCTAAATCTACCCCAGTTGTGAGTTTTGGGGAAGAGGCAATTCAATTGAAAGCTTCTTTTAAGAGGAATGGTATCATTTGTAGATTTAACAACTTTTTCCTGGGTTTTCATATGATTCATGCCTGGATATCGATTCAATGGGGTCCATGCTTAGAAGGTAGGCTAGATATATTTCCTAGTGCTTGTGGATTTTTCATTGTTACGTTTCCGAGTGCTTTAGATAGGGATCTAATTTTTTAGAAAGTTTGGGAATTTTATTCCCATATGCTATTAATGAAACCCTGGTTTCCTTTGTTTAACCTAGTTTCTAATTCTTTCCAAGTTAAACTGGTGTGGATATGTCTACCTTACTTGCCCCTCCAATTCTGGTTGGAGAGTTGTTTAACTGCTATTGGCAATACTTTAGGGAAATGTTTAGTTATTAACCCAAAAAATGAAGAGTTTGAGCATACTACTTATGCTCGAATCTTGGTTGATATGGATACATCTGTGGATTTCCCTGCTACTATTAAACTTAAAATTGAAAATAGAACTTGGATTCAAAACTAGGATTACAAAGGGTTTCCTTTTAGATGTAGAACATGCTTCTCTCTTGGCCATTTAGCAATAGATTGTTAGTTGGTTTGTAAACATGCTAAAGGTACAAGCTCTTGGTGGAATAAATCTAATTCTAATCACCTCGTAGTGAATGATTTTGATTAAGATTATGAGAAATTGGCTGATCCAAAAGTGATGGAAGTGCAGCAAGAAGGTAAGAATGTATCGGATCACTCATCAGGTTCCCAAGATTATGAAGAAAACATTGAAGTTTAGATTCCAATCCATAATAATGAAAATGTGAATCCAAATATGGAAGAGGGTTAGAAATTTTTCAATCGGAAAAAGAAAGGCATAATCTTCCACCTTAAAATGCAACTTAGATCCAAAGGGAAGGGGTTTTGTTGAGATTGTTGATGGTTTTTGATGTATTGTTGTTTTTTATCTTTGGTGCCACTAGTAGAGGCTGGTTTGTCTTGGTCCTCAATGTTCTATCTTTTTCTCCTCCTGTTGTATGGAGTAGAGTCCCCTTAACCCTTTTTCACCATTAATCAAAACAAAACTCAAAACTAGAATAATAACAAACCTATATTATTAATAATAAGTTATATTACAACTTATATTAATAATATTACAATATATCACTATTATATATTCACCCATACTATAATATTCAAATGCACACATTTAAATAATGTGAGCACTATATATATTTCTCCTACTCCCCTTTACATCTATCTAAACTAATTCCTCTTGTTGATGACAATTTCACTTCTACAGTTGGGTGGATAACACAAGGAGGTAAAACCTGATCAAACTCAAATATGACGGGGTTTCCAAGGTACCCACGGAAAATGTTGAAGGGTGTTTTTGTTGATCTCCATGTATAACAATAAAGATCCTTTCTTGTGACTAAATTTTAAATTACAGACATTACACAAGATGGAATTAGTAATATGGATAGGCGGGTTTCCTAGAAAAGGCCAGTTCCTAGAAGCGAAAGGACTTCCTTACATGGATGTCAACCCGCTTTTTAAAAAACTTAAGTTTATTCATGAAAATGGGATATAATATAAGATATGTGAGGATGTGATCAAATGTCTAAATCTTATTTAGTCTATTACAAATATCAACTGATAATGATGATGTGAAAAGAAATGCATCTAGAACTTGAAGTTAGAATCTAGGTCAGTATCTAGATTCTCAGAGAAATTAGAGCCCACTGAACAGGAAAGGTCATCCTCCTCAGTAAAGTATGATTCAGGTTCCTTAATGTAATCATCTATGAAGAATTCAGAAATATCCTCCTCAATATTATACTGATGGAAAAATTTGGAATCAAAATATGCAAGGATGATTTCACTCCCAGGTTCTGATTCAGGTTCAATGTTTGTGTCTTCAAGGATGTTAAATACCACTTCATGGTGGTACTCAAACTAGGATAGATAAGACTGGATACATTGTACTTTGTAGTAGGCTTCTCAGAACTCTTTAGTGGCCTTACAGATATTCTGAGTGGATTCAAAAAAGGTCTCAAGTCTATCAATTAGAGCTACGTGAATGGAACACAACTCTAGGTCATTCAGTAGGTCGTATTGTTCCCAATGTAGAGGGTGTTGAATAATTGGAAATGAAATGATGTTGGTGATCGGGTGGCTAGATCCTCTTATGGCCATCTAAAATCCATGCTTGATAAGAGATTAGTAACACAAAAGGAAAAATATTTGATAAAATCTTCTAAATGAAAATTGATAGCCAGTTTGAAAGAAAACATAGAAAACATGGGCGATTATAGGAATCGTAGGTGATTCCAGTAAAAGCAGATGATTTTGAAATTTTTTAAAAGGCTGCCAAAGTATGAACTTTGATTAGCTAGTGTAAAACTATGACCTTCTAGAGATAAGAGGTGAGTAAGTAATAGTTAAAAAATCTTTTTTAAGATGGAAAACATGATTAAAAAGAAAGTGACAAACCTTTGAATGATGAGGGAAGATGACAGGATGATTGTGATTATGCTTGGATGATGATCAGGCTTCTACAAAGCTCCAAAATTCTTGACGGATGTGTGTGTGTTGTGGATGAATCCAAAAATATGTTGATGAAACCTAATAATGCTCATAAACTTGCTTGGATGGTTGTGAATGGTCCTAAAGAGAGGCAAGAAAACTGGTATTTTATAGATCGCTAGCGACCGAGAAAATCACTGACATTTTTGGTTAGTTTGAATTTAGGAGAGATATGGAGGGATAAACCTTCAATTTTGAACTTTGGTGCTTATGGATTTTGAAATATTTTTGTGTGATAACTTAGAGAGGTCTAGATGTGGTTAGATGAGGATAGAGGTGGTTAGGATGGATGTGGGGATGATTTTATCAAGTTCCCTATTTTAAAATAGTCATAACTAGTGAAGTAGGGGCTTGTTATAGGGATAAGTTAGATGAAGATAGAGTTACTTAGATTAGGGATACATTTAGAAGGTTTCCTTATCAAACTAGTCGTGACTAATGAATCAAAACGAGTTCACATGGTGAGGTGTTGGGGTGAAGTGGCATATCTATTTAACTAATTAATTAATCAATTAGCCATGAAAAAGGGGGGATATGACTTTAGGATACGTGGGATTATTTAATTAATTTAAGGGGTGTGGGGGTAATTACCTAGGTTTAGGGAGGTCATATAAATTATGTGACGACAAGTTTGATTGAGTTAATTAAAAGGTCATGAAATGGTACATGGACGGGTACAATTACTTGATTATTTGTGTAGGAATGAGGTGTGTAGATTTTTGGTGTCTACACCTCCCTTGTACATTGTATAAGAAGTTTATCATATGTTTAATGGAGTAATCCTATGTGATCATTGGCATAATGGCCACCCCACAAGTTTATTTAGTCATTGCATTCAATAATGGGAGCCTCCCTATACCCAAGAAGGAGTGGCTTAGCCCCATAATATTTGGTGACAACCAATAATCTTCCCATGACAAATTATTTCACAAACAAGATGGAAAATAATGCATAACTCCATTTGGCAAAAGTACACATCACACTTTTGGTTCATTGGATTTGGTGCACACTAATCTATGTAGGAACATACAACACAATGTTATTGATTTTTAGTATTTGCATCTCTTTGTTGATGATTACTCACTGAACATGTGGGTATATTATTTGAAGACTAAGGATCCAGACTTTAAGGAATTCAAAAATATTGTGGAATGATAAATAAGACATAAAATTCATTTCCTCCACTTATATCGAGGGGAAATACACTATTAAGGATTCATCCATAATTTTGAACGCATATGGCACTCATCAATAAATGAGGTTGTTAGAACGTAATATTAAGTGTCCTTATAAACCATGGTTTATAATTAAATAACTTAGAATATTTATATTCTAAGTTATTTAATATAAACTATGTGTTTATGGTTGATTGATTTATTAAAAATAAATTTAATTAATTGAGGTGCTTCGTGAGAAGTCGCACCTGATTATATTGTTTAAATAAAACTCGTCCAGGGTCAAATTATTATTCAGATCATGTTTAAGGTATTCACTTGTGAATTACTGAGGGAGAGAAGTAGGGAGTTTAAAGATGTAATGGACTATGTAAAAATGTTTCTCAATTAATATAAATCCTACTTCGTCATGGTTTTTACCCCTCAAGGTTTTTTTCCTCGTTATATGTGTGTACACAGTTTTATTTATATTTATTGCTTATGTTGTAGTGTTATGTTTAATGTAATATTTAATTGGTTTATTTAATTACTTAGACCTCACATGGTACTAGAGCATGGTTATATGTGTTGGTTAATTTAATTTAATTTAATGTGTGAAATATTTTATTTAATTTGTATAGTTCTTTAATGTGCAGGGCATAAGTAAATGCACGGGGTAAATCCAAAGTAAAACTAAAGGTCTTATAAAGAGAGAAAACCCTCCTTGGAAATATGATTGTAATTTTTATCATTGGCCTATGACTCAATGGGATAATTTAAATGGGGTCAAAATAAAATTCAATTTAAACTATAGATTTTTAACTTATGTCTAAATTCTAACCCCTTTCATTCTAACACTTATGTTATGCATATTTAAAATTATATGTCTATCCTATGCTAAAGGTGGACTTGGTATTAAGTCTAAAAAAAGAGAGTTTATAGCCTATGGTTCAAACTATAGTCTTTTAAAACATTAAAAATAAACCTAACCTAACGTACTATGCAGCCTACTATAGTTTTAAACCATTTAAAATAAAACTATACCTAATTACCTTTCCCCCTACATGCGACCTGTAAATTGTGCCCGCCACTAACTATCCCTTGTACTTGCGACCAAAAAATTTTCCTGGTGCATTGAAATGAGGACACGTGTCCCCTCCATAGGCTAAACACGTATTCCTCCCTTTTGTGTCGGTCATTCCATGTGCAATGTGTTGGCCCAACAAGTTTAAACAATGTGGGAGTTTAGGGGAAGTTTAAGGATTTATAATACCTTGTTTTAGATATGAATCATGTGGCTATGAGCACGATTGGCTATGTTTTGTTCGTAAGTTCAAAGGACTCGCCATCCGTGATGAGTTGGTTGTTGTGGCTTGGTCGAGTTAAGATAGTTAAAATAGCTAAACTCGTCGAGGCTCAAACGAGTTAAGCTAATACAAAAATATTCAAAGGAGCTAGTCTCCACACTTTTTTGGTATATTAATACATCATAATAATTTTCTTATTTTATTAAATATTTTTAATATTAAAATTTAAAATTATTTTTTATATATATAATGAGAAAATTTCTTGTTTTGATATTTAATGTTTTCTATTTTATTTTATTTTTCAAAATGAGAAGAAATTGTTCTTGTATTGACGATAATAGGTCAGTATTTTTCGAAAACTAAAAAAAAATCGTTTACATTTCAATTGAATATGTCGATTTACATTCACATTAATATATTTTGTGAAAGTTTGTTTCTAATAGGATAATTTCAACGTGAATAAGGGAAAATCATCGAAATACGACCGACATAGTCACTTGAAAATCTACAGGGGGACTTCTTAAAACTACTTTACGAAGAAACTTGTTTTTTTTCATTTTGAATTATTTACATAAAAAGGGGATCTAATAATTTCAATATTGATAAATCATAGATGTTGAATGTATCAAATTACAACACTTGAAAGATCAAATTGAAGGTGGAATTCATGGCAAAAAGATTTGGACGGTCGTGAATGGTACAGAGAAGGCTCCGATCGATAGACAAGTGACAACATTTAATGTATCTGAATATCAAAAAAAGGTGCAGGAGGTAATGTCCATAATTATGTGGAGCATGTAAGATGATTTCCTTCTTCACATTAGAAATAAGGTAAGTCCAAGTGATGCTTGGACATAACTAGAATCAATGCATGAAGGTATGCGTTTATAAAAAATTATAAACTTGATTATTGAGTCGATGATGACTACCATGAAGGGAGATGAAATGGTAAGCAAAAATTAAAAAAATATTAAATCTCAGATAGATGGGTTTAATTACAATTTGAATCATGTTAAACTATTTTTTTTTCATTATTCAAATGAACATCCATGAGATATTTAGGAATTTCATATGAATTATGAATTCTAAATATCAAACTGAGCAAGATATCCCTGATATGTCAACGTCGAGTTCTCTCCTAATCTAGGAAGAGAAATTCATGTCTAATTTTTATTTAAAATAGAATACCACTCAGGCACTTCTTGCAAAAAATTATAAGAACAATCCTTCTATATTTAACAAGAATCAAAAATCAAATTTTAAACCTCCCAGTAAAGAAAATAAACCTAGAAATTTAAGATTTAGTTTTGATGGGAAATTTTACACTTATGGGAAATTTGATCACAACAAAGAACACTGCAGGGGTAAATAAAAGAAAACCAAATTTCAAAAATAAAAAAAGGGAATAAAACAAATTAAAATCAAAACAAGAATGAAGAGAATAATCATAAATCTAATGTAGTTACCTTATAAACTTCATTTGTCTCTACCAAAGAAAATAAATAGATATTATACAATGGTGCATCTGCACACATGTTGTTTAAATCTAATATTCTAACTGATATCAAATGATCTATCAAAGTTATCATTCTATTTTTAATATTCAGGGTCAATGAAAAGTAAATGTTTTTAAAAGTTTTATTAACAATGTTTTATGTGTTCCTAAATTTAAAATGATTTTTTTTCTTGTTCATGGCTAACTTAGAATAATCATTGTATAATTTATTAAAAAGATAAATGTGTTATATGTTACTAGTTTCTAAAGGCATATAAAGTAATTGATTATATGTGTTTAAAGGTATTTTCTTTTACTTCTTGTTTTTCTATTCAAAAATAGAAGTAATGTTCAATTGTGGCAAGAAAGACTAGGTCATGTCAATTTTAGAAACATGTATGGCATGTCTCGACTTAACCTAGTTTCTGGTCTACAACCTATATCTCATGAAATGTGTGAAGGTTGTTTTCATGGTAAGCAGTCATCAAAACCCTTCCTCAGTCATATTGAAAAAAAATTCACATAATCCATGGTATTTTTCCACAATAATGTTAGATGACCTTTAAAAAAATCCACCCATAAATGGTTAAGTGTATGATGTTACTTTCATTATTGATTATTCTTGCATGATTTGGTCATTCTTGCATATATGTTATCTATCTGTCTTATCACAAATTTAAAGTCTTAAAGTAGATATATATATATATATATATATATATATATATATATATATATATATATACATATATATATATATATACATATATATATATATACATATATATATATACATATATATATATATATACATATATATATATATATACATATATATATATATATACATATATATATATATATATATATATATATTGTTGATAAAAAAATTATAAACTCTACATTAGTATGTGATTACTAAAAATAGTATTATATGCATATTGAATGAAACTTAGGGATGCCATTGTGTCTGTATTGGAGATTTCCAATACTGATTACATTTATTATATGTTTTTGCAAGATTAAAATGTTGAAATTGTTTTTTCAAAAATTCAACATTTTGGTAATATGACATGGTTAGTTTTCAAGCATATTGTCATTTAAGTTGCTATACAACTTGTTTTGTAACTTATTAATGTAAGATTTACATATGGTTAAAATTGAAGTCAATAAAATTATGTTTATTATGATAATGCATGTTTATATGAATATTGTGATTCTAACCATGATGGTGTTGTGTTAGATAGAAAAAATACAACTGGATATGTGTTCAAGTTTGGTACTTGTGCCATTACGTAGAGCAATAAAAAGTAGTTGAGAATCCCTATCTCTTCTATTGAGGCAGAATATGGAAGTGCGATGGAAGTAGTGAAAGAATTCATGTGGATAAAGTGGCCATTCGAAGAGATGCTCATGGAAGTTAAAGGAAGTAATATTCTTCTATGTGATAGTCAAAGTTGCATTGGTCTTGCTAAGAATCTATTTCAGCATCAGAGAATGAAACATATAAAGATTCATATGCATTTCATTCAATGGAAGGTGCTCTGTGGTGATATAGATCCCCAGTACTGCTCGACTAAAGATAAATTTACAAATATATTTACGAATTCATTATGTGCTGTAAATTTTTGCCAGTTTCATGAAATGCTTGGCCTTTCAGAGTTTCCATTGAGGGGGAGTGTGCATGGAAATTGCACCTCCTAATGGATGGTCGTATGTTTTCTCCTTCTCCTCTATACTTCTTATCTAATGTAAAGCATTGTAAAAGAAAATCTTTGTAAACTTATAACTCTAATTTTATGATGTAAAATCAAGTGTGTTGCATTTATTATAAATGATGTCCTTACTTTATAAAAGGACCCTAGAGATGTTGGTAGAGACTTTCCATAGGAAAATGTGAGATGCAGTCTCACAAATCATGCTTAGCCTAAATCACATCTTTTGATTTATGGATTCCAAATCCATTTGTACCAAAAGGTAAGATGAGCATGATGAAGGTCTATAAATCCTTCAAAAGTGATATGCTATCCTAAACTTTAACTATCGTTTATGGATTTGTAAATCCTATTGTATAAACAAGTAACATTGGCATATGTTCCCCATTTAATATTAAGGGGGAGTGTTAGAACAAAATATTAAGTGTTCTTATAAACCATAGTTTATAATTAAATAATTTAGAATATTTATATTCTAAAATATTTAATATAAACTATACATTTATGGTTAATTAGTTTATTAAAAATTAATTAATTAATTGGGGTGCTTTGCGATAATTCACACCTAATTATATTGTTTAAATATGACCCGTGGGGTCAAATGATTATTTAGATCATCTTTAGGGTATTCATATTGTGAATTACCAAGGGAGAGAAGTGAGGAGTTTGCAAATTTATTGGTCTGTGTAAAAATGTTTCTCAATTAATAAAAATCCTACTTTGTTGTGGTTTTTTACACCTTGGGGGGTTTTTCCACGTTATGTGTGTGTACTCTGTGTTATTTATATTTATTACTTATGTTTTAATGTTATTTTTAATGTAATACTTAATTGGTTGATTTAATGGCTCAGACCTCACAAAGGTCACCTTATTCTCCCAATAGAAGTGTTGCAGAGTGTAATCACATTATCATAGAGATGATGTGAACATGATTGAGGAATCACAACTTCCTTGTTCATATTCAAAATAATTAATTTATATAGTGCTTTACCTGCTCAATTGAGCACCTACCAAACCTCTCGAGGGTAATACTCCACAAGAAGCATGCATTGGTTATAATCCTTCTATTTACAATCTTTGTGTTTTTGGATGTAAAAAACATATACACACCCCTAATAAGAAGAGGGAAATTATATATATATATATATATATATATATATATATATATATATTCATTGACACACATATTTATTTGATTTAGTGAAGATTCAAAGGATTAATGAATTATGAATCCAAAAACCAGGAAGATATACATTAATAGGAATGTTGTATTTAATAGAAGTATGATTCCTATCAACCCTCCACACAATCACCTATTACATACATTAGTATTTAAACATATCTAATGTTGATAGTGTCAGTGAAAATGAGGAAAATGATGATGGTTAACGAGGTCCTCTAGATTCATTGCCAATTAATACAGTTAAAAAATGCCCAAGGGGTATGCCAATACTATTTGAGATGTAAAATCAGATGGAGCCTTAAAAACTTCCACCAGAGGACTAAGGAATCATTGCATGGCTCATAAAGAGGTCAATTTGTCCCTATGAGCATAGTTATATAATCTTTTGAGCCCTTAATAATTCATGAAACCCCAAAGTTAAAGACTTGAAAAGAGGCCATGGTGTAGAGTACCAGTCACTAATGAATAATAATACATGGTAGCTTGTTGATCTTCTACTAGGAAATAATCATATTCATTATAAATTGGTCTTTAAGATAAAGTATAAAGAAAATGGAAACATTTAAAAGTACAAGGTGAGACTCTCCGCAAAGGTATATGCACATAAAGAAGGCATCAACTATGAGGAGAATTTTTATCCCAAAACCAAGATAAAAAATTGCATGATATTTTCCATGATTACATAATTTGGATGGAAATTCCATTAGATGGACATGAAAAGTGTCTTCTTGAATAAAGAGATGCAAGAATAATTCTACATGACCAAATTAGAAGGTTTTATCACACGAGGTAAAAAAAGGTGTATAGACTTATCAAGTCTTTGGATGGTCTCTAATAGCCCCCCTGAGCTTGGTAATTAAGAAGAATATTTTAAATCATGGATTCCATAGAAGTACATATAATCAATAGGTATACCTCAAGGAGTAAGGGGGGAGATTATTATTCTCATTCTGTATGTTGATGATCTGGTTATTAATGGTTTTTTAGTGAAGATGACTGATGCAACAACGAATGATATCAAGTGATCGTTTGCATGGAAAATCTCAAACTTCTGCAAAAATCTCTTGGTTTTGAGGTATTACATAAGGGACATCACATATTTGTGTCTTAAATGAAGTATGCGGAGACTATACTCAAGAGATTTTATTTGATGGATTATAATCCTATTGTAACACCCATAGAGATGATTTCAAATTTCTCATTTTGATCCATCACCTCTAGTAAATGCAAATCTATATTGGAAGTTAATTAGGAGTCTCATTTAAATGACCTAAACTAGGCTAGATTTTATCTATGATGTCAGCTAAATTTCTTAGTTTATGCAAGAATAAAAAGTGTGTCACTGGAAAATGTCAAAGCAGATATTGAGATACATTTAAGAACTATGGAGTATGTTCTAGAATATATGAAAAAATGATCAATTCTTCTTAATAAGATACATATACACAATTATGCATGTTCTATTGATGATAGGAAATGCACATCTAAATTTGCATTCTATTTTGGATATAGTTTTATATCATGACATAGCAAGAAGAGAAAAATTATTTTTCAATCTTATACCAAAGTAAAATATCATGTATTAGAAGGAGCTGGTTAAGTGATATGGCTACGTTGCATAATTACATAATTGGTAGTCCAATAGAAACAACCTAAAATTATTACTATGAGAGTGAAGGTGTTCTAAAAATTGTTCACAATCCAATGTTTCATGAGTGCATCAAACACATTGAGGTCTAGGTACATTTCATGTGTGAGCATGTTCAACAACATAACCATCTGTAATTTTCCCCAATAGAAAATCAACACGTAGATGTCTTAACTAAATCACTAGCACATGATGAATTTGAGGAAATATGAGATTCTCTCTCTTGTTCTATTAAGACTATGATCAATTAAATAGAGGGAATATTATAATAATTAATTTATTATAGTCTATAACTAAGAAATAAATGTGAGGTTGTTGATATCAACAACCTCACACATGATCATTTAGTTATCTATTGTTGGATTATGTTGAAACTCATGTAAATATTAATATTAGTTTAGTTTATCAGATAATTGTTCTCCCTATTATGTAGGGACTATTGTAATAATATTCATTGGAATAAATAATCTTATTATGAATGATGATGTTAAGTTTCAAAATTATTATATTGACAAGAACACTCTCCCAATGGTCTAAAAGAGCCTAGATGTGCCCAATCTCTAGTAAACATTTCTCATCTTGCACTTGGATATGTAGCATAACATTAGAGACAACTTGAAATTTATTAGTGATGGAAAAAATCATATAGAGATAGATGATTAACTATAACATCATTCATTTATTTATATAAATGAAAAATAATTTGAGAACAAAAAATATGCCAAATTTAGTTGTATTGTGTAGATAATCCATTCAAATTAAGGCTAATGATTTTAATGAGGAAGAAACATGATATAAGGGTCTTGGTCTAGGTTGGAAAAAAAAAAATTAGAAACATTTTTCATACATGTACATATTACATATATAATGTATTATCTTCTCACCCAAAATAATAGGTGAAGTGATAAAACCCCTTGTTATTTATGCGTTGTACATATGTGTATAATTAATTTACCACAATTTTAGTTACATTCATTTTTTCATGATAATTATGGGCTATGTAGTTTAGTTTGGCACATAACGTGAGTAGAATTTACCAAGAAATTTGTTATGATTCTCTCTTCAGATGGAACACCATGAAAAATACATCACACACTCTACCACTTTCATAATCTTGACGTCATGCATTTGGCCAAAACTATGGCCTTTACAAATTCATTGTAGACTATGAGAAAGGTATACGTTGGTGATAAGTTGTTATTCACCAATATTATTACTATACCAATTAGTTTTCTTGATGTGTGTATGAAGTTTTTGAATTTTTAATAGGTTGTGAAATCTAATTGGAGGTGATCAATGTAAAAATATATACTTTGAATGAAAAATTTATAATGCAGAGTATGATCATTGCCACATGCTCATATATAACCTTTTTTACAACTTATAAAAGTTGATTCTTGATGTTTTTTAATTATATAAAAAATTATTTAAACTCCTTTAAATTATTGTAACACCAAAACTTATTTTGATCTAAATAAGGTAGTAATAAATATTTATGAATAATCGAGAGAAAAAATTTATAGACTCATGTATGAAATATTGGATCAACATAGTTCTAGAAAGTAGATAAAAGTAATCAGGGTTAGGGTTTGGAACATATTCGCCTCATGAAAATTATTTAAAATTGTATGGGGATGTTGTGTAGGGTGTGTAAAATATTTTTACTAAATTTGGGAGCTTGAAACTAAGTGAAGAAAATTTCACCTATTTTGGATACTCTGTCCCATCGAATGTGTCATAAGGTGGGAGAATGTGTCACCAACTATTATGATATATAATATTCCTTTGTAACATACTTTGTTTGTTTCTAGATCTATGATATGTGTCTAGATTTATATGACAACTCTTTTGTATCTATATATTTCTTCTCTTTGTCTTCAATCTCTAACTCTCCTTATTTAACCTAAAAATGGGTTAGTATAATTTGAGATAGATTGACCTCACCCTACGCCCACTGGTGTGATGATTTATGCACTATGTATTAATAATTCAAAGTGATATCAAACCGAATGTAGTTTTCCAAGTCCTATGATGTATTCGAGTTTAGAAAATGAAAATAAATACAGATCCCTAATTTGGACATTAACACTTGGAAATGATGCTTGGATTGAATTTAGTGCATATTTGTTACCTAGGACAATAATATTGTTGTGTTAAAATTTGATTAACTTTACTGCAATGTGCCTAAAAAAAGGAGAGATGCTTCAATTCTTAGATCAATGACCTCAAGAGTGTTCTTAGACTCCCTAGATGATCCTAATGAGTTAGGGTGTGCATGTTTATATAAATGAATGGTGCAATGATTTCCTACTTAACTAACCCTAATCCAAGTAAGGTAACTTGGGAATTTAAAATTATCATTGTTGTAAGTAGAAGGGATAGGTTCATTGACCCTATAGGATAGATTCATTGATTGAAATTGTCTTGGGCAAGTAAACCTATTCAAGATTAATCTGAAATTAGTTTTGAGAAAAAAATTGGATTGCGGAGAGTCTGAATATGTGCTATGCATATGGTTTTTTGAATATTGAAGTTCTTAGATGAATACAAATTCATGACTTAGTGGATGTAGTGTGGGGAAACCCCCTTATTTGAGAAGAGTCGAAGGCTCAATTAATCAATCAATTCAACATGTTCATAAGCATTACAAATATATAGGAATGGATCTCATTAAAATAAGGTGTCATATTAAAAATCCTATAAAAACTCCTCTAAATTGGAGTTCCTATATTATACGGGAGAAAAAAGTATTCTCCTAATTATGTAATTTGTTTAAGCAACTTACATAATATTACAATAGATATTCTATCAAATATAAATAACCTAATGTTCTTGTTGCATACGTAACAATAACTCTATGTAATATTATCTTATATCCTACACAAAAACACCCACATGTGAGGACTATCCCTAACATTCCCCCCTTAGTGCTAACATGTAGTGAGAAACATCATCTCTTACATCGTTTGAGTTCTTTCATAATTGCCTCCCCTCAAATTAAATAACACTAAGATGTCAGTGACAATTGAAAATGCATCCAATTACAATATTTCAAAAATAATATATCTTCCCCCCTTTTCAAAAAAAACCATATCAATAAAACAGCTTTTTTTAATAAGAAACAAAGAAAATTAGCATTTCTATTTTGATGGATAGGGTGGGTTTTCACTTCATATTGAAACCATCATGCTGCTAAGTTGAATACCGTAAATTTGAGTTTGAAATTGTCATTGGGAAGATTAAATTTAGTGTGATCTCATGCCAATGATATTGTGCTACTAAGAAAAAGAGATTGAGAATGTATTGAGATCAATTAGGATGAAAACCGTAAACCTTATGACTCGCATTGAGTTAAATATTTTTGTCATTGCCCTAGAAAGGCTTCACCAATCTAGTTTCAATGGTTTCTAGTAAAGTGGAGATTAAATATTTTACAAAATAGCTCACCCCATACTAATTTCAAAGTATTCTAACATGAACATTAGAAGATCACTGAGGGGATAGCCACCATGGTTGATATTGGAGCTTGTTAGACACATGAGCCTAGTTGTGCACAGATCTGAGAAAGCATGGATTTGAGATGAGTTAAATGAAGCTAGGTCACAGGGAAAAATGTTTCCTATGACTCCAGATCATGTGGATTGACCAAGTTTTTCAACCCATTGCATGGATCAAAGTGAAAAATAAGGTTCATATCTGAGCAAGTCTTCATCAAGCTCGATTTTATGACCAGATTGTTTGTAGTGTCAAAACCTAGATATCATTGTGGGAGGACTGGATTAGATCGTGAAATATGGAACGAAGTTAACAAGCTCAAAAATTTGAAAAGAGAATAACTCATATAGATATGAGAGATCTCAATACAGATTCAAATCAAGGAATAAGAGAGGTAAAGAGCTTGGAGAGATTCTCATATAGAGCTAAAATAAAATTCAATGCTTTCATATAGTTTTAAAAGACTTAGATCGTGGATAAATGTATGGTAGAATTAAATTATATAAAATCATCAATTAGATTCGAAAGTTTAATCTCAATGCAAATAACATATACTTCAAATTAAATATTATTTTTGTAATCTGCATGTAAAATAAAATTTGAATAGATCTACAAACTGTTGATTTTCTTGAAAAAAATCTAAACAATTTTTTTAATCTTTCTGATTTTTGAAATGTAAACAATGAACAGCATGGAGTGAAAAAATGTGAATGGATTGGAAGAGTTGGATAGGGATAAGTATGCAGGTGGATGATGGATCCATGGGTTTAATACGTGGTCTGCACTATTATACCATTGACAATATGCAAGCAGAGTGAACAAAAAACCAATGATATTAGCAAGTGGTCTGTACTACTTTGATCATTGTGTTATGGGGAAGGAAAAAAATAAATGGAAGGATCCATAATGCTTAAAGAGGCCACACAAAAACTACTCTAATACCAAATGTGGGGAAACCCCCATATTTGAGAAGAGCCGAAGGCTCAATTAATCAATCAATTCAACATGTTCACAATGTAAGCATTACAAATATATAGGAATGGATATCCTAAAATAAAGATTCCTATTCAAACTCCTATAACCATTCCTCTAAACGGGATTTTCTATATTCTATGAGAGAATAAACTATTCTCCTGATTATGTAATTTGTTTAAACAACTTACATAATACTACATTAGATATTCTAACAAATATAACTAACCTAATGTTATTGTTACATACATAACAATAACTTTATGTAATATTATCTTATATTCTACAAATAAACACCCACATGTGAGGACTATTCCTAACATATATAGTTCAGGATTGAGCATGATTCCTTTAATCTAGTTAATAAATAATTGAATGGATTAATTCCAAAGTATTATTTCTAAGTGCCATAAGAACAAATTATGGGTACTACAATTGACCCCTTTTAAATGCAAGTATTGGATTAAAAGATAATGGAAAAATTAAAGCAAACCTATCTTTGCAATCATAGGAGGATGATGTGAGAAATTGAAGAGTTCACCCCCTATAAATCCAATTTGAAACTTGCAAATCAAATAACAATAGACATGTACTAATGCTCAAGAGAGATGTAAAATCAACATATATAAAAACTAAAGCGTGTTAATGTCATAAAAGCATGAAACAACTACACTTGATTACCACTAATTTTTTATAGAGGGAATGTGTGCATATGTGAATCCCATACCCATTTCAAAAATGTGAAATCTCCAATTTTTGGAACCAAAATGGACTAAGAGGGGGGTGAATTAGTCCTACAAAAATTTAACTTATTTTTCCATGTTAAGCATTCAAAATTCAATTAACCATGCATCATACATAACCATATGTGAGCTTATTAGATGTGCATTAATCATTCACAAGATCATGAGATGAGAGAGAGAGAGAGAGAGAGAGAGAGAGAGAGAGAGAGAGAGATAGATAACAAAAGACACCAAATATAAGTGGAAAACCCTCATGGGGAAGAAAAATCACTAAAACCATTACTTATATTACACAAAGCAAGAACATACAATTATATTACACATCTTGCAAGATTTGTTAGCTAAGGCACCCACCCCACAAGGAGCACTAACCCCTAAACCTTTGTTGATATTATTCATAAAAAAGGACTCATATGAATATTACACGTCATAATATATTTTGTAAATGAATGACCACATAAAATATGTTTCTCACATAACTGGTTGTGATCAAAGTTCAGCTCCAAGACACATCAACCTCTTCAAAATTCACTCTCTCTCAACTCACTCAATTATTTCCTCTCATGGGATGATTAGGTCATTTTAACCAGGGTTCATTTTAAGAAGTAGATTGTGAAATGGAGGTGGAAAATCCCCAAAGAATCTAGGTGGATCCACTTTCGCGTAAAGGAAAATTTTCCATGTTTTTGAGAACTGAAATTTCTCTTGCAAATGCTGACATCTTCCTGATGTGCAACAGAAGGCTTACTGTCATGTGTAAACAAGTATGCTTGACACATGACCAAAGGCTTGCTTTCGCATGTCAGGAATTTTTCTTGACACATGAAAGAAGGCTTGTTTTCAAGTGTTAAGAACACTTCCTAACACACAACAGCAAGCCTTCTATCACACGTCAAGAACCCTTCCTGACGCGTGACAAAAATCCTTCGGTCAAGCGTCAAGAACCCTTAACGCATGACAACAATCCTTCTCTCACACATTAAGCATACTTTTTAACACGTGACAGCAAGCCTTCTATCTCACATCAAGAAATTATGCTTGACACACAATAGAAGGTTTGCTGACGTGTGATAGAAGGCTTGCTATCATGCGTCAGGAAGGGTTCTTGATGCGCAAAAGAAGGCTTTCTGTCACACATTAAGAAGGGTTTAAAATCCTATTTTTTCCTATAAATACCCTCCCACCAGTCATTTTATCATTTACACTCTCCGGCTCCCCAAATTTCTCGTTTACATGAATCAATTTCAGGTACAATCAAGCTCAAGGACAAGTACAATGGTGACTACAAGTGCGACCCAAGGCCAACCTCAAGGAAAAGTATAATGGTGACTACAAGTGCAACCCAAAGCTAAGTTCAAGATCAAAATCAATCATAGAATCCAGTTAATTGGAAGACACTCTACAGGAATTTGTTATGCCCCCACATTCAGATAGTTTTGCTAATGAATTCAGAATACAAGGATTTGGTCGATGCATGTGATTTTGATGGGCTCATTAAAATGCCCCAGTTTGAAATAGATAAAGATATTATGAATTGCACACTCTCCTCTTACAATATAGAGGAAAATCTATTTACTGTTATTATGGACGATGGATGTATGTTTCAATTTAGTGTCAATCTAGCTTATATTCATCACTTAATAGCCCTTCCATACAAAAATTTACTCATTTTCACAATGAAAGAAACCTTGGTTGAAACCGATAAAAAGTACATTGAATTGAATTTCGGTTTTCATGTTGATTGTACGTATAAACTGTTTTCAATTTTTATTTTTTATTTTCATTTTTTCAATATTAAGCTCTAATCTATAATCTCTAACCTATCTTTTTGGTTTTTTACAGCTCATGTCAACAAATCAAGACATGGTGTGGATACTCAAGGAATTGCACACAATTTTCTTGCTACTATGATATATTTCTTTCAAGCCAGAATTATTTTTAGGATGGCAAACTGATATACCAAACTAGGCTATTGCATATATTCTTGTAACTATCGAAAAACACAAATTTTATTGGTGCATGTTTTTATTGAATAAAATAAAAACTGATTTTACAAATTCATCACTTTCCGAGAAACCAGTTATTCACTCCACAAACTATCTCATTGGCCTTTATTACGAGGCTCTTTTTAATTAAAAATACAAACCAATTCCTACTTGCACAGATGAGACAATAAGAATTTTTTATTCCATTTCAAGAACAATAGGTATAAGTTTTTATTTCGACATAAGACTAACATTATGTTCATCTGGAATCTAATTAATCATTGACTGTTTGCAGAAAATATTTTTTGAGGCCCTTTCACGAAAAAAAATTTGCATCAAGAGGAAGAGGCCAACAACAGGCTGAGGCATCGACATATTCACAATCTGAAATGGAAGTTCACTCATCTTCGAACCACCAAGCATTTGAATTTTTTAAATACCAGAGATGTAATACCTAACATTTACTAATTATAAATTTTCATTTTGTATTTTCAATTTACCATTTACCATATTGAATTCATATATAATCGACTGTTGCTGACATTATAGGAACTTTGGACAATACCAACACTTCTCAAAGTCAACTGTCTTCACTAACTCACTCACTTCAGTCACATGTAATTGTCTCTTCTCAAACACCCGCACAACAATCCCATCAACACACAACCAACTACTACTCCAACATGACCACCTCAAGCTTCATTAAACATTACCCCTCAACAAGGTATGATATAATTACTTAAATACAAGACGTGATTTTTCAATAGTTTAACAGTCTTTCGTATGATTTTCCTTGCAATTTTTAGCACATTCCAGTCCTTCACATTCTTTACAAATAATGGCACCACCCCCTCCACCACTAGGATTCAAAATTCCAACCAGAGGATCAGGGAAAAATAACATTGGTAAACACATGTCAATTCCTTCATTCCCTAGTGGGACACTAAACATTTCCTCTTCATTTCAAATTCCAACCCTCTCTCTCAGTGACTTGCCCAACACAACGGGCATATCAATTTTAAATAATATAAATTTAGATGAAGATTACTTGGGCATTGATAGCAATGACCCATCAGGATTTTTTAATACACGTGAGATGATTTAAGGCCAGTAGGTATACTTCAATTTTAACTTTCATTACTTTTCATTTTAGATTTATTTATTTTATCACAAATAGGATCAGGCCACCCAAGGTAGAAACATGTAGTAGTTGATGATCAATCAGAAGGACCCCATACCTCTCCAGCTATATCATCTTCTTCAGATACATATGGTGAACAATTGCTACCATTTCCTTTAGAGAAATTAATTGGTAATGATTGTCAATCCCATGTCACAGATTTTATTGTACCTCATATCATTTAACTTATAGAATGGAAGAGATGGACTAAATTACTAATCAATGAAATAACAAGTCGTTATGAAAATTATTGGCAAAGAGAAAGTTTATACACTACAGTCCAGATACAACTTGCAAATATTGATTCCTTACTTACCCATGTAAGAGGTGGGACAATCACGTATAACAACTATAAAGAAGATATTTTGGATAAAACATTAAAAAAATTGGAAAACATTAGTGTTGAAGCCTAGGCATATTTTAACAAATGGTTTAAGGACAAGGATCTGGTAGCACTTGTAAATTCTGAAAGAGATAGATCGGTTGTAAGTATTATCACTTTGAAACAATATTTATTGTTAATTTGACCTTTTCTTATTTTATTAATATGTTTAATTGAGATCATTTTTTTTTGTGCAATTGAAATATGAAATTTTGAAGAGTCAAGTAAAGGTGTTCTAAGTTCACTTGGAAAGTGCTAAGAACAGTTTATCCGCAGCAAATAATTTGAAAGAAAATATTGTTTTAGTTAATAAACAAAACAATACGCTAAATCAGATAATTAAAGAGCATGGATTCAACCAAAAAAATTTATTCAAAGACAAGGCAACTGTAGATCCCAGTATGCTATCCCATGGAGATGTGACAAGGGAAGAAAAAAAGATCGTAAAAAGTCTAGACAGTGTTGTGGAAAATCTAATTAGTTATGGGATTATTCAAGCCATTGGGGAGAGGGGTACATGAGGAGAATCCATTGGGGAAAGGAGTACAACTACAAGAGTGGAAGCCATTGGAGAAAGGGGTACACAAAATTGAGGGTTGCAAATTTTCATGATTGAGGGTTAAAACTCGAAAAATTAAAATGTTGAATTTGAAAGTTTGAAATACTTTATTATCTATATTTGAAAATTTGAAACTTGAGTTTGATGGTCATGATGTTTGAAAATTTGAAATAATTTATTATTTGGATTTGAAATTTGAAACTTGAATGTGATGGCATTTGAAAGTTTGAAATACTTTAAAATCTGGAATTTTATATCGTCTTATATATTATGTATAGAATTTCTAGATACATTCCTTTGAATGTGATGACATTATAATAATGGTTAATTATTTTTTTAAAGAAAATATTGAATGTGGTATGACAAAGGCATCTTAGTACTTGTAATGATGACATTAGAATAGAATTATAGATATGGATTATCATTACTTGTATGTGGATAATGATAATGGATAATTGTTTTAAGAAAATTTGGTATGTGGTAAAACAAAGACATTTAAACCTTCTCAAAATATTCTAATGGATATGATATGATGACATTAGAATGGATATATATGATGATGAATGATGATAATGGATCATTGTTTTAAGAAAAATTGGAATGTTAAAATAGATATGGATGATGATAAATTGTTGATAATGGATAAATAATTGATTTAAGAATAATTGGAGTGTGTCATAAATTTAGTACTTACATCTTATTATCAGGTTTATCCAAATATTCTTCTCTCTACTTGTCAATTGAACTAGGACTTACATCTTCTATGATGACATTAGATGTAGATGGAGACATTAAAACAGATGGATTATGATGAATTGAGTGGATAGATATTTTTAGCTTCAAGCACAATCTTGGAATGTGGTAGGACAGAGATATTTAAACCTTCTCAAAATCTTCTTCTCTCTATTTTTAATGAATCAATTATATGATGACATTAGTTTCAAGTACAATAGTGGATGATGAATTGTAGAATGGATAATTTTTTTAAGAAAAATTGGAATGTATTATGATAGAGACATCTAAATATGGAAAAATTGGAATGTGTTATAATAGACAAATCTTAATATGGGAAAAACTTATCCAACAAAGTTTAAACACTTTATCAAAGAATTTTGCAAATACAAGAATAAATTAAACATAATTGTAAAAACACAAGCAATGTCATATTATAGGGTTAAAGTTACCTCTTGTCGTTTAGATGGTTGTGACAAAGCATATGGAAGGAAAATGAGAAATAATCCTTCGTAGTGTGCTTCATGCTAGAAGACCTTCGATTCAATAAAAATCAACACGAGAAATAGATTAGTATATAGATGGGTGAGTTGCCTGACATTGTCAGTCCCGAGAATTAAGAGCTTCCTAGGATGTATGTCAACCCACATTTTCAAAAAAATAAATAAAACAATGATTGATCGGATTAATGAAGAAACAAAATATGAAAGAAAAATAGAAATGATAACTTGTACATGTCTGGACGGTAGAAGTCTAGAAGAGTATAGCAGTGGAAGACTATGCAGATTTGAACTCTCAATGTCTTGTAAATTACTATGTGACAAATGCATGTAACAAACAAACTTTTTAAACAGAATTTCATATTCGAAAAATCCAAAATATTAATTATATAAAACAAATTTTTATAAATAATTGTATTTAAAAATATGTAAATATATATACCTATAACATCTTTAATAATAATAAGAGCAGAAACAAAATTTTGTAAAAAGCCTCCTCAGTCAATATTTACATCTGTAGAGTTAATATGAAATTGAATAAATAACCACAGTCAATATTTGCATTTGTAGAGTTAATAATTGAATAAATAAAAACAATCAAACAATAAAAGTAAGGTCAAGGAGATACCTATTTAAAGCTAAAACAATCCATTATCAATAGATTATTCAAATTCGATGTTCTCTTCTGTAGAGTGTGATGACACACCAATTCCAATCTCAACATTGGGAACAGTTGTACTTGTAGATTTATTATTTACACCTGTAGACACCCATAATTACGCCCGAACAATTTAAATACTTAGATTGTGCAAATTATCTCCTTTCTCACAAATCGACGACATATCGTCAAAAGTGATCATCTTCTCTCTTACCGTCGTTAATTAATTACAATACACTAATTAATTAAGTCACCTATCCAACTAACATCTTGATTAACGACCTTCCGTTAATTAATCACCCCTTCCATCTAGACTAATCCCCTTCTAATAGCTTAATTGTACTAATATTCCTCTAATTATCTTCTATAAGCTTGCATCTACCTATTAATTAATCACCTTTGATTAATTAAAACACCCCCAACTCCCATGACTTGCTAAGCATAAATTAAACCCTTCTAAAGTAAGGTTACCTTTTATAAAGCAACCTTATCCATTCCTAATCTTGTTTTACCTTTATCCCACATGCAAAGGGATGAAGTGTTTCCTTTATCCATTGGGCTATATAAGGAGCCCTCCTTCTACCTTTATACCTACACCTAAACTTCTTGAGAAAGCAAATGTAAGGATATAGCAAGATAGATTAAGAGCTTTCCTTTTCTTTTCTTGAGAGTTCATCATCTTGAAGAGTTAAGCCTCTTTCCTAAGTGTTTAATTCAACCCTTGTTTAATTCTTATCTTGATGGTGCTTAGTATGTTGTTTATTTTTTGCTAATTAAGGCTATTTAGGTGTTAGTATTTTCTTATATTAGCATTAGTTTAAAAACAACACATGCACACAACACCTCTTCTAAGGGAATTCCAATGCACAATTTCTTTTATGAAAGGAAATGTTTCCATGGAGTAGCGAGAAACATAACACCTCATGCAACTTTCTAGATTTTTATCCAACCTATTTCTTAGTGTTAATTTTATAAATGATAAAGCATTGAAAAACCCTTTCTTCCTCCACAAACCCCAAAATCATTGTTTGGCATAACTCATATAATTTGAAATATTCACTGATGTCTTCTTGTAAGATAGTACTTTGATAGATTCCTTGCCAGAGCCTTGTAATAGCACCACTCTTAGAAGGTTCGTCTAAATTTTTATATTGGTTCCTCATTATTGTTGAAAAATTTGTTGATTGAGACTTTAATAAATGAACATTCAATATACCTTTAATTTCCATACCCTTGACCTCTAAAGTATTTGTGAAATGTTCCATTATTGTACACATGGATTTCTGGAAATGTTTTCTTACAAAGTCTACACAAGCACCTTCAGTATTTCAAAAATTAGGATCCATCACACCCATTGCTTCAAGAATTTTATCTTTGGAGAAACATTCTCTAATTTTAGATGATAAGGATTCTGAAATTTTTTAAGCTTTATTCTTTTTTCAACTATAACAAACTCAAAGAGATTACATGTCACAGGACCATCTTCTTATTCTGATCCTATAATATCTTAACGCTTTCACAAAATGTCCAGTGGTATGTCCCTCCCATTAACATTGATGCAGAGGTGACAATGGATATTAAATCTCAAACAGTTACTAGGGTTTTTAAGATCTAATAAAGCTTTCCAATTCTTGAAAATAGGTGTATCAAAAATATCTTTGGAACAGTATAAGACATCAAAACTTTTACATGCCATTTTTCTCATCTATATAAAATCCACAATATAGATTAATCTCCCCTGTGCATGCTTCATGAGTGTATTGATCTCCTGCAACATTAGAAGAATACCAACCAATGCAAGAAATGTATCAAAATTAGTTAAATGGAATAGAAATTCCCTCACCCTATCATTTTCATGATGATATTTGTGCATGAAACCAACCAACGAAGGATACTCCTCATGAAATTTGCATGCAGGTTCATACGAAGAAATCCATCTCGTCTCAACATCCTTCAAAAAAAAATTCCATCTGTAATTCCAATTGCGAATTTCTTGAACTCAAGAAATCACTTTGGGCTTCTTTCCATATAGGAATGAAGTTCTCTTATAAGGTCTTCTACTTTAGCAACATTTTCGTAGTTGCTTACCATTTTCTATGCTAAATTCATTATGTGAGCCATACAGTGAATTCCTAGCATATAAGGGGCCACTTGTGTTTGTAATCTAACACACAACCTTGTATGGTGACCCTGCATGACTGATGCACCATCTTCTCTGATGCATAAGAACTTCGTAGCAATTTCATAATCAATCATTCCAGCAAAATCTTTCAAATGAGAAATAACTATTTTATGTAGGTTTTTGGCATTACAGTTTTCAACCATTTTCATAACACCTAGCAGATGAGGTCTCCTTATATGATTTTCTAATGTATAAACATGGATACATACCCATGCAGTGTTTTCAAATGTTGTCACTTCATCAATTGAAAGAGAGATAAAATTATCTTTTTTACATTCTCTTTCAAATCTTCCTTCTCTATCATCGAAAGGCATTTTTCCATTTCCCATGCACTACTGTCAGATCAATGAGCCTGATCTACGTTGGGCATTCCATTATATTGATACAAAACTTTAAAATCAAGGAAATATAAAATCAGTCTTCCTTTCTTTAGTATGTGAAATAAAGTAGATAATTGTATGAGTTTTACATGCATTTTTGTTTGATTCATATTACTAATTAGGGATGTGATCATTCCTCCCTTTTCTATGAGATGTCTGCATTTTTCTGTATTACTTCATACTCGATTGCGTATTTAAAATGTATGCATTCTTTTTTAGTTTTCCACCTATGTGTTTTGATTTTCTGGCCATCCTCCCCCATTACAGTCAAATATATTTTTCCACAGTGATTTTCTATAGTGTCCAGCTTTAGTTACATTTTTTTCACTTTCCTAATTTACATGTACATTTAGATGGGATCTCTTCTGTATTAGATGATTGTATAGGTTCGATAAATAGAATTTTGGCAGCCCAATTGAACTTGTAAGTCCTCCCAATTGTCCACATATTCTTGTTAGTTTTAAAAGTTTTACTTTTTGAGTAGAATTCTGAGCAATATCACAATCACCTAGTTTCCTCTTTCGTGAACCAAAATTTGAATTTTATTTTTGTGTTCCATTTTTTTCAGTATTTGTATGTGTGATATCTTGATACACTCCTGGTTACACCCCAACAGGAAGAATATCTTCTGGATATGGCATCTCAAAAGGTATTATTTCAAGATCTGGCATGGTATCATCATAGGTTTCATTTGTTTGATACTTTGCAGAATGCATTTCCACCTCAATATTACCTTCCACACAATTAGTACTTCAATTCTTTCCGGTGGCAACTATATGGGTGCTAGTGGTTGTGGTATCTGTAGTAGTAAAGTTTCCACAGTACTTGAACAGGGACTTCTGATATTTATTACATAATTTTTGGGTTTTCCCATTCTGAGCACTAACACCTTCCATTATTATGAGTTGTACGTCAGAGAAAATTGAGTCACGTGTTAGAGTATACTCAGTCATGCATCTAGATAAACTTATGTCGTGTAAAAACTAGGTCGCGCATTAATAAACTTAGTCCTATCACGCGTCAAAAAATGCAATGAATCACACATCAATGAATACCCTTTTTTATGTCAACAATAAACCCTTTGTCACCTACAACAAATATTATTTTCACACGTTAGCAAACATAGTGCGTCGTGCATAAGATAAACCGATGTCGAGCGTCAGTTAAAAAACTAATTCACGTGTCACTAAACTTAGTCATGTCATGCATCAGCAAATTCAGTGAGCCACACATCAATTAATATCTTTATCATGCATCAACAACAAAAACTTAGTAATCAAATGATAAATATGTATTGTGCTCTAGTGCTTAGAGTATGCAAGTTCACAACTTCACGGTATTAGTAAGGTACTAGTAGTGTAGTGGTAGTATACTACCCGATGAATCACCTAGGTTTTTATATGAGATGTTTTCAAATGTAGGAAAAGACAAACCCAAAAAATATATATTGTAAATTTTAGGTGAATAGGAAACTGACCTGCTTTGAAAAATCACCTTTTCAAATTTTCCTAAAATGAAATTTTTTCCCTATTACGAATATTTTCCACTAAAATTATCCTTAATTTTAACTTTCAACACTGATCCTAAATATTATTAGGTATTCAAAAAAAACTATAGGCCCTATCCATTTCTCTTATAAACTCTTCTTAAAACCCCTTTAGATCATTCAAGTATGCACACTCTCAACTCTAACAACTAGTTTAAAACGAACCATTACACTTGCTTATATACCCAACACTAGATAAAATCACCCCTAGGCCAGCCATGACCTAGTAGATAGTTCATAAAAACTAAAAATAATAATAATAAAATCATATTAATCAACTCAAATGACCCAAGTAGGTCAACAAGGGTTAAGACATCTCCGACAAGCTCCAAGATACACAAATAAGCTCAAAATGCACTCTCTCAAATCTAGCGACTCCAAGCTAAAATTAAAGCCAAATATAATATTTTTCATGGCTCAAAAAGCATAGTAAGTCCTCTAAAAAAATTTATCAATCCCAATAACATCTTCATCAGCTCCAAACATCATAAATTATGTAAAGAAGCAAGAAAGCCCCATAAGGTCTTCAACAACAAGAAATTCAGCCCTGAAGAATGAAAAACTTGGCATAGAAAAAAACATTATCATGAATCAATTAATATACCATTGTAAAGTTATTTGAGTTTAGTTTCTAGAAAAACTCACTTTTTCATCCAATTCATAGTGGAAAACCTCTAAATAGCTCAATCTTTGCAACAACTTCAAGACCCCAAAACTAGGTCTTCAAAACAGAGTTGATTCACATATCAAACCACCTCATCAAGACACAAAACATATACCAATGGAAATATATTTGAATATAATTTCTTTAACAACTCACTTTATCTTCCAAATCATAGGGGAAGGCCTTTAAAAAATCCAATCTATGAAACAACTTCAAACTATAAATCTAGACTTAAGAACCGGTCTTGATAGAAATATGATCCAACACCTTTAAATAAAATTTAAATCTTAAAAAATAATCTAAAAACTTATAAATGTGTTCTAAGAACTCAAAAATATATATAAAACATGAAACAACTCAGAACAACCAATAAGCCTTATGAAGCCACTCAAGAGGATGCACATCCATGCACCCTCAAAATTCCCCTTAAAAGAACTGGTCATAAACTCCTCATCCCTCAGAAAAAAATCAACTGTGATATTTAATTGGAAATATATTGGAACGAGGATCGTGAAAAAATTAAAAATAATTCTTAATTCCACTTATAGCTCCTAGAAAACCACTTTGATCATAGACTACTCCAAACTACCCCAAAACTACTTAAAACCCAATCTTCATAAATAGAGCACACTTTGCACTTTAGAGGCTCAAACATGATATGAAAATATCATGGAAATGTATTAAAACTCCCAAGATTCCATGAATGGTGATTTATTCATTAGGTTCAATAGACAACATTTGCATAAACTAAAAAACTTCGTAAACTTACCTTTTTAAGTGGGGCCCACATATTATCACAAGCTCTAAAATACCTCAATGAAAATATGGAGGAGTCCTATACAACCTCCAATCATAAAATAAAATAAAACCAATCAATTATGGCTTAGTACCATCAATTTCCTCCAAGTCTCTTTGGAGCTAAGGTTTCATGAGGGTTATAAAGCTATTTGGCTTCTTAACGATTGTTCATAAAATTATGACAATAAAAAAAAAAAATTCCACTTATAAAACCTTAATAAATAACCTAATTATCTATTCTAAATTTCTCAAACCCCCATGCACAACATACAACCCAGAACGAGCATCTGAAAGTTAAGATTTACCTCGAATTCTTACTTTTTAAAACCTGATTTTTCCAAAAACCTCATATCTTTAAAAATATTCATCATCTGAACCTAAAACTTGTCATGAATAATCATTAATTCCTCCTATAACTAACCCAAGTCTCATCCATTCTCAAATGTTCCTAAAATTATCTAGCCATAGTGACTTACTTATGCTAACCTAGCTTGTCTTCACCTTCTTGTTTCCCAAGAAGCATGAAACACCATATAACCACTAAGGATTGACCTAAAAATCATCATAAAACTCATATACAACATCACCATACTATTACCATGCTTCAACAAGATTTATCTACTCCGAAACTCATGCCTTTATGCTAAATCACATGCTCCAGGTCTAGGAATAGGCCTAGAATGACCTAAATCAACCAGAAGAAACCATGAAATGACCTTGATGACCTCATATATAAAATTGGACACCTTTAACACATCATACCAACCATGTTTTACTTCATGAAAACCTTTACCTGATTTTTGAACTCACATACCATGACCAAGTACACTAAACCATGCTTTAGAACACCATATAACTTCATCAAACCCTGACACTATCAATCAACCTTAATGTTTGACATTGACTAACACCTCGTGGAGACTCGTATAACTCCTCAACATCATTTTCCATAAATGTATTTGACATCAATGAAAACACTAAGAGACAATGGCCAACACCAATCATAATGAAAAGATGTGTATTAATTCTAAATAGAGATATAAAATCAATATATGAAAAATTTATGTAAAATGACATAAAATCATGAAATGACTATACCTGGTTTCCTTAAATGTGATTATATAGGGAATGCATGAAAACTTTATGTAAGAAGTAACATTTTCATATTATATTTCTTTCTAACATTAGATATATGTGTTACCATTTATTATTTAAATAGTTATGTCACCATCTAACACTAGGTAGCTATATCACCATCTGACATTAGGTTGCGATATGGCCATTGAGACGATATATCACCATTGTAATCATTTCATAGGTATAACTAAATATGGAAAACAAGCACATAACTAATTTAAATGTTGTACGAATTGAGTGATGTAATAAATGTATCTGAATATGTAAGATGAACTTTCCTACAAAGTCCACACTCATATGATAAATCATATAAAATATAATAATGGATCACCTCAAGACATGTAAATCTAATATTTAACATATAATACGTAATGATGAACCATCCCAAGTCAATTAAAACCTAGAATCTATCTCACATAACTATATATGACCTATGTTAATACCATCATCTTGTCTACCCCACGGTATTTTGGCCATGATTTGTGTGAACTTCTAAAAGAGCATACAATATGAACCCCATTTTAATATGATGTATGTTTCCATGCATCACTTAGTTCAAAAAATAAAGGGCTAAATTGTAAAAGTATATAGTCAAAATATTTAGGATGTTAACCATATATAACAAGTGAAATAAGCATGGTGTTATATTAAATGTACATAAGATATGATCATTAGAGAACAAGAATTAGATGTCATATCATAGGTAGGAATATAATAAATATATATAATAATATAGAGAAATCAACAACTAAGAGCATAATACTGAACAATAGAGTAGCATACAAGTAAACATATGAATTGACACCTGATGGATCCATTGTGATGTATGACATGACATGACAAGACACAAAATGGTAGGAACACCATAAAGTATAGATAACTCACAAGCCATAAGAACTTGTCAGTGTTAATTGTGTGTGCTAAGAAAATGTGCAACAATGAAGTATGTTTTAGGAATATGTATCTTGAAATGTGTCATAAATGTAACGTATCTACAAATAAGAGGTGTATTGATCAATGCATATAAATCAAGAGATGTCTCAATCAATGTGCTATCAACAATGTGTTTAAATGAAGAGATTTATCAATCAATGTGTTATAGACAATGTTCCTTAATCAAGAGATGTACTTGTCAATATGATAGGATAAATATTTCTAAGTCAAAAGAAACATCAATCAATGTGATATGAGAAATATATCTAAATCAATATATGTACCAAGCAATTTTATAATAACAATATGTGTCATATGCAATGCATGTCCAAACTGATGTCACTTAGGAAATGTATGTCTCAATCAATATGTCACAAGTGACGTGTTCCAATCAATGGATATATAAATTAATTTTTCTAAGAAGTAATATGTGTGACATGAAACATATGTAACGAAATGATCATAGAGAAGACAAGTATCGATAATTCAATGCATGACGATTTTGATAGAATTTTGACCAAATAAACAAAATACACTTGTTATCCAAATAAATATCCTAGTTATTTGGGTAACTTGTATATATATTTTGGCTCTCAACTCCTCATTGAAGGTTGCGTGTGCTTAGGTTCAGTTTGCATAATTCCTTGGTTGTAATTTTCCCTTGGAGCCCCTTCTTTTCCTCACACGCCCTTACGCGCTTTCTGTTCTCTCCTTTCGCTTTCCTTTTCCTCTTTGTTCTTTATATTTTGGCTCTCAACTCCTCCCTTGTGCCCACCTTCTACACATTTTCTTTCTTCCTAAGCAACGTCTTCTCCCTGCACACATCTCACACTTGCTTCAATAGGCTAATTCCCTGGCCCTCTCACACGTTGCACCCATTACATTGTAATAGTTGTGCCTTGAACTTGCATTCAATGCTCACCATTTTACCTCATTTTCCCTCCTCATGCCTTCATCTTGTCTTCTTCCTGTACCTCATTCTTTCACAAGTCTGTACTTGTGCGACCTCCTTTGCACCCTTTTTTGCTAGGTCATTCTCTGACATACTTGAGTACGCCACACACAACCAACCAAATTATACCAACAGGGAATCAAATCCTTACAACAAATTAATGAGTGATACATGGCAAAAATGAAAAAATATCTGCACGGTTGGCCATCCTTTCAGCCAATCTATGCATGTCACGTGTCTTGCATGCACCGACGGCTCTGAAAAACTTTTGACAGATGTATCTTCTGCTACAAAGCTCCAATCAGCACGTGCCTAGATTTGTTAGAGAGATGGTGACATCAGCTACAATGTTATATATTCAAATTCAAGTTCTTGGTGGATCTAGTAGGTAAGAAATGGAAAAAAGTCTCTTTGAGTATTGATGAGAAAATCTGATTGCTCTAACCACCTGATTTAATATGATTCACCCTTATTACTTCTTCAACATGTCAAAACTAACCTAGGGAAGTGCATTTGATAGATTCTTAGGTAGATTTATAGGCATTGAATGCCTCTTGTTAGTAGTTATATTTCAAATTCGGGTTTTTTCTCCTTCTCTTATACTTCTACAAATGTAAGAGCTAGGCTCATTTTTTATGTTGGGCACTCTAGATCCTTACACATTCTACTAAGGACTTCATATTTTTTGTATTTTGAGGTGCAGACCTCTAGATCTGGCTCTTGCATGTGGATATCGGCCTCCTTCACCATTGTAACAACTCTGTGCATTTCCAGAAGTAATAGAAGCATTTTTTGTGACTATTCTCTATCCTAATGTGTTTTCATTCCTTCTTCATGTTGTTTTTTTGTGTTTTGTGTTGGTTGTGCCATTGCACGTCCTTGCAGTTCCTTATTTAGTTTTGTTCCATGAGAATGATCTGGTAAATACGTGGGTCTAGTTGTGTTACTCGTGCCTAGCATCCTTTCACTCATTTCCTTTCATTATCATTCAAGACATATAGTATTCATCCCTCTTTTCTGATCCTATCACCTTTTAGAGTAGTTTTCTTTCATATTATTTTTCTATCCGTGGTCCCTTGGCATTTATTATCTTAATTTCCCTTTTCAGCACTAGGGGTAGTAGTAGTAGTAGAAATAGATAGAGGAACCGGCCTTCTCTCAAGATCTGTCTCAAGCACACAAGGTCCCATAACTTAGAGATAGTTCCATTGTGATATCAAACAACTTGGATCTTCAAAATCTGATATACATGTGCACATTTGAATGACCAATAGTTTCTGGCACGCCCGATGGGACCATCAATGAAAGCTTACATTTCATACTACTAAGTTTTGGTGTGTGGAATTAGTGTTTCAGCCTCTAGAGGCTCATTTTAACACATCTGGTGACTCCAAACATTTCCATATCTCTATTTTATTAGTATTGAGTACCTTTCATGAGAAGAGTTCATACAAGAAGAAGTGCAATAACTGAATATTATTTCGAGTGCCTCTAGTTATCCCTGAGAAGAATCCATTCTAGAAAGCCATGCGCACATCTCCATCTCCAGCGTGTCATGCCCATTCAAATCCTCCTCAAAACAAATAACTTACACACCCTATAGTGGCACATCAACCACCTCCTCCACTTAGGAAATTTGTAAACCTTACTGAGGGAAGTCCCTTGGTTGTGACTGGCCAACATGATATGCCAAATGACATGCTTAATATTATTCCATACTTTATTGGTGAGAATCAATTCACCCCCCAGGAGTATATCTAGGATATAGCAAACGTGTGTTCACTCTATTTAATCACACATGATGATGTAGTAGTCAAGCTACTTGCAACCTCTTGCAAAGGTAAAGTGCTCTAATAGTACCAAGGCCCGAGACTTGGATCTATCACCACCTAAGATGATCTGGGAAAAACTCTTTGTAATTAGTTTGAAGATAAGTCAAATCACCTATCTCTGGTGGAGCAATTGACAACAACAAGGAGGGCACCCAATGAGAAGATAACTAGTTTCAACATCAAATTTTAGAATACTTGGGAAAAAATCCCTCTAGTGGTAAGACCTATAGCCCAACATGATTTCCTGTATTATCTAAAGGCACTCAATAGTGATATCTCAATCATGATCCAATCCATGGGAGGTAGGACTTTACTAGCTACTTATAGTATTTCAGTAAGGACAGAAAATAGTATTATTCAGGTGGAAAAGATAGCTCCTAGACTAGCTATGCCCTTATTCCCAAAAATGTCACAAGCACCCCAGCCTTCTATGGTCTCTATCCTTGTTCCTGAGAAAAACACACAACCAATTTCCTCAACATCCTACTCTCCAATGCAGATGAAGGAAGATGAAGAGTTGAAGGCCAAGATTAGAAACTTGTCAAACAAGGTCATATCATTAGAGAAACAATAGGTGCAAGCCTATAGAGGTAGTTCTATCAGGAACATGGCCAAAACAATCATCCTTGGTGGAATCAATATGAAAACCAAAGATACACGCCCAACCAACAAATTTCTAGATGGAATGCTAACATGCATCTACCCTTGAAAGTTGTTTCTCTCGCACCCTCTCTTCCAACACCTAGAATAAGTCAGGTGCTCATTCCAGTTCAGAATAATTTTACACAAGAGTTTGGATGGTGCTTCCTTGCAATATGCCTCACAGTCAAAAAAATTGTGTGAATGTTGTGTGTGCGCAAGTTTACATGATCCAGAATGCTTCAGCCTACGAGCCTTCAACAAGTTCCTCTGAAGTAGAAAACCAAGAAAGACCACAAGCTCCTCCAGAGGAAAAATTTATGTTCGTTTGCGCTGAGGAATTCTATGCAATCAACCAAGTGGTAGATGATACAAGCAGACCATGTACCCAAATTATGGACAACCCGAGATATCAGAAGAGAATGTTAGAGTCATGCATGCATGTCACACTCCCCAAAACATAGGATGACCCTCAGAAGTAGAAAGAAGTAGCCAAGGCATCCAATAGTAAGAGTTCTCAACTCCCTACGCAAGAGGCCCCACATAAGACTCTTGAAATAGCACATGCCCCTCCTTTAGTAGGTCAAACTTCCACTTCCACACCTGAACAGTCAAAAAGGGATGTTGTTCCCCAAATTGACAAGTCAGTCAGCTTCCCATTTAACATTTTTGACCAGATGAAGAATACAAATATAAATGTCACAATGTGGGATGCCTTGACTATTCCATCTCAGCGGAATCTATTGCATGAAGCTCTGGCGCAACTCCCACGTGTTGATCCAGCCATACAAAATCCACACATTTCTATTAACATCTTTCAAGAAGAGGAGAAATAAGTAAGTAAGGTGGTTAAAACCCCACCCTTCTATATGTCCTTGATCATAGGTAGACATCTTGTCCATAATTTCATGATAGACTTAGGTGTTAGTACCTCGGTTATGCCTAAGAAGATATTTGATGTCCTAGGTATTAGGTATAGCCCCTTATCTAAAAGATTCCTGCAACTCGATAGATCAACTATCAATACCTTAGGAGTCATTAATCATCTTGAGTTGACCCTTCACACATGTCCAATTTTAACAATTACTAAAGATGTTTCAATCATTGACTCACCTCCTTTGTTTTCCCTATGTCTATAAAGATATTTCACTGCTCAAGCGGGTAGTTACTTGTCTTCTGATTGGTCTCATATGTTACTCAAGATTAGGTATGGTACCTAGTTTACCATACAAGTTGAGCCTATACCTTATTCTTCACACATAGGCTGCAGTTTACATGTTCTAACAATGTGGCAGAGTATGAAGCGCTAGTGCATGGCTTGGTCATTACTGAGAAGAAGAAAATTAAGACATTGCAGATCTTTGGGGACATAGATTTGGTCATCCATTAGGTTATCAACAAGTTCCAGACAAAGAACAAGCTTCTCAAAGCTTATAAGCATGGAGTTTGGGACATCCTTGAGAGCTTTGATGTTCTAAATCTATAGGTGGTGTTGCATAAAATGGACAAGGAATATGACCAGATGGCCATGCTTGGTTCACAATTCTCTCCTACTGAGGAGTTTGTCAAAGGAAACACTTAGCACATTAAGATGGTGATTAGACCATCCATTCTGGACAATAACACCACCTAGCAAGTGTTTGAAAGTGACATGTAGATCATCGAGTTTATCCAAAATGAAGCTAAAGTTTCATCAAGTATGCAAACTAAACTCCATGATAGTTATGGTGACCATGTGATACAACTGAAGAAAAATGAGTATCCCTGATGATGAGGTCAAGGGTGGAGAATGGTATATGCGCACCACGTAAGAATACTGTTCCCCAGTCACTATTGCGCATGGGAAAGAGTTACTTCTTAGCAAGACTTGTGCACATGATGAAAATAAGGCCTTCATCTCCCTGTGTCAAAAATATAGTGATATCTTCTCCACAAAGTATGAAGACCTCAAAAGTTTTGATCCAAGTGTTGCTCAACACTCCATTGACCTTGATCCTAGTATCAAGCCCATCAGACAGAAGAAAAAACTGCTCAATCCAAACTTAGAGCCCCTCATGAGAAAGGAATTATCCAAACTTATTGAGGAAAAAAATATTTTTCCCATCAAATACTCTACCTGGGTCACAAATCTGGTCCCATTGCGAAAGAAGAATGGTAAAATCAGACTCTACGTTGATTTCAAATATTTGAACAAGGTGTTTCTAAATTATCATTATCCTTTGCCTTTTATGGAGTAGATTCTACATACTATGGCTGGTGCATAGATGTTTTTAATGCTAGATGGATATTCAAGTTTTAATCAGATCCTGGTCAAGGAAGAGGATCGATTCAAAATAGTGTTTATAATCAAGTTGGGAACATATGCATATCATAAAATGCCCTTTGGTCTGTAAAATGTAGGTACCACATTTCAGGGTGCCATGGATATTGCCTTCAAAGGTTACATCAATGAGTTCATCCTAGTTTACCTTGATGACATAATAGTCTTCTCAAATCAGAGTGTGGATCATATGGCACACTTGGACAAAGTATTTGAGAGATGTAACAGGTACGGGGTGTCTCTTAACCCCAAGAAGTGCAATTTTATGGTGGCATAGGGAAAGCTCTTGGGCCATGTGGTTTCAAAGGATTGTATCAAAATTTATCCTGAGTGTGTTTTAGCCATCCTAGCTCTTTCCCTACTAATGCACAAAAAGGCCTTACAATCATTCCTTATTAAGATAAAAAAATTTAGGCATTTTATCCCTAACTTTGCAGGACTTGTTTTGCCCATCACCTTGATTCTTAAGAAGGACACAACCTTCAAATGGGCAATAAAAGGAAGAGAAAGCTTCAGAAAAATCAAGCAAGAAATTTCTTGCATGCCAACACTTATCAACCCAGACTATTCCAAGTATTTCATCCTTTATGTTTATGGCATTGATGCGAGTGTTACTGTTTTCCTAACATAAGAAAATGAACAAGGTATGGAACAACCAATGGCTTTCTTCAGCTAGACGTTGAAGGATTATGAACTAAATTTTAGTCACACAAAGAAACAAGCCTTCACCATCATGTGCACCCTCAAGAATTCAAGAGTATGCTCGCCACCAATCATATCAAAGTGTTAGTCTCCCACTCTTCTGTTAGAGACTTCATCATGGAAGCATAGATCAGTGAAAAGAGAGCATGATGGGTGACCAAAATCATGGAGTATGATGTGACTATCAAAGCCAAAAAACTTGTAAGAGGTAGTGTGCTCTACAGGCAGATTGTTGGGGATGTGCAGAATGAATCTGAGCCTTCATTATTTTTTATGAATGTCTTACGTACACAGAGCTTGAGTAGAATACAGATTCTTGTGCGCGTGACTGGATGAAGGATATGATCACATTCCTTTCCGAGGGTGTATAACCTCCTAGTATGAATAAGGAATAGAGAAGACATCTGAGGTTACAATCTATCCCCTATGTTTTGATTGATGGAATTCTCTTCAATAAAAATCTTGATGGCGTGTTGTCAAGATGTATCAATGGCGCACAGAATGAAAAAGTGTTAGCAAAATTTCATGATGGATTTTGTGGTGGACACTTTTCTACCAAAACTACAATAATTAAAACCATAATGGCAGGTATCTTCTGGCCTACCCTGTTTTCATATGCACATAAGTGGGTCATGAAATGAAGAGAGTGCACTTTCTTTATAAGAAAGAAAAAATTGGTAGTGCTTCCCCTCTAACCAATCCAAGCAGATAAACCTTTTACACAATGGGGTCTTGCCTTCATAAGTATGATCAATCCGCATTCAATCATTGGACACAAGTGGGTGTTGACAGTTGTGGACTATTTCACCACATGGACAAAAGCTGTCACACTCAAAGAATCAACCGAATCAGTCATTTTTTACTTTCTCAAAGGCATAGTCACAAGGTTTTGTGTTCCTCAAACCATTATCTCTTATAATGCAAAGGCCTTCTTTGGGACCAAAATCACTGATTGGGCTCTAAATCTAGGAAATTTATCTAAGAACATCTTATAACTATTACCCCCAAGGAAATGGTTTGGTAGAGTCAAAAAATAAGAACCTGATCAGAATTATGAAGCACACAATGAACATCAGCCAAAGACAGTGGCATACAAGGGTCTCGCGCACACTCTGGAAAGATAGAATCATAGTAAAAAAGGCAATAGGAACTTTTCCTTACAATCTTGTCTATGGTAAGGAGTATACCCTTCCTTTGACACTAGAATTGAACTCATTAGCGCTTGTTCAACAGCTGGAATTCGAGGGTGTAGTCCAAAGAGAAATTACAATGGCAAAGCTGGTCGATCTCGAAGAGCTAAGGAACTTTTCCATGATCGACCTAGAACAACATCAACAAGAAACAAAGAAATGGTTTGACATAAAGGCTAGGCCTCAAGCTTTTAAAGTTAGGGACTTAGTCCTAAAATTGGATGCTGAAAGAGCTAAACCAGGATGCCATTCAAATTTTGATGCACTTTGGAGTGGCCCATACATCATCAGTTCGTACAAAGAGGATAACTCTTTTGAGTTAACTCATCTTAATGGAAGTGTGCTACAAATCCTAGTAAATGGGATCTATCTCAAACCCTTCCATTGATTTTGTTACATCATTTTGTACATGTTAGATTAATTTCAATTCCTCCAAGTGTGTTTTGTGCACATTGTCTATTTGTACATAGTTCTTTTTTCTCGTGTGCTTCTTTTGCATGCTCTTATGTTACTTCCAGGGTACATGTCTTCTTTCAATGGTTTCAAGATTTAGAATAAGAGTCAAGATATGAACTTCAAGTGACTAAGGGGGGAGTTTCATGAATACACAATAGACTCCATACCCAATGGATGCTCTAGGATACTAATCTCCTTCATCTAGCTAGCAAATGGCCCCAAACATTGCCAAAACTATTATCTAAATAACTCTCCTAGTTATTTTGGTAACTTGTATAAATATTCTAGATTTCAACTCCTCATTAAAGGTTGCGCGTGCTCAAGTTCAGTTGGAAAAATTCCTTGGTTGCATTTTTCCCTTGGCACCCCTTATTTTCCTCATGCACCCTTGCAAACTATTTGTTCTCTCCTTCCTCTTTCCTTTTCCTTTTTGTTCTACTCCTCCCTTATGCCCACCTTTTGCACATTAACTTTCTTCCTAAGCAGCTTCTTCACACCACGCGTGTCTCACACTTGCTTTAATTAGATAAGTCCCTAGCCCTATCACGTGCTGCACCCATTACTTTGTAATAGTTCTGTCTTGACCTTGAGTTCTTTACTCAATAGTTTTCCTTGTTTTCCCCATGCATGCCCTTACACACCTTCCTCCTATCTTCTTCCTGCGCCTCATTCTTCTACGTACCTATACCTGTGCAACCTCCTTTTTTCCCTTCTATGCTATGTCATTCTCTTACATACTTGATTATGCAACATGCAACCGACCAAATCGTGCCAACAAGGCACTGAATCCTTGCAGTAAATAAATGAGTGACACATGGCAGAAATAACAAAATATTTTCACAATTGGCCATGCTTTTAGCAAATCTGTGCCCGCCACATATCTTGTGTGCACTGACATCTTTTACAAAATTATGACAGACATATTTTATGCTACAGAGCTTTGATCAGGGTGCACTTGGACTTTTCAGAGACTTGTTGATATCAACTATAGTGCTATCACCTTTTAGTGTAGTTTCCTTTCATGTTATTTTTCTATCCTTGGTCCCTTGGCATTTATTAGCTTATTTTCCCCTTTCAGCACTAGGAGTAGTAGTAGTAGTAAAAATAGATAGAGGAACTGGGCATGGAATTTTCTTCCCCTTCATTCTCTTCTTCATCAGTGGCCATGGAATTTTTTGATAGTTTTCCATTGAGTAATATTGTGCTCTTTTCATGCAGTTTATGGACAAGTGATGAGATTGTTTACAAGAATAAAAACATATTTCTTTATATCTTTGATAGTAGATCCCTACTAAGAATAATATTCAAATATCCTTTTAGCATATGCTCTATCATGTTTTCCATACATCTTACTTTCCCATAAATCATTTATTATTTCTATTTTTTTCCTCTATCAGAGAAGAAATCAAATGTTTTAAACTTGGATTTATTTTACTCAAAGTGAATATCATGTTAGAATAGTTGGGTGACATGTTATTTACCAATGCTAATTTAACAACATAATCATGCACATAAAATTTTATTCCAACTAACTAATTTAAAATAGAAAAAAACTTACTTATGTTTTGCACCATGTTATCACCTTCCTTTATCTTAAGTTAAACAATTTTTTCTTCAAGGATATTGCTGCACTTCATTCTTGGGACCCAAACAACTTGTTCAATTTTATTCAGGTGAAATTTGATGTCTTTGTTTGATTTATATGATACATGTAGGCATAGGATAATCCTAGCCCAATAATTTCTATCACTTTTTCGTCCTTTATTTCCCAATTTGTGGCTTCATTTGCATTACTTGGCTTTGATATTTTACCATCTACAATTTACCACAATTCTTTATTGAATAATCAATTATGTTCTAACTTGTTAAAGATGGAATTCCCCGCCTTAAAATTTTTCATTTAATTTCAACTTGTTCATTTTGACTCCCCTGAAAACTTGACTCAATGAATGTTGAATAATCTAAAAATGAATCCTTTACAATGTTTTTGAAAATTTTCTAACACTTTTGATCTTTGATGAAACATACTTGTAATGAAAAACTCTTTATTGACAAGAACTAATATTTGGAAAAAAATGACTCTTTATTTAATGGACATTGCATAAAATTATTATCAAAACCAAATTGACATACAATCTTTATCTCAACATGGAATTTAAACAATGTAACAAGACAATAAAGATGGAAACTTAAAAATTAATTAAAGATAATTTTTAATAAAAATAAAAATATAACACATTACTCACTTGTCACTTGTGATATATCTATTAACTTCAATTTAAAATCCACCCTTTACATTTTACTTACAAATGAATATAATGTTTGACTAACCACATGACACAAATTGAAACTATAGTTCAAAACGTAGAACCATCTAATACTATTGAAAATAAAATTTAACCAAAACAGAGTAAAAAAATTAAACTTACAAAAACACTCCACACATATTCTTCAAGCATGCCAAACCACTTTTCAAAATGTATGATTTTTCTATAGCAATTATAAGATGTTTCTAATAAAGACTCAACAATCTTGTTTTATTGGAAATATGTTTGTAGTCTTATATGGGAATCATTCAGATCTGTAGTACTAGCAGAATGCATGTGCACATAGCTATTCTCTACTCCACATCTTACATGCATTTATGATATTAGTAATAGATTGAATGACACATGGGTATGAGAAAAATTATTGTTTCTTATCAAATCCAATGTGGAACACATAATAAGCATCCAAAAAAATTGGATTCAAGATTAATCTTTCCACGTCTAGAGCTAATCATCAACACCTCTTTTGGCATATGATGGTGTGAAAAAAATAGTCGGCCAAAGAATAGGTACAAGAATTAAAGGAAATATGGAAAATAAATCCTTGGGGATTTATTCTTCCATGAATACTATTTATTTTTGTGATGCATGAGATATTATATAATTAACATTAATTAATTCATATAACTCCTGCAGGAAAGCATTTATCATAGTTACACATTAGTGCACTTGAGAAATCCAAATGCTTTGTCAATCATGAAAAAAATCTTAACTAATGAATAATTCTTTCACAACTAAACTCATAAATCATCTTTTATTCAATGGGTAAGTAAACTAGAGCATCACCCCTTGACGTATTTTACACCATGTTTGAAATATATAGGTATGGCCTACTTGGAGGCCAAATGAATCTTTGACCAAATAAATATAATAAATTTTTGATTCTTTATTAATATAACAGGGATATATTTATAAAAAATACACTCCAACATAATAGGAGTCAATCTCAACACAAAATTACTCATATCCCTATATTCCCTTGACTACATATTCTATTATAAGCAAGTTGTTATCCCACACATATACAATATTATTTTACACACTAATTTTATGTAACTTAACAAAATTACATCTAACCATATTATCCCATTAACAAATAATAATAACCATGTGACTACTAATTATTTCTAACAACACATATAGAAAATAAAAGGTATATAACATACAATGCATAGAGAAAACAAAAACATAGAGAAAATAATGGAAAAAATACATTTAAAGCATAGAGAAAATAATGACATAGATAAAATAGAGCATAACACAAACAATGGCATGGATCAAACATTGGCATAGAGTGAATAATGTATAGAGAAAATAATGACATAAATAAAGCAATGACATAGACAAAACAATGCTTAGAGAATAAATGATATATAACATAAAGTGCATAAAGAAAACAATGACATTGAGAAAATATTAACATAGATAAAATGATCCATAAAGTATATAATGTCATAGAGAATACAAGTTTATAGATAAAATAAGTGCATAGAGAAAACAAAGCATAAAGAAAAATAGTGCATAAAACATACAATAAACTAATTCATAGAGAAAACTAGTGCATTGAGAGTATAAGTGCATAAAGAAATCCATGGATAAAAAAACATGTAGCAAAAAATATGCTTAGAATGAGTGATATATGAAACAATGTAAAATAGCCAAAAATAGGATCCTAGGTATGATATTATCCAAACAAACATATACGTGTGCAATAAGCAAGTAGCAAAGTAATGATAAAAAAAAAGTAAACATAGAGCATGTTAAATCAGTAACTAGAGGTAAATAATGTAATCATCCACTAAAGCACAATATAACACATGTTATAATACATAAGATTGTGCAAAATAAAAAATAGAAGATTTGTATCACTAATGGAATATTTTGTAAAGATATGATATAGATGAACTCAGTATGCGAGATGCCCTTGGTGTAGGTATACCCCTAATGTGGTAGGTATCCCTCACAATATAGGTATGTAAGAAGCCAAAAAGTGTGTAAGATATATTGATCCGATTCAATTATTACTAAATCATCATGAATAATATAGAACAAAAAATAATAAATAAGATAGTCATAAACCATGTAAGGATGAAATATTCAATTAACACACTTCTCAAAAGTAGATAAAATTAACTAGGGTTAGGGTTTCAAATTAATTCACCCCAAATTAGGATCAAACTATGTGAAAATTATTTGAAATTGGATAAGGATGTTATATGGTGTGTTATAAATCTACATATGAAATATGGGATCCTAAAATTAAGTGGAGGACATGTTCACCCATATGAGACATGTTCAATTGAAAAATGTGTACTAGGATGGACGAATTTGTCCATTGCTATTGTGATATGTAATATGAATTTGGAACTTACTTCTTCTATGTCCATGCAAATTTTTATAGAATAAGATACTATGTGATTTTATCTAGAATAGGAGACATTGTCCTCCCTTTAGTTTTATATCCTATGAATTTCAATAAAACTCAATGACACCCTACAAAACCCTTATGCACACTTTTATATCATTGTAAGTATATTTCAACCAAAAAATTGGTGCAATCTATTCTAACCCTAACCCATACTTAATTTATTTAGATCATATAATCTTGTGCATTTTCTATATTTATTATCAAAACCATTGAGCACACCAAGATTTCTCATCCTTCATTTGTATCCTTACATATGGCTACTGTTGTCTAGAATTGCACCCCTATGTAATTTTTAGTTAGGAAATCTGCAGCATACCAAGTTATTCTTCCATAGAATATGTGAATGTAGTGTTCTCCTAACCTACGGAATAAATGAATTGGAGCTCAAGACTTAGGTGGATTTTTAATGGGGTTAGTGCTTCGTAGAGGTTGAAGTTAGATGTTATACCTTCACAACATCAACAAGGTCAATCCTATGTGGACATTAAAATTAGTATTTCATGGGTTGAAGGTAATTCAGAACACCATGGGGTTACAAGCCCAAGAAAAATTGGAAAATTGGCTAAGGACAAGATCCAGGGAGTGAAGAAGTCAGGAATTCAGTGTTCCATGGTAGGGTAAAAGATGTATTTCTTCACAGTTATGAAGTTACAATGTTACGCAGACTTGGAAAATATAAATTATGTGGATTTGGTAAATTACGTGAAACAAAAGTTATATACCACTAAGGAGGAGCCATGATGCTTAGAAAAAGTGTCATGAGACACTGCAAGGTGAAGGCAAGAAGGTTTGAATGTGAATAAGTTTGAAATCCACAAGGTGAAGAAATGGAACAACACAACATGTGGAGAAGTAATGTTAAGTGTGAAGTAAAGGCCGCACAATTTAAAAAGTTGTGATAAAGATCGCAGAACACAGTAAATACCACATGATGGATAACAAGGAGTCGTAAGTGGTATAAATTAATACAGAGTTGATTATTATTCATGGATCATGGTCGAGGACATGGAAAAATACAAAGAGCATGAAAAGATACTAAATGGAAAGGAAATCCACATATCAAAGTAGAATCATTTAAAATCCACAAGGTGTGAAAAGGTCGTTCTTATTTTGAACCAAATGCTCAATCACCTCAACGAAAAAATTTTAATGAAGTATGGGTGTCATCCTCTTGTGCTGATGATTTGATGGTGTGTAATTAAAGAAATTTTATGTTCCTCTTCTCTCCTTCCCTCTTCTTCTCTCTCCTTCTTTCTATAAATGTAACTGTTGGTTCTCAAACTTGCACCCATGTCTCAAATCTAGAAGAATCGATTCATTTGAGACAACAATGGAACTGTCTCCAAGTTATGGGGCCTTACACATTTGAGACAAACCTTTGAAGAAGACTAGTTCCTCTATTTATTTCTACTGCTATTGTTACTCCTAATTTTGAAAGGGAAAACTAAGCTAACAATGCCAAGGGACCAGGGATAGAAGGATAACATAAAGGAAAGTTAATCAAAGAAAAGATATAGCACCAGAAAAAGAGGGATGAACACCATCTGTTCTAATCGAAAATGAAAGGAGAAAACATGAAAGAAGGTTGGGCACGTGTGGTAAAACTAAAACACATTTACCAGATTAGTTTCATGGAACACAACTAAAATTAGAGTTGCAAGGGATGTAGAGTGACATAGCAAGCATGCAATGTAAAAGAGAGGAAAGAAGAAAGAATACAAACATGCTTACGAGAGATAATAGTCACAAAATGATGCTTCTATTACTTCTAGAAATACATAGAACTATTACAATGGCAAAAAAGGCCAATATCCACATGCACGAGTCAGATATAGAGGTCTATGAATCAAAATACATAAATATGAATTCCTTAGCAAATTGTGTAAGGATCCAAAGTGTCCAACATTAAAAATGAGCCCAACTCTTTAATCCATGGAATAAGAAGAGAAGAAGGAGGGAAAACCCAATTTTGAAATACAACCACCAATAAGAAGCATTCAATGCCTACAAATATGCCTGTAAATCTATCAAATACGTTTCCCCAAGTCTTTTTGGCGTGTTGGAGAAGGAAGGTAGGAGGGTAGATCAGATCAAATCAAGTGGTTAGAGCAATCAGATATGCTCATTAATTCCCAGATTGACATTTTCCCATATTTATCTACCACATCCACCAAGGATTTGAATTTAAATGTCTAGCACTGTATCCCATGTCAACAACTATTGATTGAGACTAGGCACGCACTGATTGGAGCTTTATAGCAAAAGATATGGTTATCAGAAGATTTTTAGGGCCACCTATGCACTCAAGACATGTGGCATGCATGGATTGGATGAAAATACAGCCAACTGTGTAAATGTTCTTTTTGTTTCTGCCATATGGCACTCATTGATTTATTGCAAAGGTTTGGCACCTTATTGGCGTGTTTTGATAGGTTACATTTGGCACACTCAATCATGTCAGAGAATGACAAGACACGGAATGGCACAGAGAAGGGTGAAAAGGTATGCGCCCAGAAGAATGAGGTACGGGAAGATGACAGATGGAAGGTGCGGGTAATTACAATACACGCGGAGGAAAGGGTTTGTGGGGATGCCAAGGACTTAACCGATTTTAGGAATCAAAGGCCAAGGCATACACGAAAGGTGAAGCAATGTAGAGAAGGTGGAAGCACAGAGAGTGCATGCAAGGGGAATATGGAACAAGGAAGAAAAGGAAAAGGAAAAGGAAAAGGAAAAGAAGGGAAGAAGGCATGAAAAGGAAGGGATGCACGTAATGCGCACAGGGAATCTACAACCATGAAAATGTGCCAAGTAGATAGTTGGAGTGTGTGCAACATGCAATGGAGGTCTAAGAAGTAGAATATGTATGTAAGTTATCTAGATAACTAGTAGAATTATTTGGATAATAGTTTTGGCAACTTTCAGGGCCATCTGATAGATATATGAAGGAGATCAATAGCATGTAGCATCCATTGGGCATTGAGTCTATCATGTAATCATGAAATTATAATCTTTAGCTTTGAAGAACTACCCTTTAGATTCACTTGATTTATTTTATAGCTCTGCTCTGAATCCTACAAAACTGTTGAAAGAAGACCAACACCCTGGAATCAAAAAGAAGAGCGCGCATAGGAAGCGAGAAGAAAGAACTATGTACAAACAAATAATGTGCATGCAGGGCAATCGAAGGAATTAAAACTAATCTAATATATACAAAATGATGCAGAAAACTTAATGGAAGGGTTTAAGATAGATCTCATTTACTGGGATTTTTAGCACGCCTCCATCAAGATGACTTAACTTGAAAGAGTTATCCTCCTTGCATGAACTAATGATGTATGGGCCACTCCAAAATGCATCAAAATTTGAATGACACCCTGGTTTATCTTGGTCGGCATCCCATTTCAAAACCAAGTCCCCAACTTTGAAATCTTGAGGCCTAGCCTTTCTGTCAAACCATTTCTTTGTTTCTTGATGATGTTGTTCTAGGTTGATCATGACAGAGTTCATTGATTCTTCAAGATTAACCATCTCTGTCATTCTCATTTCTCTCTGGTTTGTGACTTTGAACTCCAATTTTTGGGAAAGTGCCAATGATTTCAACTCCAGTGTCAAAGGAAGGGTAGCCTCTTTGCCATAGACAAGCTTGTAAGGTGAATTTCCTATTGCTTTTTTAACTCACGATTCTATCTTCCCAGAGCATGTGTGCAACCTTTGTATGCCACTTTCTTTTTTTATGTTCATTGTGTCTTTCATGATTCTTATCAAATTCTTGTTTGTTGACTCTTCTAGACCATTTCCTTGAGGGTAATAGTTGGAATAAGTCTTCAAATAAATGCCAAACAATTAGTTATTTTAGTGCCAAAGAAGGATTTTTCATTATCTGAGATAATGGTTTGAGGAATGCCAAACCTTGTGACTATACCTTTAAGAAAGTCAAGGATGACTAACTCGGTTGATTCCTTGAGTTTGATAGCTTATATCCATCTAGTAAACTAGTCCATAGCTATCAGCACCCATTCGTGTCTAGTGCTTGAAGGTGGATTGATCATGCTTATGAAGTCGAGGCCCCATTGCGTAAAATACTGATCCACTTGGATTGGTTAGAGGGGAAGTGCTGCCAATCTATTATTTCCTGAAAAAAAGTGCATTATTTGCATTTTTTCACCCACTTGTGTGCATCTGTAAACAGATTAGGCCAAAAGATACCTTCCATTAAGATTTTCATTGCACACCATCAAGACTTTTTTTGAATATAAGTCCATCAATCAAAACATAAGAGACAGAATGTAGCCTCATATGTCTTGTCTTTGCCTTGTTTAAGCCAGAAGGGTATACGCCCTCAGAAAGGAATGTGGTCATGTCCTTCATCTAGTCATGCATGCCAGGCTCTGTATTCTTCTAAAGTTATATGCGTAGGAGAACTTCATCAAGGAACAATGAAGTCTCAGATTCATTGTGTGCATCTTCAGAAAGCTGCTTGTAGAGCGCGTTGCCTCTTACCAAATTTATGGCTTTGATAGTCACATCATACTCTATGATTTTGGTCACCCGTTGTGCTCTCTTTTCACTGATTTCTGCTCCTATGATGAGGTATCTAATAGAAGAGTGGGAGACTAACACCTTGATATGATTTGTGGAAAGTATACATTTAAACTTGTTGAGCATGTGCATAATGAAATAGACCTATATATCCATATGATTATATCTTAATTCATAATCCTTCAGCGTATTGCTGAAGAAATCCACTGGTTGTTCCATCCCTTGTTCATTTTCTTGTATTAGTACATCATCAACACTTGCATTAGTGCCATAAGCATAAAGGATAAAATCCTTTGATTAATCCAGTTTGATAAGTGTTGGTGCATAAGAAATCTCTTGCTTGATTTTGTCAAAGCCTTCCTTTCCTTCTGATGTCCATCTTAAAGCTATGTCTTTCTTGAGCATGAGGGTGATTGGTCTTACAAGTCCTGCAAAGTTAGGAATAAAGTGCCTAAAAAAATTGATCTTACTAAGGAAGGAGTGCAAGGCCTTTTTTTATGCGAATATGGAAAGAGACAGGATGACTGAAAAACGTTAAGGGTCAATTGCGATACCATATTTTGAAATCACATGGCCCAAGAGCTTGCCTTGTGCCGCATCAAAATTACACTTCTTGGAGTTAAGGAATACACCATACCTTCTGCCTCTCTCAAATAATTTCTCCATGTGTGCCATGTGATCTACACTCTTCTTTGAGAAGACTATAAATTCATCAAGGTAAACCAAGATTAACTCATGGATGTAACCTTTGAAGTCAATTTCCATGACACATTGAAACATTGTGCCTGCATTTGATAGACCAAAGGGCATCTTATGATATGCATATGTTCCCCACTTGGTTGTAAAATTTGTTTTGAATTGATCCTCTTCCTTGACCAGGATATGGTTGAAGCCAGAGTATCTGTCCAGCATTAAGAATCTTTACATGCTGGCCACATTCTATAGAATCTACTCCATTGAAGGAAAAGGATAAATATCCTTTTAGAGAAGCCTTATTCAAATATCTGAAATCAACATAGAGTCTAATTTAACTGTTATTATTGTGCACCAGAACTAGATTCCTGACCCAAGTAGATTACTTGATGGAAAAAATGATCTTTGCCTCAATGAGTTTGGATAACTCCTTCCTCATGAGGGGCTCTATCTTTGGATTGACTGGTCACTTCTTTTATTTGAGGGGATTTATACCAGGATAAAGGTCAATAGAGTGTTGAGCAACACTTGGATCAAAACCTTTGAGGTCTTCATACTCCCATAAGAAAATATCACTGTATTTTTGACAGAGAGAGATTAAGTCCTTTTCATCGTGTGTGCAAGCTTTATTGAGTAGCAACTCCTTTCTATGTGCAATAGTGACTGGGGAGTAGTCTTCTCAAATCATGCGCACATACCTATCTTCACATTTGAACTCATCATTAGGGTTAAACATTTGTTCTAAGGTGACCAACCCTTTAGGCATCTTATTTGTCTTTAGCTGTATTACTTGGTCACCATAGTTTTCATGAAAATAAGCTTGCATACTTGATGAGAACTCACCTTCATTCTGGATGAACTGGATGATCTGTGTGTCACTGTCAAACACCTGGAAATTGATGTTATTATCTGGAATAGATGGTATAACCGCCATATTAATGTGTGGAGTGTTTCCTTTGACAAGGTCCTTAGCATGAGAGAACTACGAACCAAGAACGACCATTTTATCAACTTCCTTATTCATCTTACATGGCACCACCTACATATTTAGAGCATAAAAGATCTCAAGGAGGTCCCAAAATCTGTTTCTGTAAGCTTATTCTTTGTCGTGCACTTGTTGGTAACCTGGTGGATAACCAATTATATGTCCCCAAATATTTTCAACGCCTTAATCTTCTTCTTTTTAGTAATAAGTAGACCATGCACCAGTGCCTCATATTATGCCATATTGTTAGAGCATGTGAATTGTAACCTATGTGTGAAGAATAATTTCTCATCCTTAGGGGAAATGAGAACAACTACTACCACGTCATTTATACTTCTGGATCCATCAAAGTATAACTTCCATAGACCAGGGTTCTCTTCACTTTGCTTGAGTGCACGCGGGTAGCATAAATTCTTCTTCAATAATGCAGTAAGTACCAAGCCCAATTTCATAAGCTTCCAACTCTTTAGCATATGGGTCAAATTTATGGTGCCTCTCTTCCCATTCATCGAGTACTCGATCAAGAATAGATGGCGGAAGAGGATGATCTTTAGAAACTAAATCTTATTCTTCTTGGATAAAATAGCTGGCTTGGAGAGGGAATGGGACATGTGACTCTACATGATAGGAAAATATTGGCTTAGCTTATATGGTAAATCAGGTACCATACCTTGTCTTGAGTAACATCTGTGTCCAATCAAAAGATAAGTAACCCCCCACTTTAGCGGTAAAATCTCTTAAAAAACATAAGGAAAATAAAGGGGTAGATCAATCATTGACACATCTTGAGTTATTGTAAGACTTGGACATACATGGAGAGTTAACTCAAGATCCTTAATGATTCCTTGGGTAGTGACAGTTGAACCATCAAGTTGTAGGAATCCATTTTTCAGTGGGCTATACTTAAGATCTAAGACATCATCAATATTCTTAGGTATGACAGAAGTACTAGCACTTGAGTCAATCATATAGTTATGGAGAAGATATTTTCATATGATTAAATACATATAAAAGGGTGAGGTTTCAAAAAATTTACTTACTTGGTTCTCATCTTCTTGGAAAATATTGATAGTAGCATGTGGATTTTTCATAGCTGGATCAGTGCACAGGAGTTACGTCAGAGCTTCATGCAACAAGTCATGCTGGGATGGAATAGCGAGTGCATCCTACATTGTGACATTTATGTTTTTTTCTTCATCTGGTCATCAATGCTTAATGGAAGACCCACTGACTTATTCATTTCAGGTATAACAATGTCCTTTCTTTATTTTTAGGTGTAGTGGCAGGAGTCATTGTTGGTGCAAAGGATTGGCCTACCAAAGGAAGGGTGCACACTACTTCTAGAGGATATTTACGTGGAGCCTCGGTTGTAGGAACACGAGTGCTTTTACTATTGGATTCCTTAACTGTATCTTTCTACTTCTAAGGATTGACCTGTGTTGCTAGAATTGTGACCTACAAGCCAGGCTCTAGCATTCTCGTTTTGTATTTTATGTTGTCTACAAATTAGGCACGTGATCTATATGCATAATATATAGCTTGGTTGATTACATAGAGGTCCTCAGCAACAAATAACATCAGGTTTGCATCTAGAGGACCTTCTAGCCTTTCTTGGTTATCTACTTCAGGTGCGTGTGTTGAAGTTTCACAGTTGAAGCATTCTGGACCATATAAGCTTATGCGCATGCAACATTGTCACAATGATATTGAATATGAGGCATATTGCAAGGAAAACACCATTCATACTCTTGCGCCAGGTTGTTCTAGACTAGGAAAAGTGTTTGAATTGTGTTGGGTACTAGAAGAGGTGTTGCAGGAGGAATAACTTGCAAAGGCAAGTGCACATTAGCATGTCATCTATCATTTTGTTGGTTTTTCCCGTATCTTTAATTTTCATATTGATTTCACCAAGGTTGATTGCTTTAGCTTTGCACCTAATTGGAATTGCCTCTATAGGCTTGCACCTGCTACTTTTCAAGAGATATGACCTTGTTGGAAAAGTTTTTAATCAGGTCCTTTAACTCATCATCTTCTTTCTATTACACAGGAGAGTAAGATGTAGATATAACTGGATGCATGCTTTGTACTGAAACTAGAGCCATAGAAGGCTGGGGCACTGAAGACATTTCTAGGAAAAAGGGCACAGAAGGCCTAGATGCCAAATTACTAGCCTGAATCAGATTTTTTTTTGCCCTTATTACAATGTTGTATGCAATATGTAAGGTTCCACTTCCTATGGATTAAATCATGACTGAAATGTCACTATTCAAATCCCTTAGATAGTACAAGAAAGCATGTTGGGATGTAAGCCTTACCACTTGAGGAATTCTGTCCTGAGTCTTTTGGAATCTGATATTGAAATCATTCATCTGTTTGTTGGGCAATGCACTTTGTTGTAGTTAACTGCTCCATCAGTGATAGATGATCTGATTTATCTTCAAAGTAATTGCATAGAGCCATTTCAAGTTCATCCCAGGTAGCAATAGATGTAGGTCCCATGCCACGGTACCATTGGAGTGCTTTACCCTTGAAAGAGGCTGCAATTAACTTGACAACAACTTCATAATGTGTAATTAGATAGACAGAGCATATTGTTGATGGACATCCTTATGAGCGAACACTTCCGTCAAATTTGTGGGAATCCTTAGATTGGTGGAACATGCATCCTAAGGAGACCTCTAGGTTTTAAAGAAGCTAGCTCTTCTCTATGGGGTGAGATAAGGGTCAGAAAAATTGGAAAGAAAAAACATAAAACAAATTAAAGCGATGCAATGAAAAGAATACACCAGGAAGTCAACTAAATACACAATCATCTCAAACTACTCAAGCACAACACCAAATATTGCAACACCTAAATATGCACAGTTTCTAAATGAAAATAAAGGTGATAAGAGAAAATAAATATATGTGAATGATGAACCAGAAACACCACAAAACATATATATTACTCCAATGGTTGTGCAAAATATTACGTATAGAAGAGAGGTAAGATTGTTGTTACAAAGCCTAGGTAGAAGGCTGGAGTTTCAAGATCTCCTTTTTCTAACAAAAGAGAAGCTTGGCGACAGAGAGGAAAATATTAAGACTCCTGCTCACTACAAAAATCTATCTACTTCAAGTCTATTTTCCTCCAAAAGTATCTCTTCAAGTATCTCCCTATGTCTTACATCAGACTTTGATTACAATATATAGGAGGAGAAAAGGGTGAGGGAAAATTCTTGAACTTCCTTCCAACCACCTTCAAATTATGATAAATGATGTGAAGTGATTGAAACAGATCTCTTCAAATATTTCCCATGCTCTTTGATGAAACTTCCAAGGAGTGAGATCCATGCTTATTAATGCATCTTTGATTATTCTACAACTGACTCCTTTGAGATGGAATCATTTTTTGAGAAAACCCCTTTCGGATATTTATTACATAAAAAGATATTTTAGTTCTTTGTGCATTGGTTTCTATTCCCTAGAATCAAAATGGTGAGCACCTCGTCATTGTAATGAAATGACCCTTTTTAAATGTAGATGAACATGGGAATTCATTTTATTTATACAAGGCTTATGTATTAATGCCCTACTGAAATGACAGGCTAAATGACCCTTCAGCCTGATGTTTTGAAGAATCCCAAAATTTTAGGATCTTATAGATAAGCCTCTAAATCATTCATACGTGGAAAATGGCTTGTCCTTTCATGGTTTGTCTTGAAACTGGAGTCCACTAGTAGTAAGATCCACATGGAAGACTTGTGCATCCTCTTGACTCTGCTTTCTTTTATGGCTCCGAGGAATGCACCGAGTGGATGCTTGGCGTCATCCGTGGACTTGCTTCTCATTTTAGGCTCATAAGGACCTTTGGTATATGAACAACATCTCTCGGGTGGGGCCCGTTTGTTGACTCCACATGTCAGCTCCATGGGAATCTGAGACTTTTCCCCCTTTTTTGACTTCTGAAGTTGTGCCCACTTGATACTTGTCACTGTCTGCGAGCCATTTGGTTCTCTTTATAATTTGGTTAAGTCCCCTCTCTCTCTCCGTGAATATTTGGCTTCAAATGGGTTTCTCTTAGCTGTGAAAATTTAAATAACACATACATTGGCCACATCATGAATGTGTTCAACATGGGTGACTTGATTTTATCCTATGAGGTATGGAATACTCTTAAGCACGGCCATTGGCATATCAGGATAGGAATTGAGAGTGAGTGGGATTCCACCAGTGAAGCTAGAAATTTTCCTTAAAGGAGGAGGTGGTTGAAGCACCATGGTAGGGCATGCTTTTCTGTTTTGAGGAGTAGAGTGAGCGTGACATGGTGGAAATGGGGATGTATGACATGCGGAATATCTGCTACGTTTACTTCTTAGTGAAAAATGGAGGTATTCAAAAGATCCTTTAGCTTTAACACTCCATCTGGTATACACTCATCTCATAAAATGCACTCAGGAATACAAAAATAGGATCTTTGGAAATGTTGGGAGTCTCTAGATGTATTGAAATAAGCCTCTAAAGGATGGAAATACCAAGTTCACACACCATAACTTAGTAATATGAAATTTAATCTTTCACTGCTAGTCCCACTGGGCATGCCAGAAGTTGTTTTTCATTCAAGCTTACACCTGTGTCTCAAATCTAGAAAAACTGAGTCATTTGAGACAATAATGGAATCATCTCCAAGTTATGGGGCCTTGTGTACTTGAGACAGATCTCCGGAGAAGGTTGATTCCTATATTTTCTTCTACTGTTACTATTGTTACGTCAAAACAGTAGCACCCTAGGATTTTCACATTATAAAACCCTACTTTTGACTAACATAGTATTGTCTCAAGGTGTGGGACCCTTTCAATTGAGACAAACCTCAAGAGAAGGCTTGTTCTTGACCTATTCTAATGTTAACCTACTCCTAAACTACCAATTCCAAGGGACCAGAGAGAGAGAAATACATAAAAAAGTAAATCCTAAACTAAGGGAGGTGATAATACCATAACAAAACTAGAGAGATTCCTAGTGAGTGAAAGTGGGGGAAAATGAGAAGGGATAGGGCAGAAAAAGTGCCATAGTCCCAAATACATTCAAACCCCCAGTTTGGTGGGGCACAACAGATTTAGACCCTATAAAAGAACACAATATGCATAATATACCTGTAAAATATAATGGAAGGCAAGAAATGCAATATAAATCAAGCTAGGGAAAGAAGATCCACAAAACACTAATTTTATTTCTTAAAATAATGCACAATCCATTACAATATAGGCACAAGGAAAGAATCCTTCATAGTATGCATAAATCTGAGACCTGTAGCTCATAAAAGTGTTGGAACAATTTTGGTAGAGTTCCTTTACAATTTCAAAATCTCTACTCCTCCAACTGAGGGGAATTTACATATATAGAGAGAAAAGGAGCTACCAACCAACATCCTTCATTAATTACTTTCGTGGATGTATGGGTGACCATGCTGGTTCACTTTCCAATGGTACTTTTATTGCATGTTGAATAGGGGTGTGATACCTCATTAATCTGGTTGTTGAGCTACCCTATACGATATCATTAATGCTTAGTCATATTTGAAAATACTTTCTGTCACCCGACAGGATGGGAAGAGTCACCGCTGATGAGGAAATGACTTGTCACATGAGAAGAAGAATTTTGTCCATGTGATAGCAAGGGGAGGTTGACATGCATCAGAAAAATATAGTTGACATGTGACAGGAAGTGATGCTGACGCATGATAGGAAGAGACACTGACATGTGACAAGAAGGTGGTGGTAAAGGGAAATTGAGAATGGTGTTTGAAAAGAGGGGAAGTTGATGTGCGTCAAGAAGCAAATGGTTGATGTAAGTCAAGGAGGAAGCGGTTGATGCATGTCAACAAAGAAGCTGATGTGCAATGAGGAAAACACACGACAAGAAAGTAGCGGTGACATGTGACAAGGGGAAGGTGGATGATGTGTCATTGATGTACATCAAGAAGAAGGTGGTCTCTCAACAAGAATAAAGTGGTGATGCACGTTAGAAAAGTATGGTTGATGTGCAAAAGAAAGAGGGGTGTTGATGCACATTAACAAGGTGACAATCTGTATATTTTTCTAGGTTGATCATTAAAACAAATCCTGCTCCAAACCTTTACCATGATGAGAAAGTTAGCTGCGAGATACCCTGTAAAATAATTCCATTAACTATCAATGCCCAGACCTATAGGTTAATCCAGTTTGCAGGGGTGCAAAAATGGTTAACAATTGATGACTTTTGGGGTGAAAATCTGCTTGCTAGATCTGATAATACCAGTGATTTTGACATCCATTGGGATGGAGTCATTAACTAACTAAAATGGCTGAAACTGGTGGGGTATGTCTAAAACCTATTGCCATTTCTCTGGGAACACTGATGAGATATTACTTCATTATCACATCATCGCCTGAAACTAGAAAGTGGTAACTTTAGGAACTAAAGTACAACCACGGTGTACACATAGAAATGAAGGTGGATAGCCATATCCCAAATGGAACATACATGAGAAGTGTCACAAGCACTTATCTGAATGTAAACATAGGTACAGACAATGCACAATGTGCTATAGGAACTTGGAGGAATTACAATGAATCTAAGATAGATATATACAATAAAGATACTCTCATCAGTAGTAATGCTTGAGATAGATTCCATTGACTAGAATCTGTAATTCTATCTCTATCTAACTTTGTCAATCTCTCAAAGT